>CM031944.1:29675209-30033124 GCA_018749465.1 Paracanthobrama guichenoti | reverse complement strand
GGACTCAGGACGATGTCAGTGAAGTCCACAATCATTTCATTGGTCTTGCCAACATTCAGAGAGAGACAGTTGTCCTGGCACCATGATGTTAGATGCTCCACCTTGTCCAAGTATGCCGTCTCATTGTTGTTGAAATGAGGCCCAGGACAAGCAGTATCATCAGCAAATTTGATGATAGAGGGGTGGAGCTGTGTGTGTGGACAAACAGTCATGCGTGTAGAGAGAGTAGAGCATGGGACTCAGGACACAGCCCTGTGGAGCTCCCACACTCAGGGTGATGGAGGTGGAGGTGGAGGTGGAGGTGGAGGTGGAGGTGGAGGTGGAGGTGGAGGTGGAGGTGAACTGGCCTATTCTCACCACCTGAGGCCTGCCAGTGAGGAAGTCCTCAATCCAGTGGCAGAGAGAAGGATTCAGGCCGAGATCCAGGAGTTTGGAGGTTAGCTTGATGGGAACTATGGTGTTAAAGGCTGAGCTATAGTCAATAAATAGCAGCCTTACGTAGTTCCCACTTTTGCTGTCGATGTGAGTGAGGGAGGAGTGGAGGACATGAGAGATGGCATCTTCAGTCGATCTATTGGGACGATAGGCAAACTGAAGAGGGTCCAAAGTGTCAGGAATGAAGGCGCAAATGGTGTTTTTAATGAGTCTCTCAAAGACCTTCATTGCTATAGATGTGAGAGCCACTGGACGATAAGTCATTTAGACAAGAGGGTTTACTGTTCTTAGGGACAGGGATGATGGTGGATTTTTGAAGGAGGTGGGGACCACAGATGTAGCGAGGACTCATTAAAGATAGATAAACAACCCAGCAAGCTGATCAGCACAGGACCATGAGAACACAACCTGAAATACCATCTGGCCCAGCAGCTTTCCTGACGCCCACACGCAGAGTGCTCCTCCGAACTTCATCCTCCGAGACAGAGATCACGTGGTTGTTGCTGCTCCGAGTAATTCCCTCTGACGCGCCACTTGGCGGAGTTGGGTTACGCATGAGTTACAGTCAAAGCGGCGCGAGAAAGAGTTTAACTCATTCACAAGCGGCGGATCAGCGCTCACCTCTGCAGAGGATTTAGATCCAAAAGAGCAGATGGACCTCAGACCCTGCCACATGCGGCGGAGTCGTTGAGTTGGAAATGAGACTCCTCGGTCTTTATAACGGAGTTTTGCGGCTTTAACTGTACGTCGCAGAGCATAGCAGGATGATCTGTATTCAGTCATATTCCCCGTTAGGAGACTGGCGTTGTAAGCAGCAGTGCGTGTGTTCACTGCAGCGCGGATTGAATTGTCCACCCACGGTTTCTGATTTGAGAAGGACGTTATTGTTATGGTTTGTGTGGCTTGCTCTGTAAGCGTGTTGATGAAGCAAAGCGCCACATCTGTGAACTCGCTGACGTCAGCTGAACTCGCTTGGAACATGTCCCAATCCACATCATCAAGAGCTGCCTGTAGCGCGGTCTCTGAATCGGGGGACCAGTGCTTAACTTCCCGCCTCACCGGGGGCTCCTGAACGAGCCTTTGTTTGTATTCAGGTGTGAGGAAAATGGCAGCATGATCCGATTTGCCAAAAGCTGGAAGTGACCGCGCTTTATAGGCATTCTTAAGCGGAGTAGCAATGATCCAGCGTGTTTTGCTCCTCGTGTAGGACAGAGGAGGCGTGCTGGTAGAAAGTTTGGCAAGACTTTCTTTAGGTTTGCTTTGTTGAAATCACCCGCAACGATGAACGCCGCGTCGGGGTGTTTGTTTATGACGCCGCACCATTTCTTGTTGATCATGAAGCATACTCCACCGCGTTTGGATTTACCGGCCTCGGCTGTTCTGTCCATCCGAAAAACAGAGAAGTTCTCCGGCTGGCGCCACAGCTGTGTCCGGGACGTGGGCGTGAGCCATGTTTCGGACAAACAAAAGATGTTACAGTCTCTCATGTCCCGTTGAAAACTTATCCTGGCTCTAAGATCGTCCATCTTATTCTCCAAGGATTGAACATTTGCTAGCAGAATGCTCGGGAGGGGAGGGCTGAATGCCCTTTTCCTCAGTCTGTTACGGATCCCTGCGCGTTTCCCACGGTGTTTCTTGATTCTTTGCTGTCGGCTCTGTCCATTGTTCAACGCGCCGTTGCGAAGAATCTCAGATGGCCACAGAGGATCGGCGAAAGTGTCCTGAAACAGTCCAGTGTAGAGGTAACCGATGTCCAAAAGAGTTTTGCTGTCATAGCAGATCAATGCAGTTGATAAGTTTGTAAAAATTGAGAGTAAAAGAAAGTAAAATAGTAAATAAAAGCATAGTCTTCGTGGAGCGACCTGAACGGCGACCGAACACAGCGGCGCCATTTTGTTTACCTGAGTCTTGAGTTTTCCTCCGCGAACAAGCGCATCACAATATTCCTCATTTAAATAATTCATACACAGAATAAAGGGGTGTGGCCTGGTTGAGTTAGTTAGTAGTGTGTTGAAACTGGCGGTTATGGTGAGGGGCGGGACATTTCACAAACACGCTTGACCAATCACAACACACTGCTCCAGTAGACCAATCAGAGAACATTGTGCTTTTCAGAAGGAGGGGCTTCATAGAGACAGGAACTAAACAGAGCATTACTGACAGACTGGGAAGAGAAGAGCTGCAACAATGGAGAATATGGGGAAAATAATCCACATTCAAGCAGGAAAACCTGTTCTAGTAGAGCCATAAAAAAATCAAGAATTTATAAAAGGGCATATGGCCCCTTTAGTAAACACACATCAACAAAGCATATACTGATGGGTAAGAGCCGGTCCTGACCTCCCTGGGGCCCTAAGCAAAATTCTGCTAAGGGGCCCTCTTACCTGACCCGTGAGCCATGTAAATAGAGATGCGCTGCCCAGCGAGGTTACGAAGACAGACAGACTAGAGAGAGATGCACATCAACTTAACTTTACTGTTATTTGCTGACATCAAACTTGGAGAGGAGAGAACACAAGTTTAACTGATTGCTGTTTCCGCAATTGACTCTCATAGTGTTTTGTTCTCTTGTCGTGACCAGAAAGATAGTTCCGCTTCATAAGTTGTAAACATTGAGACACGCTTTGACACGAGGGGGAGGCGGGGTCATGCTCAATTTGTTTGGCCCTATGCAGCCTACGTAGTGAGCGTATAGGGCCAATCGGCTCTGTTGAGGGTTCTTCTTTGTGCTAAAATGACCACCTCATTCCACTAAGTGAGGTTGATCTGCACAACAACCAGGACAACCTTGAACTCTTACTGAATTGATCCTGATTCATTAGTTTAATCCAGTTATGCCGGTAAAGCGATGACATTTCATTCATTCTAGACAGGAGGAGATTCCACAGATCTGAATCTCATCACACATGTAACAATGAACTTGTAAATTGTTGTGGGTGAAGCCAAAATTTTGATACATGATGCCTGTATAACATTTAAGAACAATGATTATAGTCTTATATAACATAAGCCAGATGTGTGGAACATACCTTAAAAACTAGTCTGACAGACGTTCACGACAGCCCAACGGCCAACTGTCGGCTTAGTGCGTCACGGCCCTAAAGTGTCCGTGTTTACAGACATCAGCAGTGATTACTATCTGCATGTGTCTGTATGTTAAGCTATTGTGAGGACTGAACGATGGCATTGATCTACAACTTAACTCATGTTCACACACAGGTGGTTTCATCAGGGGCCGAACCCTCACACCAAAGCTCCAGATTGGCTCTACAACGGCAGCTACTGGAACAGGAACTACTCACAACTGCCTGACATATACTGACCTCAAATACTGTAGACATCTGGGGGAACGGAGTACATGTACAAGGCACCCTACTGTTGAAGAAATGCATTTGAGCTGATATAATATATGCATCTCTGATATGGGGCTAAACTGATTATGATGAGACAGGGCATCATGATGTAAAAGCACAAGGTGTAGTATTCATTTATATAAGACATATCATGTGATGATAGATAGAGATAATGTGTAACATTGTTGAAAACATTTGTAACATTTAAATATCAAACGTTTTCATACAATTAATATGGATTATTTTCATACAAATAGATATATAGTACAATAGAGTTTCTTGTACAACTCATTTAAATAGTTTAGGATCTCATTAAAAGAGCAAATGATTCACATCCATTAAAGATGTTCCTGGGTGAGACAAATATTCTGAAGATATATGGTGTGACAATACTCGTCAATTTAGATTTAAATTGATTTAATGTGAATATTGAAAAGTTTTGCTGAAGAATGTTTTGGAAGGACATAATCTGCTGGTGTTTGACAGTGATGGTAATCTGTATTTACACCAAACTGTGTCATTTTAATGCAAAAAAAAAAAAAAAAAAAGGTCTGCTGAACTTCTTAAAGAAAATCATAACATGAATATACAGAAAAATGGGCCATCTGTCATTTATACGTCCATAAACAGTTGCGCCCTGAAAAGTGCAAAAATTGTGTCATGTAATCAATATTTATTCATTCCATGTAACACTTTTCACTGCTGCTAAATAAAGGCTTTCTGAAACTTCTTTTTTGTGACAAAATATAAATGATATAGTACTGCCGTGAGTTTGTGTGGCATCTAGTGGTTTAGAGGAAAATAAAATTAAATGTGCCTTTAGCCCATTTGTACCCTACATCAGCGTATATGGAAGGTCTTTCCTCCCTCATGCTTCCATCTGAAGCCTTTGGCCCTCCTCCTCCTCCTGCAGCGCCACAATTGTCTTCATCTCCTCAGAGCCCTCCTCACCCTCCTGTTCCACCGGATCTCCCCGCTTCTCTGTCTTTACCGGCTCGACCATGGCCTACAGGCCCTCCAGATCCATCGTGGTCTTCTGAGTGACGGCCTCAGCCTAGGACTTCCGATCGTCGGATTCCGCCATGCAGTCCTCTGATCAGTCGGTCCTCCATCCTTTTGGCTCCACAGGGTCCCTCGTCTCCAGATCTGCTTATTAAGAACTCTCATTGGTCCACATGCAGTTTCTGCCCTCCACCCATCTTGAGACTAATTCCTAAGGTTTAGGTCCAGAGCGCCATAAAATTTGGTAGCATTTGGTTGCAGCAGCAGTGGCTGAACCAAAGAGAGGCCACACAAATTCATCCTGTTTGGAAACCTTAAAATTGATGTAAACTACAACAGATCCATTTCACTCTTATTCATAGAAATAAGTATTCAAAGTGACAGCTATTTGTAGTGCAACATCTTACAAAAATTCAACTGTTAATGTACAAATGAATGCATTTCCTCCTCATCGGAAAGGGATAAATGTACCCTTTCAACAGACACTTCTTGTTCTGAGTCTCCCGTCCGGTGAGACAGCAACAGATAAGACCAAGTCCTGAGTCGCCAGTCCATCAAGTGAGACATTAACAGATACACTGTATTGTTGTGAGTCTCCGCTCCTTAATGGAAGAGACATTAACAGATACACCGTTCTGAGTCTCTGACCTGTGAAGGAAGAGACAGCAAAATATTCTGTGATCTGAGTCTAAAGCTTTTGAGGTAGCAACAGATACATTCACATTAGCCGCTATTCCACTGTCTGTCCAGTGCGAGGCAGGGCTAACAACGTGCCGTGCGGGGACAATAGCCTTGGACCTCAAGCACCGAGGCCAGATGAAAGATTAAATCAAATAAAATACGCAATTATAATTATATATGATTTGACTATGTTCTTCAAGCAGTCTCTGGTATTTTTCATAAATGTGTGTATTCATTACTGCAATGGGTAGCACAAGTAGCCTTTAAAGTGGAAATGAAACAGTCAGTCAAGCTTACTTAGTAAACTGATTTCCATTTAAAGGGGTGGTAAAACACAATTTTACTTTTCTAACTTTAGCTAGTGTGTAATGTTGCTGTTTGAGCATAAACAACATCTGCAAAGTTACAACGTTCAAAGTTTAAAGCAAAGGGAGGTATTTGCTTTTAAAGAAATCAATTTCTAAGGAGTACAGCAAACGGCCGGTAGGGACTACAGACATTCCTCCAGGGTTGCTGACATCACCAAAACCAATATTTACATAAATCACTCCGCCGAGAATATTAAATAAGGGGGGCGAGGCCATTTTTTATTGCTGTGGAGAAGAGTTGTTGTGGTGTTGTTGCCACAATGCCGACAAAGCGCTGTTATTTTCATCCGGATTGCAGGTCCACTTTGTTCAGCCTTCCTAGGGATGGGGGAGTTCAAATGGTTAATGCTGGGATCAATGGTTAAAATTTATTTTTAACTCGGTCCTTCAGAATTATTACTCAAATCTCGCTCTCTGTGCTGCACATTTTACGGAGGATAGCTTCCACAATCTTCGCGAGTTCAATGCAGGATTCGCACAACGGTTTGTCCTGAAAGATGGAGCAGTTCCAACTTTAAAAACAGAAGCTGTTTACGGGCCACAACCTGTAAGTATGATTTATTTTTGTTGATGTGTTTTCCTGTAATGGCTCGTATTGTTAATTGTACGTTGTAGCAAGGAAGTAAACAAATGACAACGCTGTTTGGCTCTGCAAAACAGTTTGTTAAATGCTTATAGTGAAGAGAGTCAGCAGCACTAAATTCCTGGGGGTGCACATCACAGAGGATCTCACCTGGACCACCAACGTCATGTCACTCTCCAAGAAGGCACAACAGCGCCTACACTTTCTCCGCCGGCTGAAAAGAGCAAGTCTCCCTCCGCCGATTCTCACCACCTTCTACAGGGGCACCATTGAGAGCGTGTTGACCAGCTGCATCTCTGTCTGGTATAGGAACTGTAGTGCAACGGACCGCAAGACCCTACAGCGGACAGTGAACACAGCTACAAGGATTTGAGCCGATACGGCGAGGGGGCTGAGCAGTACCACCATTACGGGTGAAAGAAGTCATGAACCTGCTGGTTTGGGGTGAAGAGCAGGGTTTAACATTGCACATAAATATATTTCTGCCTCATACGGTAGAATCAGAATCGGATTGCAAGGAAGTTATTTCAAACACTTGCTGGTGTCTGAAAGTGAGCTTTGAGCTTAAATGTTGAAGTTAGCTGATAGTCTGATGCAATAACATGTAAAATGACCACTCCTCAAGCCTGAGTTGGCCCGCTTTGGACCAAAGAATTCGGTGGGCCAAAAACCCCTGGCTGCAGGCCCTGAGGAAGCCCCAATGAGGCCCAATCACGCCCCGGAAGTGACAGTGGAAACACGAGTGACCCTGGAACGCACTAGCGTGCTCGTTTTTGGCCCAACAGTGGAAATGCGGCTATTCTGAGTCTTCAGTCTGTGAGGAAAGAGAAATTAACAGACATACCATGTTCAGAGTCTTTGTCCAGAGGCACAATAACAGATACAGCAAGTCCAGAGTCTCCATGCCAAAGAGACAAAAGCGGATTGACCAAGTTCTGAGTCTCTGGCTCAGAGAGACAAATTTGCAACAAGGAAAGCAAACCTTCACTTCACTACGTCTGTGTGCTCCAGATTGTAGGACCCTTTTGGTGCTCCAAGAGATCAGCATCCCACAGAGCTTTGCGTTCCAAGACTGTTTAAACTGATTCTGGCTCCTTTCCCCAAAGCACAACCAGTGGAAGATGCCACTGCCATCAGACTGCTCATTGGATCCTATTCCAAGATAATGTTTTGGAATCTAAATGAACGCAGGTGAATGCATGGAATTGTATGGCACTGATGAAGGTCTGAACCCAAAACGTTTTGCACTTGACACTTACTTTTTTGGTGGCCTTGATGCAATGAAATTTATGTGAGTTTTGCCTATATTTTTGTCTGCAGATCTTTTTTTTTCCTTTAATTGCTTCTGGTTTGGATCTATGCACCTTTTGTTTAGGTTTCTGTATAGATTGATGTTCACCCTACTGCGTTGATCAACTACTCTCTCCTCATTTTCATCTAGTTTGATCCCTACTAAACCTAGACACTTCTCAATAATATAAAATGTGTAACATGCAGATAAAAGTATCACAGTAATTTGTTCAAGAAATTGCAAAAATTCCAAGCCCTCCAAAGTTAATCAATTGCTTTGTGTGAGGAACCGACATAAGCTTGATCATCGTCCCTACCCACCATAACAAAAATCCCAGATAAATCCCAGAAACATTAAAAAAGGCAGCCCGATGAACCTTCACAATAGCCTTGATGTGAAATAGAATTGGCTCTCATGTGTATTGTGACCGATTATGACGTTAAAAGTTTACTCTACTTCCCTATATTAACTTTTCTGCATTTTACATTGACATGTCATAATTTAGATATATTTTTAAGATTGAAAAATGAAAAGGAAGACTTGACAGCAGCCATCAAGTGTTAGACAGTATTCTAGGTTATTAGGTGCAGCCATGATTCACGCCATGCTTCCAATGATATCTCCCAAGGGTAGCATGTACAGGGCAAAGAGCAACGGTCCTAATACTGAGCCTTGCGGTACTCCATACTGAACTTGTGATCGGTATGACATCTTTTCCTTTACTGCTATAAGCTGACAAGTGTCAGAGAAGTATGATTTAAATCATGCTAATGCAATTCTACTAATGCCAACATGATTTGAGAGTCTCTTAAAACAAATGTTGTGGTTGATGGTATCAAATGCAGCGCTAAGATCCAGTAACACTAATAGAGAGATACAACGGTCTAAATACTGACTGGAAATCCTCACAGATACCATTTCTTTCTAAGAAGGAAGGAACATAGTAGAATCAGACAAAAGGCTTTTTTTCTTTTTTGAAAGCCAAATTGTCTGCACTTTCTTTCCCTCCATGATTGCTGGAGCTGAGTGATTACAGAGCGCTTTGAGAGCTTGGAGACTAAATCTGTCAATCTACTCGTACACTCTGTTCCAGAGTGGCATTTGTTTTGGCTTCTTTTGGTACTATTGTTGTTGACAGATAAAGGATATAAAACCTTATTATTCAATATTAATTACGTATATTATATAATGACAGAATGAACATTTTTGGGTGAACTATCCTTTTAATGAATGGTTCAGACGTACAAAATTTCAGATTAAAATAAATTTTAGGTAAATTACACACAACTACAGCATACAACTGGCCATCTTCAACTTTATTTAATGTCTAAAGTGAGTCAACTATATTTTGTGAATTTGAATATGACCTTTCATGTAGTGTGTAATAAAGGTGTTTGTGAATGTAAAAAGGTCTGCAAAGTTTTAAAAGATCAAAATGCAGATACATGGAGTTAGTGTCTACTAAAAGAAAAGATTCTTAACTGCCTGAAACGAGTCATCAGTAATTCCATTCTAATTTCCTGTTCGAACCTACGTAGGTTTGTAACTAATTTGCATAATGCCAGCCTATGGTCTTCATTGACTGCCAGCGAACAACATCAATTTCGCCCGCCCTCAAACACTGTAGTTGTAGCCGAGACTGGAAGAGTTTGATTTGTGTTGACAACATGTAGAAAAGCCACTTTGATGCGCTTCCAAAGGATGAGGACTTGGAATTGATACGGTAAAACCGACACCATTGTTACGGTTCATATCACGTTGTATCAAGTGTTGAGGAAGATCTGGAGCTGAAATTCATATTTGGCAATGGCCATTTCAATTCTGACACTCACTGTAAGCTATCGACCAATCACAACAGACTGGTCCATTTGACCAATCAGAGCAGAGTAGGCTCTGGGAAAGGCGGGGTTTAGAGAAAATGAATCTATTTCAGAAACTGTGACAAGATATGATGCTGCAATGTATATTATGAGATAATGCAAGCGTTTTTTGACCTTGTTTGCATGTAAACCTATTGTAGGAGAGCTCTTAAACAAAATTAGGAGCATTTAAAGTAGTATAATGGGGCACTTTAAAAGTTAGAAAGTATTTCAGGAAGTGTGATAGGCTTATATGTATAAATAAATAAAACATTTGCCTAGTCAGTGAGGAGATACAAAATGCATTATTTTAAGCAAGTGACCTACATTTAATGGATTGGGTTATCAAATGAAGAAATACAATCAAAATGAAAACCATTAATAATAGTGACTAGACACAAAATTAAAAATGTTGGACAGTTATTATTTTATTACTGTATTTTCAGTGATTTTTAAAAGCGGTATGGTGTATAACATCTGTTAGTGCATATGTCCACTTCGCCTTTCTTTAATCTTTAATATGTCGTTCTACATAAAAGTTCAGGAAGCGTCCAGCCGTGAACCCGGAGGACGTGTTTGAGCCGCATGAGTAAGGGAGTTTGAATGGGTTTGAGTGAGAACATCCAACTGGCAAGTGAGAACATCCAACCGGCAAGTGAGAACATCCAACCTGCTGGCTGCGAGACTATGGACGCTCTCATCAAATGGCAGTTTTGGTGTTTGTAATGCAGAGCAGGTAAACAGACGTCTCGAAGAGACCATCACAAGTATCCTTCCCGACGAAACTGTTCCTGTAAGATATCCTTATACTCATCAAAGCCTCCGTCCACGCGGTGCACTCGCCCGGCCTCACAAACCCAGAGCTCCTTACAGACTATCCGGATTAGACGCTCATCGTGGGAAACCAGAACCACACCACCCTGACAGAGAAACACACACGTTACATTTCTGCAGACAACACTTAATTAGCTCTTGCTACTTCCTGCTGTTTTGTTTTACATCAAGTGATTACAATTACATAATGAAGCAGCTTTTGACAAATGCTGTAAACACCTCAGAACACATCAGATCTGCTTGTTCAATGTGGAGGACAACATTAACAGATTCTGCACTTACTTTGAAAATGTTGAGGGCTTTTGCCAAGGACTCAATCGTCTCCATGTCCAGATGATTTGTGGGTTCATCCAGAATGTAGAAGTTGGGGCTATAAAGAAAGTCAGACTTGTTCAAATCTGTGAAAGTGAGGGTCAGAATACAGTTGAGGCCAGAATTATTAGCCCCCTTGGTAAATATAAAATCAAAGATGGCTGTAAAATTAAATCTGCATTGTCCTTTTGAGCTTTCATTCAAAAAAAATCCACAAAAATCTAACCTTTCGTTGAAGTAAAAGAAATCACATTTTGAGATAAAAGTTTTTCTCCAAAATACATTGGACAATTATTGACACCCCTACTATTTTTAGGAGTAAAATATCTATATAAATATAGTATATTCCCATTCATGTTTAAATTTTTTAGCACACCAGGGTGACTAGGAATATGAAATTGTCTAGCTATGACTTCTAAGGATCACAGATGGAGAATTGCAGAGATTAGCTGAGTCTTGGGGTCAGAAAAAAAAAAAAAAAAAAAAAAACAACCCCTACATCACCACATGTTGTTTGGGAGGGTTTCAAGAAAAATCCTTCTCACTCATCCAAAAAACTCCAGCATGTTCAGTTGTCAGACATGACTGGAACTTCAGACGGGACCTGGTTCTGTGGTCAGATGAAACTAAAACAAAGAGCTTTTTGGCAGCAAACCCACCAGATGGCTTTGGTGCTAAAAGTACCCCATGTGCACGGTTAAATATACTGCTGGATTTGTGACATTTTTGGCCTATCTTTTTGCTGGAGGTCCTGGACATCTTGTTCAGATACATGGTATCATGGATTCTAGCAAATACCAGCAGAAAAAAAAAAAATAAAATTTCAAAACCTTCTGCTAGAAATCTTATAATGGGCTGTGGTTGGATCTTCCATCAGGACAATGATCCAAAACAACATCAAAATCAACACAAAAATGTGTCACTAAGCACAAAATGAAGCTTCTGCCATGGCCATCCCAGTCCCCTGACCTGAAGAGAAGAGCTGGGAATCTGAAGGATCTGGAGATATTCTGTAAGAAGGAATGGTCTCTGATTTCCAAACTCATCAGGCATTATAGAAGATGACTCAGAGCTGTTATCTTGGCAAAGTTGAGGTTCAAAAAGGTTGAAAAGTATTAAATAAAAGGGTACTAATAATTATGTCCAAAGTGATTTAGAGAAAAATACATTTCATAATGTGATTTCCCCACACATTCAATTATTTTACTTCAATGAAAGATCAAAAGGATAAACAATACAGATTTATTTTTACAGCCATCTTTGATCATATTTACCAAGGGGGCTAATAATTCTGGACTCAACTGGTATTAAGATGCGTTTTGGTTGATCGGATGACAAGTGGACGACACTAAATACAGGTGTAAACAGGGTCTAAAACGTTTTGAGCTGGTCCACTTTCGACCACTTCCAGAGGCGGTTGAAAACGCATTCAACCGCATTGCTTTCGTAGTGTAAACGCTTGTGATCGAATGTGTTCAAACAGCCACTAAAAGACCCCCTACTCTCCGCCTACTGACCTAATGCGTGAACATTATGGGAAGAGCGCTAGCCAGATGGGATTTACACTTTGTCTAAACTTAAAAGTTTGGTTTGAAGATGAAAAGCATACCGAGCACAATGTTCTCTCACCATTCCTGATTTCTAAAACACACTCACAGCGTTCGGCTGTCAGAGCAGAAACTAAAGCTCGGTATGTTTTTCCGTTGTCTCCGGGTGCGTTCATATGTAAATTGTGTGAGATTATTTCATTCATTAGATCGAGAGATCTGAAAAAACCCATACATTTACCCGCCCATAGACCCTCCCCTCGAAGAAATCAGGACAGAAGTGGTTGAAAGTGGACAAAAGAGACAGATTAAAACACCTGGTGTAAACGGGAATGTGTCTCCCTCGTCTACTTGTGATCCGATTGACAAAAACGCATCTTAATAGCAGGTGTAAACGGGGTCTGAGGGTCAGGTGACAAAATGCAGTTGCAAATGAGAGCTAGAGGTAGGGTTATTGCAGGAGCAAAAACATAAAGCCATGCGAGGGCATTACCAGGGCATGGTCATCTGAGCGAAAGCCACGCGGCTCTTCTGTCCTCCTGACAGACTCGCCACCGGCCGTGTAGCCAGTTCCCCCGTGATGCCATACCGACCCAGCTGATGACGGTACTCTTCCTCTGTTTGACCTGATCACAGCAACACAGAGGTAAGTTCAGCTAAATGTACTTGATATTAGACTGTAAATTAAAGCATGAAACAAAAGATGCATTATAAATTATTTTTGTAGTATACAGAAAACCCTTTAGTATTTAACTTCCATAATGTGGCATATTTCTTTGAGAAGCAGAATATTCATTGGCAGGTAATGCAGGGTGGGTTAGAGGACACTGTTATTAATTAATATTATTTTCCCCACCCACACTGAGGAATTATGTTTAATAAAGTCAGACAATAAAAAATTATTTTGTTCCAATCTTGATTTCATGACTTTAAATGCATCAAATCACACAGATGACGTGACACGAGTAACAAAGGCCTAGAAAAACTGCTCGACATTCTCAGTGTGAATATCTTATACAGGACTTGAGCCGTCAGAAGTGTCTCTGTAGGGGTTAGGGGTGTAATCCTGATGATTTTTGATGAGAATGTAAGTGCCAGTTTGAGTCAGTACCAGGAAATCTCTTCAGCAGCAGTTCTATTGAGCAGACATTGAGGTCCAGTTGATCCACGTGATGTTGACTGAAATAACCAATCTTCAAGTTTCTGTTTGAAAAGACACAAAATTGTGAGAGACCGACAGAAAGACAGATGTGTCAGTCTCTTCGGTGACGCAGTGAAGCTCACCTGTGAGCGTATCTGACACCGTTGATAGGCGTCAACTCTCCCATTAGCAGCTTCAGGACAGTGGATTTACCCGCTCCATTCTCACCCACCTACAGAGACAAAGTCAAGGAAGGAATGAATGAATGAATGAATGAATGAATATATATGTGCTCTATGTTATATGGAGTTACTAAAACTAAACAAAACACAAAAAAATCCATTAAAACATGGTGCTGACAAACAAATATTGTTAGTGCTTTATTTTACAGGGTAACACTTTATTTTAGGGTGATATAGTAACATGGTACTACATGTACTTTCTATAGTAATAACGGTAAATTATGCATAATTACAGGTAACACTAAACCAAAACTTAAACGTAACTGTAAAGTAGTTTATTAATATCACGCAGTACTTATCTGAGTAAGTACAAATGTAACTATGTCACCTTAAAATAAAGTGTAACCTTTTACGGTCCAGTTCCTCATCTATTGTACATACTACGTACTAGGGATGTCACAAGTACCGGTGCTTCGGTACCAAGTCGGTACTGAAATTGAAAAAATGTGTCGATACCAGCATTTCTGTAGTACCGTTAGTACAGACTCCCGAGTATATCTGGTACCCGCAGCTGCGTTTCAGTCGCTTCCGTGTTAATCTAAGCACAGGGCTACAGACTGTAGCCGAATATATATACTAGTGTCTGTGAATATTAAACTGCAAAATGCTATTTAAATATTACTCCTGCATGTTCTGCGTCTCTGTGTGAATGGCAACGCACGCGTGACGCTTGCTGTCTTTGTAGTCTCTGCCGCGTGTCACTATATGAGGACACGAATGCATAAACCGTCACTTCATGAGCATTTACCGTTTCATTTGAGAAAACTGTCATATCATGAACACAGACACTCAAAGGTCTTCACGACAACCCGTCAAAATAAAAGTTTGGTTTAACGTGAAGAAATTGACAGAATATATTAGGCTAATGTTGTACAGTAGATTTAACTACGTCTCAATGTAATATTATTATTATTAATAATACGCCTCTACTAATAATAATAATTATGCCTAGATCGTTGCTTATTTTTCACGATCTTTTTTTATAAACAATGTTTACTTTTAAACAGCATACAGCCTTTAAATGTTTATGTATTTACTTATAATGATTATCATCATAAATAATAAACTAAAAAAAATAGTTCAATAAAATAAAAATAAAAACATTTTGCTGTGGTACCGAAATTGGCACCGAGTACTGTAAAATTTTTATGGTATTGGTACTGACTACTGGAATTTACGAAAGCGAAACAAAACAGCTCGGAGCAATAATACACAGCGAGCTCAGAACATGAGCGGGCCGATCTCGATAATGCGCTACAACACAGGAGATCACGTGAGAAAGCATTTAAACTTGCCACAAAATTAATAACATCGTATTCCTGTAATTCCGTATTCCATCGTATTCCTGTAATTCTATTGTCTTTTATGAGTTTAATAACTCTGTCTCGTCTTCTGTCCGACATACGGCGTCATCTTTAAAGAATGATCGTCTTGTACGTACACCAGGAGACCTGTAAATGCAAAAAAAACCACTGCAGTTCCATTGCCGTTTTACGAATATTTCCTTTTTGGAATTGCATGAAAAACCACTTCACACGAGTGTAAAAACTTTTTTACGATATATGGGAGTTTCCATTGGCCGTATTTCCAATTCACAATTTCAATTTGCGCAATTCGAAGGGTAATGGAAACGCGGCTAATGATGTAGATAGAAAATTCTAAGAAGAATGGGGAAAAAAAGGTAACTATGTCTTTATTATTTCTGTGTTAAACTGATGTTTGTCGTTTGTTCACAGACTGTAGTGCTCTTAAATGTACTGAAAATATTATTAGACCTTTTAAATGTATTTCCGCGTTTCTCCCTTGTTTTGGCAGTTAGGGGTAACATATAGGGTTAGATTTTTAAAATGCATAAGGGTGCCCTCAACTCATTTTTTTTCTCTCCGTGGTCATATTTTAATATTCATGTGTCTGTAATGAGTGTGTTTTATTCGTTGTTGTTGTCTCCCCACAGCATCATTTTGTGGGGCCTTGCAAACCTGTATTAATTCTAGTGTGGAATTTTTCTACAATATTCCAGTAACATGACAGTAAAATAGGGCATTTAAAGTCAATCTACTGCAGTATTTCCTCTCTCAAACAGCAGAAAATGTGGTTAACATGAAATGTGGTTGCATGAAAAAAAAAACCCAAAAAAAACAAAAACTTTTACCGGTCATACCACGAAACCGCTATCATTTTGAAAAATACAGTGATATAAATGTTTGGTTATACCGCCCAGCAGTACTCTGCAGTTTGTTTGTAGATCTAGAGTAGATTAAGTTGTTTTAAGTTCACTCATGTAAATGTGCATAATCAAATGAATTACTACTCGTGGAAATTACACGAGCAGAACATTCACACAACATCACATCTTCTATTGCAAACACGTACGATGCAAATGCGAGACTCGAGATCAGCCGAGACGCTGAGGCCGCTGAAGAGCCGCTGGTCGGGTGAGTAGCCAAACTCCACCTCGTCCAGCTGCAGAATCGGAGGAGACAGCTTCTCAAAGTTATCCGGAAAACTGTTGGGAGATCAGAACAAAAAACACGTTCACTTCTGACAGGCGGTAATCTGCTACACAAACACACAGGAATCCGGAGAGACACTGACCGTAAGATGACTTCAGCCTCCTTCACGAGGGGCTTGAGTTCAGGCCTGAAACACACAGACAGATGGTAAAAGAGTGAGAGTGTGTGTGTGTGTGTGTGTTTGATCAGTGAGTAAACGTGAGTTGCTCGCGTCACACTTACAGTTTCTCCAGCAGCTTGAGTTTGCTCTGCACTTGAGCGGCTCTGTTGGCGTTATATCTGAAGCGGTCAATGAACACCTGACACAAACACAACATTAACAGGAGTTTCAGCTGGCAGCTTTGTCAATGGATAATAAACAGTCAATTTTAGACATGCAGTCTAGGTAAGGAAAATGCTCTGCAGAGGTGCTGGTTGATCTGCCGTGATACCTGTATATGTTCTCTGTACTGTAACTGAGCTTCATATTCTCTCTGCTGGTTCTTCAGTCGGTCTTCTTTGGTCTTGATGAAGTTCTCATAATCGCCGCGGTAACTCTCCAGCCGCTGGGAGTGCAGGTGTATGATGTCTGTAACCACGGCATTCAAGAAGTTACGATCGTGAGACACCACAAGGATGGTGGACTGCCATGTCTAGGGTAAAAGAGAGGTACAATTACTTCCAAAGCTTTTGTAGGAACTACAATCTTACCAGAGTTTAGCCATTAAAACATGTCGTTCCATTAGTTTTCTTTTAGAACTGCTAAATGCAGAAATGTCAGCCATTAAAGCAAACTGTTGAACTATGTCTGTCTTAGAAGACACTTACTTGTAAATAGTTTTCCAGCCACAGAATGGCTCTAACGTCCAACATGTTTGTGGGCTCTGTATAGAAGTGATTCATATAAGAGATGCAGCAATATTTAACACAGAATATCAATATTACCACCATACGCAGTACATTTTACTCACCATCAAGTAACAAAAGATCAGGTCTGAAAAATAGTATCAGAAAAAAACAATCATTATTATCACAAATAACTTTGAATACTCTGATTAGATAACCAAGCAACCTTTTAAATTATACTTAATTCATAAAAGTATAAATCTAGTTTAATAAATGCATTTGTAATATAGAATGCACCATCATATAATACTTAAATAAGAATAATAAACTCACCGTGCAAACAGGGCTCTTGCTAAAGCTAACCTCATCCTCCAGCCTCCAGAAAACTCCCTAAAGGAAACACACACATCAAGAACCACTGCAGCAATTTATAAATCAACACATATTCACTTATAAAGAGAGAATATTTATAAGAGAGAAACAACAGCCATCATTGCATGGCAATATACTCACTTGGTTGCTTGCTGCTGCATTTTAGGTGAAAAGCCTAAACCAGCAAGGATGACTGATGCTCTGAAAGAGTGTGTGAGGAGGGAAAAAAGCACATGACCTTTTCATCAGACTGTTTGACTATGCTTACATGTCCTAGCCTGATCTACAAATACATGAAAATTATGTTCTCGCCTGTCTGAAAAAAACATCAATTCCAATTTATTTGATAAACATGCACATCATTTTCCACTCACCTGGCAGGTGCTTTATCGGCTTCAATTTCTTCCAGTTTAGCATAAATTTCAGAAAGACGGACACTTTCTAACCCTTCTGCACTGAAAGATTGAATAAAAGACACAGAAACAGAAGTTTTAGCTAAAAGTAGAAATATATTAAAGATGACCTATTATGCCCTTTTACAAAGTCTGTTTGTTTTTGGGCTACTAGGACAGGTTTTCATGCATTATTTTGCACATATTTACAGCTCGTCTCTTCCCAGTCTGTCAGTAACGCTCTGTTTAGTTCCTGTCTCTATGAAGCCCATCCTTCTGAAGGGCACAAAGTGCTCTGATTGGTCTGCTGGACCAGTGTGTTGTGATTGGTCAAGCTCTTCCAGCGTGTTTGGGAAATGCCCCACCCCTTACCATAACCGCTAGTTTAAACACACTACTACTTCACTCAACCAAGCTTTGCCCCTTTATTCTGCGTATGAATTATTTAAATGAGGAATATTGTGACGTGTTGGTTCCCGGAAGAAAACTTAAGACTGTTTTGTAACATTATAATCTGCAATTGAAAATGGTCAGGTGATATACTTTACAAATCTTTTACGTTGTGTTTGAATACCAAAAAGGTGCACCTGCTAACTAAACAATAAGTTTATACTAGGGAAGCGTTTACATTTTAATCTTAATCTAATTATTTACAGGATGTGATGATATTAAACATAGAATTGATTACACATAACCTTTTAGGCTTCAATGGCCATGAGGGTGAGTAAATGACAGAATTTTTATTTTTGGGTGAACTACACCTTTAATGGTTTTTTTATTCATATTAATATGGAATATGATTTTAATGAAACAATATTCTTAATAAGACACTAAAACTGCCAGTAGGTGGCGGTAAATGTCTAAATGAGTGAGTCATTGAATCATTCATTCGATTCGTTCAAATGAGTGATTTATTCAAGAATGAAGTACGAACTCTGTATGAATTTGTCAATGAATCATTGGTTCACCCAATTGATTTGTTCAAAACACAAATTTATTCAGAAACACGGCTGTGTCAGTTGGAGATGCATGATCGTTCTTCTGTGGCTTTATATGTAATATTTTCATTGACAAAAACAGAATATTGTGTCTAAAATTAAATTTAAATTTCTTATTTATTGAACGGTTGTATACAATCAATATCACATTTGTACTTGCTATTCGGGACAAAAACAGCTCTCGTGTGATATTGCTCAACTATATCCTATGACACAAATATGAGACGACAATCTCATACAGAGGCATTTTTGGGCAATTTTAGAGGCATGTAACTGTATCCCATAGGCTTCATCATGCAGTGAGTTGTTGCCCTGCTTCATGTTAATCACCAGTCAACTATATGAAACTATGAAATGTTCGTCATTTTATGAAATGTAAGATAAACTACGTAGGTCTGGGGCAGGGCGGGTACATTAATAATTTGAACATATTTTTTTCCCCACAACTAATTAAATTAAATTAACATGTTAAATCAACAGCCCTAGTTCATATGTAAAATAATTTAACAAGATGCTGCCAAACTGAAGTTACAGAATAAAATATAGGATAAAAACAGCACAGCGTCCAGCACATGGCACTATATGACACAAACACATATTTCATTGGTCAGTGTAGTTGACGTACGTTCCGTTGGCGATGTGTGCGTTGAGTGTACGCTCTTCCTTCAGCAGCTCCTCTCGAACGGTGTCACTCTCTAGAACGCTCTGTAGAGCCATGGTGTCGTCTCCGGCCACTTCCTGCTCCACGTGCAGAATGGAAATGTGCAAAGGGACGCGTAGGCTCCGACTCGCCAACATCTTCAACAGAGTGGTCTTACCGAGTCCGTTACGACCAATGAGACCGTAGCGCCTGCCGGTGGCCAGAGATAGTTCAGCGCCCTGCAGCAGACACCTGCACACGGGAAAAACATAACTTATGTTTAAACACACGACAAATGAATTTCTATTAATAAAGTTGTTAAAGCAATAAGACAAGAAGCCATGCAGACAATTTTCAAAGTGTGAGGGCAAACCTATGCAATGATGTTAGCCAATCATAACAGTGGGCATTTACTGACAAACCTTAAAAGAGCCACACCTTAAAAACAGGTTATTTCAGACAGAGGGGCAGAATGAGGGTAAACAATAATCCTTTTTCCGCATATATATTTGTTTTTTTGTGCAAAATCTTTTTATTAACATAAGTGAACCTCAAGGAACATATTAAATTAAAAAAATCCATGTCATGACCCCTTTAAGTCATATTGTTGAGTTGTGAATGTCAGTTTGCAGTCTAGGTGGATGTTGCCAGAATCATACACCATTTGTTCGTCAGCCAAAGGAGAACTGGCACCCTTTTTTTCTCCATTCTAGCCCTGAAGGAGTTTTGGTTCCTTGCCACCGTTGCCTCTGGCTTTTGGCTTGCTCAGTTGGGGACACCTAAATTTCATCTATATTACCGATCTGCCCGCATTGACACTATATGATACTTGAAATTAGCTGGATAACATCACCGTTTCACCAGAACGGCTGTACAAATTCTGTTGCATTATTTTCCTGTTAACAATGTGAAGCTGCTTTGAAACAATTGGCATTGTAAAAAGAGCTATATAAATAAAGGTGACTTGACTTGACATGTGACAAGATCAACAGAGAGTGTATTACAAACTAATGTAATATCATCCAATACGGTCCCAATATATTATTAGTCTGTTGAATTCTTCAATTAACTCACTGAATCCATCAGAGCAGAAAATGTGTGCTTACGGTTACATCCATTCATAAATATGTAATTCACAAAGATTTAAAAAATTTTAGAAGAATATTTAAAAAAAAATGTAATATGTTTTGGTCTTTTAGATACCAGTGTTTCTGTTAATTCAAGTGATTTCTCACCTCTCCCCAAAAGACACGTCAAAATTCTCAATGCGGATGTCATAACTCCGATTCTTCCCAGATGAGTCGACACGATTTTCCTTCTTACTGCTCGCCTGACTGGCTGAGGCCTCCTCCAAAACCCTGGAAAACACATTCATAAACAGAACAACAGTCATTCACTGATCTCAATGAAAGGGTTTTCATCATTAGTGCACTTTTTGCATGAAGTTCATTTGAACATTATATCAAATGAATAAATCCATCTTAAAATTGGGAGAAAAACAGCTCATAATTCCAACAGTCAATGGAAAGAAACTGGTCTATCCCAGCGATGAAGCAGAACTCACAGTGGAGATGATGTTTTCTGTGAGTCCTTCTCATTTCTGCGCTCATGTTTGGCTTTCAGTTTGGCTTCAGCTTTCTCTAGTTTCTTGGCATTCACAGTCTAACATGAACAGGAGAGATTAATAAAGTTACATTTTACCAGAAGTAAAGTATCCTACAGTTGATGGTGCTGGACATATACAAAACATCTTATCAACATCTTGTTACTGAAGTTTGACAGTTTGTATAGGCAGATGAGATAAGATGATCTTACTGTACTTGGATTCCTCTTCATCATCCAGATACCATGAACATCATTAGCAGATGTCGCTGAAAGAGCAGAAACGTTTGAGACACTCTTTTGATATTAAACTGGACTAGACTAGGGCTGTCACTAACGATTATTTTAGTAATCGAGTAATCTTATTTTGACGATTAATCAGTTTTTTTTTTGTGGTAATAAAGACAGACCCAAGCAAACAATAGCCTTTAAAATGACTTAAAATTCATATATAATAACAACGAGGCAATAATATTTGGTTTAAATTAGTGCTGGGCAATCGATTAATCGCATCCAAAAGAAAAGTTTTGTGTTTATATAATGTGTGTGTGTGTGTATGTATAATAAAGTATATATAAATACACGCATGCATGTATTTAAGAAATGCTATATTTATATATAAAATATTTATATTTAAGAGACTTTTTATATATACGCATGTGCATGTGTGTGTGTGTGTGTATATATATATATATCCGGCCATTTCCATTCTTAAATACAGCAGCACCAGAACCAAGCCTTTCATTCTCACAGTTAAAGGAATGGTTGTGCATTACAATTATGGCTGTTTTTAGAAAAGACAAAAAAATATATATATATATATATATATATATATATATTTTTTTTTTTATATTTTAAGTGGGCCTATGGCCCATAGGAAATGATCAAATAATATTAGGTTTTATTAAGTATTACCCTTTATGCCAAAACTGGAATCCATCACCTGCATGCTTTATGTCATCTAGGTGTTGTCTATCACCACTGAGAGTGTAAAAAATGAAGTTGAAATAAATGAAATCAATCTCTCACCTGCATCAGCAGACACCTGCGATAACTGCACTGGAGCCTCTAGCAACACCTGCTGCTGACCAGAGTCACACTTACTCCTGACAACAACAAACACGATCACGGATATTACTTGGTTTTCTTTGTCAGTCAACAGAAGTTTAATAAAAGGTGCTTTCATCTTTAAGGGTGACCAATATCACAACAAAGACATACAGAACAGAAAAAGCATACACATCATGTCATCCATCAAGTGATTTACTGACTAAATGAATTTGGCATGCATCCATTATTTTTTTAACCATTTTCTATTTGTTGAAGTCTCAAATGAGCACACACAGATTGACAGCTAATTTTTAAAGGTGACATCGGATTAAAAGTGTGATCATTTCAGAAAGCTGATTAATGACAGTTTGTTATAAACTGTCCGAGTTTGAAAATGTGTCATCCAGTGTTCTGTTTCATTTTGGTGCTGGTTTTGACGTAACTAGCTAGTTATTTGAATATGACCGCCTCTGAGCAACATACGGAGTCCGCACTCTTCCCACCCCATTTTGTACACATATAGCAAGGCGGCAAACAACGGTGCCTTTCGTTTAATACGTTTAAACAATGAGGCGATCCTGGCATGCAACCTGCTCTGTGTTCGGATCACAGGTGTCCTTACACAGAATCCCAGCTTCAGAGGAAAAAAGCAAAATGGCTTGATCATATTTATGAAGGTAATGTCCCAGACAGAGTGGGCAAGAACTTGCTTGTGTGTGCCAAGCATTTGCCCACCTCGGGCAATACGAAGCTGGACTCACATCGAAGTTGCATTTAAAGGAAGGAGCTGTACCTACAATTCGTCAGAAAGAAAGATTGTTAGTTTGTTTTGGTTATTGGTAGCAAACGCCGACCTCTGAAGAAGTTGTTTTTACAAGGAGGGTCAAACATTATAGGCCTAAAGTGAGGTAAAAGCTTACAATACATGTGCGCTGATGTTAGTTTTTATATGAAATTATGAAAGTAACAGTCCACAATACGGTTAGCTAACGTTATTTGTATGATAGCTTAGGTCTGAAAGATGATTTTGCCGTTATCAACAGCACTTCACGTCTTGTCTCGACGCAAACCACGGAAGAGAGGGGTGGGGTGAGCAGTAGCTCATTAGCATTTAAAGAGACATACACCAAAACGGGTCGCTGAGAAACATAACTTATGGAAAATGGGCATCTGATGTCACCTTTAAGAAAGACCACGAGAGAAGACGTTTCCCTTTCATAACATTTTAAACTAATAAAAAAAATTATAATAATAAAAAATAAAAAACTTCATACAAAAATTTGTTTTGGTTCTCGAATCTGATTGGCTGAGAGCCATGCAATATTCTACTAATATTATGCGGTAACATTCAGAATTGGTGTCACTCTGCTTGTTTCATCTGGATCTCTACTGGCAGCATTTCTCACAGCGAGCGTCAATGGAGGCGAGCGTTCTGCACGAGAGGGTTTTTAAAGATACTCCGTTGTTGTTTCTTATTTACATACTTGTCCCGTCGAACTGTTGTATAAAAGCAACAGTCCTCAGTATCATGCTCGTAGCCGTGCGATATGGCCTGCGTCCACGTGCCTATGGCCTAATCACACCTGTGCTGATGCTGATATAGAGCCATATCGCATGACTACAAGCGTGATATTGCATTTATCGGCCAGGCTGACTAATCAGCCAATATTTGGGCAATATTATCAGCATCCATTGGCTAGGCTGTTCCATCACTTTTGACTTGATTTAATAAACATGATTTCTCAGTCTGAGTGGTTCACTCTGAACAAAAAAGAAAAATTTACTTAATTTGATGAGTGGTTAAAAAGACCCAATTTTGCAGGAGTATTTGTGGAATCATTCAATTTGCATCATTCCTTTAGTGAATTGGACACTAAAACAATACAGACAGCGCATGCAAATAAACATCATCAGCGGACAATTCATTATTAACGAATTCCCCCTTTCTGTTTCTATGCAAATGTTTTTATTTTAGAAAGACAGTGAACAGATATATTGGATGGGATCATTGGCACTTACAGCTGGAGTGTGTTGAACATCCGGAAGCAGATGTTTCGAATGTCGTCTTCATTCTTGTCACCAACCTCTTGCAGAACACCGCCGATGGCATCGAACACTTCCTCCGCATCCTCGAAATCTGAGCCGCCACTTCCCAACACGGCTGCGCAATAAAACACACGTCACGCATTCAGAACACGCAATCTGATATTCAACGTCTCCAATTGACCTGTCACAATATTGTTCTGGATTTGTGAGGACAACATGAAAAAGAACTTCAAGCTGATGTGAATCACTTTTGCAAGGGTAACATACTATACCCGCATGCAGCACCTTGGAAAAATACAGTTTCAAAACTGTTATCACACTTTACACATGCTTTTATTGTGCGATGCTTTTGTTTCCCACTTTGTCCATTAAATGTTCCGGTGTGATCATACTCATCAAAGATTCAATAGACACAGGTGAATCGTTGACATTTAGGAATGAGATCATATAAGGAGATTTAAAAAAAAAACACTGGATGGATTTTTATCATTATAGGATGGTCGTGTACAGGCACTGCCAACACACATTTCCATATAAACAACTTGTAAAAGTGCACGTACCATTATATGACCCCTTTAAGTCACTTACTTTTAGATGATATATTGACTGTGTTTGATCTATTTCAGCAGCGAAAACAGTTCCAAACTGTAAAAGATTACAGCAGAACCATAGCACAGCATTTATCATTACTGAATGATTCAGCGTTTTGAACAAATCGGTTGAGTCAAAGATTCAACCGATTCATACACAACAGCCTCATTCTTGAATGAATCGAATGTTTGAACGAATCGTTTGAATGAATGACTCAGTGGGCTCCATGCCAGATGCAACGCAAGTATTTTGGCACAACACATGTACGTTGCTTATTACACACACATGGACACACAGCAACACACAAACATTTTTAAATATTAAAAATAAAAGGTTTCCTCTCCTGAGAAGCGCTCAGTCTTTCCGCTAGCAAATTCCGCCATGGAAATAGCGAATCCGCCATGTGCAAGCGCAACTGGCTTTTAAAGGGAATGGGAGATGAGACTCTGATTGGTTTATTGCACATTATGCCCAAAACACACCCATGACTCATTAAGAGACTAGGTACAACCCTTTTAGACCATGTGCCTGGCTTGCCGACCCTTTTTTCCATGGTTAAACTTCTAACCCTAACCCTAACCCTAAGTGCACCTGCGCTTCAGACCATGCGCTCAGATTGTTAAAATAGGGCCCAAGCCTATACTTTTAAACTTAGGCCTCGACTACACAGAGACTCGTTTAGCTGTATACGTTAAATTTTTGTATCGTATCAGCATTTCGTCCACATGGATCCAGCTTTTTGGGAGCATGAAACCGATATTTTTTGAAACCGGGTCCCAGAGTGGATAAATCTGAAAATGACACCCTTGCGTTTTCGTGTGTACAACCAATCCATACATTTTGTGAAACGGTGATGCCATCACACCACGTCCCGTGCGGGAAAGACTAGAAAGGGATAGAACTACGGGCACTGGGCATGCGCACATCAATATTGTGTCATTTATTTACTGTATTTGCATTATTGTAAGGGTAGGTTTAGGGTGTAGGCGTTAATAAAACACATCTGGTAAGTAGCAAATGTATTTATTGTTATTTTATTGTGAGATTCTGCCTCACTTCCTACCATTGCTGTACCCCTTCTAGCCACAATTATTATTTTTTTTTCTTTGTTTTTAGTGTATCTCTGTGGCAGAATTACAGCACCACATACTGGCCTGGCATGTATACTACATCGTTTTGAGTCGTTTTCATTGCTCTCGTGTACGCAGATATTTCTTGAAACGAGGGGGGAAAAAAAGATTGAATAGGGAAAGCTCTGGCTTCATGTGGACAGGGATTTAATGAGTGAGTCATGCTGCCACCTACTGGCGGTTTAGTTTCATGTTTAAAAGTATAATCCCCCACCACCCCCACCATTATTACCTTATTTGTATATTCAAAAAATATTTAAAACAATCTCATAACATTACTTAATACAGTTGTTATTTCTCAGTGTAAATTATTTAATTTGATTGGTAATAGCCAATCAGTGTCTTATTTTAATTGAATTTATTGATCAAATGTAAGAATTTGAAAATAAAGATAAAGCACACATTTAATAAGATCAGGAAAAAATGAAAGGTTAAAATAAAGGTCCCTTTATGAAGGTAAAAGAAAATGCCCTCAGTCTAAATATCACAAATATACAGATTTAATAATGTAAAAGTTGATAAAATACTTAAAAGGCTTCTGAATAGATTATATTTACACCACGAAAGTCCCTTTTTCCCCCAGACAAGCACCTTTTTTACTCGGACAAGTGAATGACAGATTAACTTGTCTGAAGGACAAACACGACAAGGCTTAATGTCGAGCACTGAAAAGACTCACCAACGTCACCATTAAAATTACTTAAACATAAATCAAACATATATGGCACAGTAGCCTAGTTTGAACCAGTGTACATTTTTAAAATTAACTGTTTAATACGTTTTACAGTTTCGGGGTTTTTTTCAGCTTCAGTTTTTCAGTGTTCATTCAGTTCTTCAACAGAAGTAGCTCAAACAGCAAAAGCTGTTATTTGAAACAGGGATATTAATATCACTCTGCATTATAGTTATATCAGAAAGGGGTGAAGCGCCAGCAGATCATCAATGTCCCTAAACCCTCCTGACTTGGAGCTGACATGTAGTATTTCACTTTAAGATCAATACATGACACTAGTTCAACAAATAAGCAAATCATGTTGCTATAAAGAAACAAATTAATATGACCACTGTTTTATATTACCAGTGCTCACAACTTAATTACTCTATAGTTTCAATCCTTTAATTGACTACCAGCCCTTCTATCATGGGCCCTAAAATAGTTTTCACCTGAAGAAATAGAGCATTAAGTATTGCATACATAAACTATAGATTTATTTCATGATATTAATTTATAATTAGTTGTCGCTGCATATAAATCTTTTAGGAGAAAATATATTAGCAAATGAAGGCATAATAAAGATTTGTTCATTCATTAATTTCATACATTTTGACAAATGACGCCTGGGACACTCTGACATGATTTATGAACCATTATAATATTTCTGTTACTTATCATATAATCTGTGTGATTCTCTATCATTCACATACATGACGTAATTTATCAAGACTATCAATCACTTAATATTTCGCTCATAAGAACTCCTGTATCACGTGATCTTTCACAAAGTTGACGTATTGTGCAAGAAAATCATCTGTCAGGCACAAACTATTATATTATATTATATTATATTATATTATATTATATTATATTATATTATATCATATAAGGAGACAGTAAATCATCTGTCTGTCTTGAAATATGAGACCGGTGTCACTGTCAAACTTCACCGAGCTGCTTTATTTCACAAATATGAATTTATAACGCAATTATGCTTTGATTGAACTGATAACTCGCGTGTCCACGAAATTATTTAAGCGCTAATGTCAGTAACTCATCAGATTTATGTGATACTGTCTGCTAGCATTATCAGCACATCATCAGAACTGTTAAATATAATGAATGAACTCCTGTCATTAACGCGAGACTTGACACTAACAGCGCATATAAGGCATTACATGTGTATATTAATGTCATATATTTGTACAGTACCAGTGATGTATTCGAAGAGTTCAGAGTCGATCTGTGGAAACTCGTTCTTCAGTATCTCCACATACGCCGCCATCATACACACACTCACCGGGCCGGACACGAGGCGCATGCGCACAGGCGCACCAATAACACGTGGACGAACGCTGCAACAATCGCTCGAGCAGAAGTGCGTGTTGCATTCAAATCTCACGTTTTATAGCTAATGTACTCGTCAAAATGTACACAATCCAAAATTGGAGACTGACATACAAAGCCACTTCAGCAGTCTCATTAAATTAATTCTCTATAAACTAATTACATGAAAACGCCTTTAATATTTACCAGAATGCATTGTGATTGGTGCATCGGGACCAGCGCTGAAAAGAGTAATAGGCACCACGTGACAACGCAGTCCATGTACGCAGAGATGGCTCTGTATATTATAAATAATAAAATAATAAAAGCACAGAGAAACTTTAATGGTCATTGAACGGAAAACACACAGTGGATACATTAAATAGGATAATTACTCACATATCTATCATAGATAATAATAAACTTTTATATCATATGACATAGCATATGCATAATTTATTTTGCAAATATTATATTCTTTCGTAATTTAGCCTACACTTAAATAGCACATGCTTCTTTTTCTGGTCCAAACTTTTTTTTTTTTGTATTTTCAGATTCTTCCAAGATTGGTTACTGCCGAAACATTATAAAAACCTATCGAAAGACTATAAATGCATTAAACAACAGACATCAGGTTTATATTAGGCCTATCTGTTAAGAATCTGTTTTCAGAACCAAACATTTTCACAGCAAATTTGATCAGATTGATTTCAAATTAATGATGAAAAATGTAATATGTTTATCAACCATTATTATAAACTTTTGACACATCAGTAGTGGCCACAATATTTTTTGGTTAGATTCAAATTCTTCCATAAAAACCCTTAACTCATAAAAACAGAAATCAGCACAATAAAACATCTTTACACAAATTTCTAGATTTGCAGTAACTGGACACTTATCCATTAATAACTGAAAAATACATAAGTACCGGATAACGTTGTTCACTTCTTAGACAGCACCTGACATATAGGGGTCTTTACATTTAGGATTGTGATCTGAACTTTTGATATGGGAACTACATTGAACCACACTGTTGATTTCTTTCAATTATCAGTTTTGGAAGTAACATGATTATTTTGGTAGTGACAATTTTAGCCTAACTGAGCATTGTTCATTGTACATGCACAACATATTTTAGATTAAAACCCCAAAACTTGAATTGCATTAAACGTGTTCGGTAGTGAAATTAACTTCAAAATGATGGGATCTAGCCATGACGGACAGGGATGCAGTCTCACTTTAAGGTTAAAAATTCAGGGACAAGGCTAGAAACAGAATAAAACTAATTATACTATAATAATAACTTTTATTTAAAACTTAATTTCAATTAATACTTTGGGTTTAAGCAAACCATGACATTCCCATGATAAACAATATCTGAATTCATATCATAATTATTAATAGTTATTTTGTACAGTGACACATTGAAATGCTCAATTTTATCAAAAACACTTTATTTTTCAAAACAATAGCATGTTAAGCAACTACAGAAGTGAGTAATGGCGGCAGTTTATAAAGAAGTATGAAGGAAAGAAACTGTCATCAGAGAAAGCCGTGAGCTTGTGATGGAGGAGAGACGGCAGCTCAGTACTGGAAGCTGCGCTTGGTTTGAATGTCATCCAGGATTTGCTGTAACTCGTCATCCTCAAACCGGCCTTCCAAACTAGACAGAGAAAACACACACAACACACACACTAAGTGAATGATGTAAAGCAACATCAAAAGCAGCTAGATAGATTGTGACTGTTCTCTAAGAAAAATACTCTTACAGTTAAGCCTATAGTTTAAAGAGAAAAAAATAATCTGCCAACGTCAATAAATGTTTAAGAAATCTAGGATCAGGGTTCAATTTTACTCTGCAAGTGTCACAATGTAACACCAGTTGAAGTGCCCCTTCTATGCTATTACAAAGGTTTGGTTTTGAAGTCAACAGGTTTACATAAAAAAAAAAAAAAATTTCTCATAAAATTTCTCCCACTGCAGCATCATCTCTTTTCTCAGGGTCTGAAACGATCCAGTCTCTCTAAACCTCTCCTTTCCGCCTACTCAGCTCTGATTGGTCAGACGTCCAGTCTGTTGTGATTGGTCTGCTCTTTTCTAATTGGTCAGATGGCCCAGTCGGTTGTGATTGGTCTGCTCTTTTCTAATTGGTCAGATGACCCAGTCTGTTGTGATTGGTCTGCTCTTTTCTGATTGGTCAGATGGCCCAGTCAGTTGTGATTGGTCTGCTCTGCTCTGATTGGTCAGATGGCCCAGTCTGTTGTGATTGGTCTATTCTGCTCTGATTGGTCAGACGTCCAGTCTGTTGTGATTGGTCTGCTCTTTTCTAATTGGTCAGATGGCCCAGTCGGTTGTGATTGGTCTGCTCTTTTCTAATTGGTCAGATGGCCCAGTCAGTTGTGATTGATTGATCAGACAGTCCAGCCTGTTGTGATTGGTCTATTCTGCTCTGATTGGTCAGATGTCCCAGTCTGTTGCGACTGGTCTGCTCTGATCTGATAGGTCAGATGGCTCAGTCTGTAGTAATTGTCTACTCTGCTCTGATTGGTCAGATGGCCCAGTCAGTTGTGATTGGTCTGCTCTGCTCTGATTGGTCAGATGGCCCAGTCTGTTGTGATTGATCAGACAGTCCAGTCTGTTGTGATTGGTCTATTCTGCTGTGATTGGTTAGATGGCCCAGTCTGTTGTGATTGATCAGACGGTCCAGTCTGTTGTGATTGGTCTACTCTGCTCTGATTTTGTCAGATGGCCCAGTAGTCTGTTGTGATTGGTCTACTCTGCTCTGATTGGTCAGATGGCCCAGTCTGTTGTGATTGGTCGACCGCTTACACATGTTGGAAACTAAACCCATTAGCTTATCAGAATTTCAGCTCACGATACACAAACAGTAAAGATGGCGTTGGTTTTACAGCATCAATTTCATCTTTTGGAAGTTCAAAGTACATTTGCTTTGGCAGCAGAAAACAGTTTCTGCGTCTAAATTCACCTACTAATACAATGCCCTAAAAGCAATGTACTGTTTTTATTAAGAAAAAGTACATACTTTTGAATGTGTAGCAGAAGAGTAAACAAGCTTTGGGACATACTACTTCATCATAATTGCGTCCTAAGAGACAGCTCTGTCTCTTAGGTACGTGCATCCTGTCACAGTTAGAATCCTCCACATTCAATTTAATTTAATTTCCTACCGTTTCAGAGAGAAATGTAGTAGCACGTTGATCTGCCAGTTGTGGGTCTTTAATTGCGGAGACTCTCACTCAGATCCCATTATTTAAACCTTTGTAGTTTTTTTAACACTTTTTATCCATGTTTGTAGTTCTAATCAAGTCCTCATCCAGCTCACAATATGTTGTGGGCAATATCAGCCGTTAAGAGTGTTCACGGATCTGCACTTCAGATTCTAACCTGGAAATAGTAGACCACCAATAGTGACCACACTCATTCTAATTTTGAATACTATTTAGAACAGATAATAAGCGAACTGGGACGTAGCAAGTGTCTTCTCGACATGAACAACACAAACCAAACTCTTCTAGTCTCAGCTACAACAGTGTTTGAGGGCGGGGGAAAAGTAGACGTTGTTCACTGGCAGCCAAAGAAGAATCGCTAGACACTATTTGTCTGCACTTGAGTCTCTGAAACTTTGCAGACCTTTTACTTTCACAAACAGCTTACACACTACATGAAAGGTAATATCAGAAAAAGAATAATAGGAGCACTTTAAGGTTCAATAATAATGACTTCATCTGTTGGCCAGCTGGGCCCGTAGTTCAGATTTTTATTTGCTCTGCCAACATTTTCACTGTGGCCCAATAGTGTAAATCAGTTCTGGGCTGCGTTTCCCAAAAGCATAGTGAGCCAAGTTGATCGTAGAGACCATTGGTGGCAATGGTTCTTCAATCTACTTTTGGGAAACGCAGCTCTGGTCCGTATTGAACCCTGGTCAAGATCTGCAGTCCATCCACAATCCAAAAAAAAATTAAATGACTGTAAGATCCTCATGTGAGACGTATTCCTCAGTGCTTGTGTATGATACAGGCATGAAATTGTCCAAAATAAGCAAATCTCCACATTATAATGACCAACCTTGGGATGAGGGCTTTGGCCTCCTCTGCCGCCTCAGGACACAGATTGGCTAAACTTGCCAACTCAAACTTGTGAAGCTTCTTCTGCAGAAGTAAGCTGTGAAACATGGCCACAGTTAACAGCAATGCAACAAAAACTCATATGAATGCCATTCACTAAATGACTAAAAATTAAAAATGACTGTAAAATTATAAAACTAGAAGAAAACAAAATTTCAGAAACATTCCATTTAGTTTATATTAAGATTTTTGGATAAAAATACCCCCACCCCCAATTATCTCAATGTAAAAATTCAAATAAATTAATTTTAAAAAAAAGTAAAATTTACAGTGAAAAAAAAAAAAAAAACTAATATCTGACAAGGGAGCTGATTGAGATGAACCCCTAGTGAGAACATGCAGAAATTATTCAACTATTTAAATTATTAAATATTTTCAGTTGTGCGAGTGCTTGGAGTACAATAACAAGGTTTCAGTTTTTGGTCAGGAACTTGTCGCACAGCATCGAGTGTATCACTGATTCTATTCGCATTTGTCAATGCCATTCGCGTCTGGTAGGGATTTAACAATACAGCGTACATCAAGATATAGCGATATATAAATGCGAGGAGAGGGTTCCTCAAACTGGGTCTTGGAGGGCAGCTGTCTTGCAGAGTTTAGCTCCAACCCTGATCCAACACACCTGAGCAAGCCAATCAAGGTATTCAGGATCACTAGAAAACCACAGGTAGGGGAGTTTGATCAGGGTTTGAGCTAAAGTCTGCAGGACAGTGGAGGGCCCAGGACCGAGTCTGAGGAACCTTGACGTAAATTACATGATTCTCTCAAACAAGATCCAAAAAAAAAAAAAAAAACATTTCATAAAGGCATCGTAAAAATCAATCGAGTAGTCTAATCCAATTCCAAGTCTTCTGAAGAGACACAGTGACTTTAGATGATGAACAGATTTACAACGACGCACACACTGTAGTAAACACGAACGTTCAAATGATTGCGTGACGCACGAAAACAACATGAGAGTGAGCTAATGCAGAACTAACCATTTACAGTTTGGGAACAGTCATTTTGACACGCTTTCTTGCGATTCGAACTGCGACTGATTGCATTGATCATCTGAAGGGCACGCACTGCCGGAATGACACTCCTCAAAGTTAAAGCACAAACATCATTTAAATCACCGTATCACATTTAGTTTTAGTAGTATGATTTAGGGTTGGACCCGAATATTCATTTGGTGGGTTGGTATTCGATTTTCAATTTTAGGATTCTAATAATAATAATAATATATATATATATATATATATATATATATATATATATATATATATATATATATATATATATATAAAATTATTTTTATTTTTTTTTTTTTCCTTGCACACCGGCATCCCTCTCGAAATGGTTCTCATTCTCACTTGAATACGTTTATTCTATAAAATCTGGTAAAATACAAGACTCTTTTTTACAATTATCTAGCCTAGCCGTTTTTAATAGGATGGACAGTTGAAAAGGAACCCAACCTCGTTATACTTAATAAATATATTTGTTTCTTCTTAGCCTAAGTATTCCCTGCAGCGGATTATTCTCTGTCAAAAGCTCACAACTGCATGAGCTTATATGGAAGAAACGCATGCTTGAGCTTGTATTTTGGGTTAAGCTGCGTTGGTTTCAAGATTTTTGGAGTTTTATTTGTCACATACACAGTTATATACAGAATATACAACCGGCAGTGAAATGTAAACTGCCGGTAAACTGGTAATGTAAACTGGAAATGTAAACTGGTTTGACATTGTGGAGCCTTTTTACCCGTTAGGGATGTGACTGTGAGAACATTTTCCCTCACTGTCACATTACAGTGATTGTGCACTGTGTGGCCGTAAACGAATGACAGTACGGCCATGCACATTTTATTTTCGGTTTAGAATTAACGGCAATTCGGGGGCGGGTTGCTCCAATGGTTGGTTCATTAACCTATTATTTTTAATGAAAAACACAACAACAAAACAGTACAATGACAAACTCACTTAAATAGGCGCATTACATTTACATTTTGCTTTGAAACCAAATCTTCCGCCGTCATCTTATTCAGCTTCTCACTCTCGTGATGAATGAAATCTGACTCCTGATGCTGCTGGTCTGTGCTGCCACTCTCGTTCAGCTTAGGCTATATTGGGCAGACACATTCAGTTTTTATTTGTTGCTTCTGTTCTCTGACTGAACTAAATTATTTTATTACTATAAAATAATCAAAATGACGGTAGGGGGGGCAGTGCCGCGGTGGGCAAGTGATGTAACTGGTGTTATGCCTGAACACCGGTAACACCGACTATCGCAGCAAGCCTATTATCCATTATTATCAATCTAAATTAATCTACTGTGAAATATAGGAGCTTGTCACTGGGATGTAACAGACCTGTGTGTTTTGTAGTTGTGACGTTTGAAGTAGATTTGCTTAGCAGCCGTTTTATTACCATGAAGAGGTTTATTTTGCATAACAATCGGATCATTTATGTCCGGCACACATTGTATGATTTTGGGCTGTCCCAGATGAAAGATGACCAATCGTGGTGATTTCTGTGGTCGCGGCTCCTAAATGATAATTCTACATTGTACAGTGAGAGAGGCTCGAAGACGGCCGTTGCTGCCACAGTCTTGCGACCAAAGATAGCCTGCGATAATTTTCTGACTGAAGTTTAGCGTGATCATCTCACAGTGTGTTTGCTGCTACGACCTACGCCTACTGACCAGCCAATAAAATGTTTTACAACTAGTGCTTGCTGATGACGTTTTATTCTTCTATACTAACTTACGTCATAGCCTACAATTCAATAGGTCTCAGCATCATTCAGTCTACATACAAGTTTATTAGATCCATGTCGTATAGTGTGATTTGTAATGATCTTATAGGATTGCCGAAATCAGTCTTAGACTATAAAAATATAAACAACAAATAAAAAAATAATAATAATAAAAGGTAATTAAGAATCACTCACAATTCAGACTTTTTTCCCTCAGAATAGTGTTATATCTCTCAATTTTGAGAGAAAAAAAAAATTGGGATGAAAAGGCACTTTACCCTTTTTTTTTTTTTTTTTAAGAGGCGGAAACAAGCTTTCATAGGAAACAGAAAAACCTTCCACACTAGAACAAACTAGTGCTATCTGCATCCCTCAGTGATTAGTGTACTGCGTGTGTGCTTATGTGAAGCATGCTGACCTGCGCACACTGGCGATGGTCTCTCTGTTCTTGAAGCGGCTGAATCTGGCGGTGTAGTTGAGGGTCTTCATGAAGACCTCCGACAGCTCCTGCTCGTCCTCCGCACTTTCATTCTGCTGTTTGCGATGCTCCAGCAACATGTGAACCTCCGAGTTCAGCAGCGTCTCTGAGTTCTCGAACTCTGAGACAAATCAAACATCAATCAGCGTCTCTAATGAACAACACTCTGAAAACAAGACACAAAACCACACTTAACCAATCAAGAAACCCAGAAAACACGCAACCTGAAAATAATCCATATTAGAAAAACAATACAACGTAAAATATTACAAAATGGGACATTTTTTATGAGTATAAATCAGTTTTTTTTCTAAAATAACACTGCCCAACAGCAACACCCGCAGGTGAAGTTACAGCAGAACACCATGTCACTCTTGCCTCCCCTGAGCCCATTGACTTAAAGGTGCACTATGTAAAACATTTTCAGTAAAATATCCAAAAACCACTAAGCTAGTGTTATATATTTTGTTCAATTGAGTACTTACAAGTTCCTGTAAGTGAGCTAAATCGTGAGAAAATTGCAATTTTAACCAAGGAACCGGGACGTGTGAGGGAGTCGCCTGTCAGTTGCGTCATATCTGCGTTACCCCCGGTTTTATTTAGCAGAAATGCTTTACTCTCATTGCAATGTGCAACAAGTGTCATAGCAGCAGCCGAGCGAACGCACAGAGTAACGTCATAACATCATTTAACACACTCAGATGTATCTAATATGATAAACAGAGCTGCGTTACCTCATACTCATGACCGGAAAAGCGAAAATGGCACCGGCGACTGTGGCATAATAAAAGTCCCGCTACTCGCGAGGCATGTGTTGCATTCATCTTATTAACAATCGCTCCAGCGGCCTTGCTCAGCTCCCACAACACTCAGTCCTGCTGTGCTTCATACTACAGTAACGTTAATAATCGCATCCAAGCATGATTTCTGACCGAGTCTTTTCCACCGGCTGTGAGGTGAAGACTACATGTCCCAAGATTCTGCACTCAAAAAGATGACCTCTAGCAGACAGAAAAGTTACATAGTGCACCTTTAACAGACCCCCCTAAAAAGTGAGAATGAATGGGGGAAAGTCCATCGACTATGATTGTTTTGTGCAAAAAAATTCCGCCTCGTTTTCATGCGCCTTCTTGAACGGCCTGAATGAAGAAAATGACGCCGTTAATGACAAGACTAAGTAAAAAGTAAATAAACAACCCAGCCACTTATATATCATCACTTTATATCATGTCAAAAATCAAACTTGAAATGGCCTGAAACATGACTGTTGGGGTTTTAGTGAGCAAACAGCTTGGGGAAATTAAAAGGTGTATCTTTGTGTCTGTGACCAGTGTTTACCGAGCTTGATGACTGATGAAAATAAATTGACTATTAAAAAGAACAGCTAAACATTATTTCACATACATACATACATACATATATATATATATATATATATATATATATATATATATATATATTTTAAATTGTGCCTTTAGTCATTATTTTGGAATAAATGTAAAAATGCTTAAATCTTAATGAGATTTATACTTGGTTAATGTAAAAATACAAAATAGAATTGTATCTCATTTTCTCTTTTTATGTAATGTTATTTACCCGGGAAAATGTGATAGCATTAGTATAACTGGGACATGAATTTACAAACGTGATATATATATGATAGTGTTCTCAAAATAAAAATATAATCATCTTATTATTAAAATACATGCTTTTAAAAACAGGTTTGAGCCAAGAAAAACCCTGTATGTACCAGAGAGACGTTTGAAAAAATATTATTTTTAATGTTTTTGAAAAGAAGTCTCATCTGCTTATCAAGGCTGCATTTATTAAATAAAAATACAGTAAAACAGTAATATTGTGAAATATTATTACAATTTAAAATAAGTTTTCTATTTGAACATACTTTAAAATATAATGTATTCCTGTTATATAAAGCTTAATTTTCAGCATCATTACTGCAGTCTTCAGCGTCACATGATCCTTCAGAAATCATTCTGATATGATTTGATTCTCTGTGTGATAGATAGATGATAGATAGATAGATAGATAGATAGATAGATAGATAGATAGATAGATAGATAGATAGATAGATAGATAGATAGATAGATAGATAGATAGATAGATAGATAGATAGATAGATAGATAGATAGATAGATAGATAGATAGATAGATAGATAGATAGATAGAAGACTCAGAGCGAGTGTGTGAGACGCGTTTGCTGTCCATAATGAAGAGCCGATGCTGTGAATGATGTGTTTGTGTTGTATTACTCTCACCTTTAGGAAACATGAGCTGAGACGCGTCCTCCTCCACATCCCCAACATGCGTCGCTCCTCCTGCCGCCATCACACAATAACAACCGAAAATATGAGTAAACCTTCACTGTGTGCTACATACAGTCACATCACTACAGGCAGCAACCGCCATTCAATGAAACACATTCTACTTCCGGTTTTCTTCTTCTTCTTGTTAATGGCTGTTCACTCCTAGGAGCATTACCGCCACCTATCGTATTTTGTAACCTATTTCCTATCACCTCCTACTGAACTGTGTGTCAAGAGCAAATTATGTGATTAGCTGATGTTGATTGACAAAACATTTGGTAACTTAATTTCTTTACGTTTAGTGAAAACATGTTACAATGATTACATGGCACGACTGGTAGGCGGGGAGCTGGTATTAGGCTTCACACACTCACACTCACTCTATTATTAAAGTTTAAAATTAACAATTAAAATTAAAAGACTATAATGTAGTTTTATCATAATAATGTTATAATATTTTATGACACAAGTAAAAATATAAAAACATATATGTATATATTGATCAAAATACTTTTTCTAGTAACATGCTATGGTCATTAAATGGCTTTTCTGAGATAAATGTTATTGATTCTGACACTGTTTTATTGACCTCTTTCCACGGTTGAAACACTCATTGAGCGATTACATGAGATGATTTCTGGTATTCTTCTCAAAATAAAGCTGCAGAATTGGCACAGCTGTTCTGAAATGGCAGCAGGATGTGGGGTTCACCGCCTGTAAATACGTCATTATTGGAACAATAAGTTTGAATAAAGCTTTCATGTGTTGTTGACTTGTATATGTATTTATTTATTGTGATGGCTACTTTTATTCATTCTTTTACTCATTCATGTTCGTAACAACTGAGACAAATCAGACACAATAATGTATTCATTATATTTAATGAATGATCCAGCAACTCTCCCAACAAAGTTTGGTGAAAACATCCCCCAGAAGAGCAAGGAAGGTCTCTGATACCATGGCTACCATCAGATAAGACTTGGTTTACGACTTAAAGGAATTTCCAGAGAGCTGTAACTCTAAATTGATTCTTTTGAAAAGGGAATCAATGCCCTTAAAAATTATATAAATGTTCTATAAATGAACTTACAACTTAAAGTTTTTATAGTTTTATAAGTTTTATAGTTTTTATACAATTTATAGTTTTGTAAAGGGTCTCTTGTATGGTATTTTGTTTATGCATGTCTTATGAGCAACTTACTAGTTCATGTAACCTCATATATGTCTTGTCTCCTATCACATTAATGTTCGTATCACGACTGAGACTTGTATGTATGGCTCTTCTTCAGAGGTTGCAGTGTGTGTTTGTTGCATTAATTGGAGTATAAATAGTCACAGACCCATTGAATCATGCTTGAAACAAAGAGCCATAAATCTCCCACAGAGGAATTTCCCGCTGGGAAATCCCAACAATCCCATTGGTCAACTTAATTGTGGTACTTCTTGCAGACTTTTAAGGAGAGACGCACAGCTCTCTCTCTCTCCCTCTTCTCTCTCTGGACCAAAATGACGCATCACCTTGGCTGTCTATCAGCCGGCCAGCAGGCCAGGCAGATAAGGCCTACACACACAGAGCCATGTGCTTGTGTGGGACAGGAAACCCGATGCCACCACATGGCCAGTGGGCCAGCAGGCCCAATCTCCTCACACCACGTGCAACTTCCTCAACCTCGACGGAGTCGAAAAAACCATGCAAGTTCACTGTCGTTCCTTCGCTCAACACGGAAGGAAACGATCGCAACTGCAAAACTATCGGACGAAACCATCAGGACTTTCTCCTGTGCGACTGTATATCTGGACGTCTTCACAGTAATGTAAGTAACGCAAATGTAAGTAACGTACTACACGCTCGTAAAATACAAATCGCTGTGTAGTTAGTAAAACTGTAAACCCCTTTGTTAAGACAAAGGAGCTTATCAGGGATGGTTCCTCTCAGGTTTTAGACTCTTTCCATAACTTCATCCATCTGTTCTGACCCGGTTCTTCCAACCACTTTAACTTTGCCTCTTACCATGTACGTGTGATGTGTATTTCATGTTAGTTTTAGTCTTGTCCGTGATTTAGTTAATAAAGTTTGTGCACAATATATGTTTGGTTCTGACGCCCTGCCTGCAAACAAACTGTCACTTAAATGACCGATCTTGTTATGTGATTTAAGCGCTTATGTTAATACAAAGGAAGAAAAAATTTTCTGTGGCCATGAAAAATATCCTTTTCTTAGAATTAATTCATAATCAATACTGAGCATTCACAGGATGAACTGATTGATTGATTGTAACGTTATAACGATAACAAGAAGAATGTGAATATTTAACCAAACCAAAAACAAAGGTAAGTCTTCGTATAAAGTTCAGTATCAGCAGACGCAAAACACCATTAAAGGTGACAACTTTTAAAGTAAAGCGATAGGTGAAGGTTACATAAATGATAAAAACTCTTTGTGGTTTCTCGGTTTGGTCGATTTGAGCAACAATAAACAACGCAAAACATAGGCATTTTGAGTTTGTGTTAGTGACTCCTATAGTGATTCCTACGTAGAAAATCGCTTCCTGCCCTCCATCTGCATTTCGCACTACAGCAGTGACATCACGTGCAAACAAACTATAGGTCCATGTAGTCACTGAGGCACTAACATACATTTTTGGGGAATTTCAGGAGGAGATTGGAGATTTAACATTAATCTCTACAGTTCCATAACAGTTTATTTCACAAAAAGTTGTTGATTAGGTGGGAGTGTGGGCGGACGTTGATATTGCAGCTCCACATTGCGCTCACTACTGCGCAGACTTGATACCCAAGATGTCAGCGCCATATATGAACACTGGCAGCTTCACTTACGTCAACGGAAGAGAGTGATGGTGCGTCATCCATCTTTTTTTACAGTCTATGGATGGGAGGGTGGTCGGGGTTCGCTTCCATTCCCTCATACTCCACGAGGACTCCCGCGGCAATGGTGTGCTCTGCCCTTCCATTCTCAGGCATAGGCTCACTCGTCACAGCAAGCGGATGCTTCAAGTCTGTGAAGAGCTCAGGTGTCTTCGATCGGGGTAGTGATGGGTTAGGCTCTGAGTCTGGCTGTGAGACGTCTGCGAGGTGTGGCTGGGCAATGCTGTTGTCATCCTCTGCTTCACCCACTGCGAACACGGATCCACTCGTCCACAGCACAAAGTTTTTGTTTTTTATTTTTACATGGCCTGGGTATAAAATAAAATATGTATCTTTCTCTCTCTGACTTTACTTGTGCAGAGACAACTGTTACACACACAGTTAATGAATTATTTATTTATACTGTGATCAACTGTGCTATCCAGCAGATGCCAAAGGACACCTAATAATAGAGGAAAACTCTATTAGAGAAAAACTATCTAACCTAATAGTAATAATGTAGTATACTCGGGGCTTATATAAGCTCAGCTGGTATGTGCAGGTGGGCAAGGGGTGGGCAATATGAGCATAGGCTAACATGAGAAAATTAATGATATGAGTAAGAAGCAAATTACAAAAAAAAAAAAAAATTGTATAGGCTACATTTATTTAACATATGTAGTTGGTTGATTAACATTAATGACAGACAGGTATTTAATCGGGCTCCTGAATGCATTGACGTGATATTCTGACACATCCGGTTATTTCCCACCTGTTTACGCACACTTAAGCCGTAACCGACTGTGTTCATGCGAGATACTCCACACGATGGACGTTTTGACACATCTGTGTGTGCATGTATTTGGCTATTCAGGCTCATGGAGAATTGATCGCGCGTGTGAGAGAGAGAGAGAGAGAGAGAGAGAGAGAGAGAGAGAGAGAGGAGTCATTCAGCGCGAATCCGCTTATCCCGCCTTCACTGACTGCAAGTTAATTGATAAAGAATTGTAATTGAATTGTAATTTTGTGATACAACGGTCTTGGCATTTCATTTGGCTGCAGGCTGAAATTATATTCAACCCGCCAAAGACAAACAGTTTAATGATCTACAGCAAAATAGAAAGAGCTTTACTGAGAACTAAACAAATATTTAATTACTACATTAGTAATTTATCGCTAGAAATGACATCAGAAGTGGAAAATGTTGGTAAAAAACATACATTTACACACAAACTGACCAGCAAACACAATCAGACGCCATCTTTTTTTTTCCAGCTCAACTGTCACAGAATGGAACGCACAGGATTGTGGGATATCAAAGGCATTGAAGGATACGAATATGCTGCCTTCAAAACTCAATCAGATGAAAGCATTTCAGGAGACAGGAAGTGAAGCTAACATTGGATTCGGATGTGCCTTGATGCCTTCCGACCTTGAAATGTGTCCTCTGAAGGCAGCATTTTCCAGGTTTCGGACGCAGCCAGTGATGATGTGCTGAAGCCTCGCTTGCTGAAATTACATGACTTTGGCAGTTTGATACACGCTCCGAACCAGCTGATTCGAAATAGAAGATTCATAAAGCTTCGAAGCTTCACGAAGCAGTGTTTTGAAATTGCCATCACTATGACGTAGCTCTTCATCCAGACCACACCAGAAATCCTTTATTAAGTAGACAAAACTCCTTCATGTACTCATCAATAGCTCTGCCATTTTGGAAAATAAAAACAGTATCCCCATTTAAAAGTTGTTTATTTCTCCTCCATGGGGAAACATTAATAGCCGCGATCTCCATTTTCTTGTTTGGTCCGGTCATCCGTCTGGAGGCCTGCTGGGAAAAAAATATACACTCACCTAAAGGATTATTAGGAACACCTGTTCAATTTCTCAATGCCATTATCTAATCAACCAATCACATGGCAGTTGCTTCAATGCATTTAGGGGTGTGGTCCTGGTCAAGACAATCTCCTGAACTCCAAACTGAATGACAGAATGGGAAAGAAAGGTGATTTAAGCAATTTTGAGCGTGGCATGGTTGTTGGTGCCAGATGGGCCGGTCTGATTATTCTGATATAGATTGGTCTGATATCTGCTCAGTTACTGGGATTTTCACACACAACAAATTCTAGGGTTTACAAAGAATGGTGTGAAAAGGGAAAAACATCCAGCATGTGGCAGTCCTTGTTGATGCTAGAGGTCAGAGGAGAATGGACCGACTGATTCAAGCTGATAGAAGAGCAACTTTGACTGAAATAACCACTCGTTACAACCGAGGTATGTAGCAAAGCATTTGTGAAGCCACAACACGTACAACCTTGAGGCGGAAGGGCTACAACAGCAGAAAAACCCACCGGGTACCACTCATCTCCACTACAAATAGGAAAAAGAGGCTACAATTTGCACAAGCTCACCAAAATTGGACAGTTGAAGACTGGAAAAATGTTGCCTGGTCTGATGAGTCTCGATTTCTGTTGAGACATTCAGATGGTAGAGTCAGAATTTGGCGTAAACAGAATGAGAACATGGATCCATCATGCCTTGTTACCACTATGCAGACCAGCCTGGTATAATGGTGTTTCTGACCATGTCCATCCCTTTATGACCACCATGTACCCATTCTCTGATGGCTACTTCCAGCAGGATAATGCACCATGTCACAAAGCTTGAATCATTTCAAATTGGTTTCTTGAACATGACAATGAGTTCACTGTACTAAAATGGCCCCCACAGTCACCAGATCTCAACCCAATAGAGCATCTTTGGGATGTGGTGGAATGGGAGCTTCTTGCCCTGGATGTGCATCCCACAAATCTCCATCAACTCCAAGATGCTATCCTATCAATATGGGCCAACATTTCTAAAGAATGCTTTCAGCACCTTGTTGAATCAATGCCACGTAGAATTCAGGCAGTTCTGAAGGCGAAAGGGGGTCAAACACAGTATTAGTATGGTGTTCCTAATAATCCTTTGGTGAGTGTGTGTGTGTATATATATATATATATATTTATATATATTATTTTTTTCATCAAAATGTACCTTTTATATTGTTTTTGTTTATATACTTGATATATATAGTATATGTGTACTCCTCACGTGTTTTGAAAAAATTCTTTATATTGTTAAAAGTGTATAAAGTTTATCCAGGCCCTGATTGGGTATGTCACATGTCAGTTTGGTTTGGAAAGCGATGTGATTGGTCAGAGGGGGCGGGAGGAGAGCCCCCTCTGACCCCTCACGGAAGAGGAGACGAAGAAGAGTGATGGAAATAAACAAAGCCACAGGTTGTGACGCAGTTAAAATGCATTGATATATTGCGTAAACTAAGAAAGTGAGTTTATGTAGTTTCGTACATAAGTTGAATGTATTAAACTCCCCATTAGTTCATCGTGTAGGATGACAGGAGACTGAGCTCTTCCGGCTGCGTTGGATTCGATAAACAGGAAACGTTAACGTTAGCGCTTCAGGTAACTTTAACCAGGAATTCCTGAAAGTTAACCTGCCATAGCTGGATTCCCCGATCGGGACCGCATGGCGAGGTTTATGTTTACCTGGTGCAGCACGAACTTTTTCCTTCATCTTACTCTCTTCATGGGTCCGTGGTTGGTTGGACTTTGAGCATGACAATCGTGAGTAAAATGTCGTTCAGGCCTGCACCGTATTTTATCCTGTTTGGAGGTTCATTTTGCACATATTTAGTGCATTTCAAGTAACGTTAAAAGGGACACGCGTATTTTGAACAGGAGTCTTTATTACCTTTGTTCTGTTTAAGTTGACATTTTATGAGTTTACGGTTTTATTCAGTTTCCTTGAGAAAGACTAGCAGTAAATCTTAACGAACCCAGGGCACTCTAGATACAGGGACGTATAGAGTGCTACATGTCACCAGGTGTTTGCAGGAAGACAGGCAAAGGCAGATGAATAAAGTTCTAAACGACTCTAGTTTAATAATAATTCCAACGAGACAGGCAGTAGCAATGACTTTCAACATCACGGTGACAAAGAGAGTGACCGTAAAGGAACAACTTAAAGTTCACACTGCACGATTTTAGCCCTGATTTTGGCTCACCGACAAGTTGAAAAATCGCAGGCAAATGCCCGAAATCATAGGCAAATCGGTGCTCGGTCACATGAGTGACAATCACGCAGGGTGAATTATCAAAGACGCGAATTGCAGATGAGTCGCTGACGACCCTGAGATATTTGGCATGCTAAATATCTGGACCTGTCGCAGATTCAAAAGCTTGCTGTGTGAAACGTGTTTTGACTGAAAATTACATCGGCGAAGACCTACAGCCAAAGAGAGAGGAAGATAGGGCAGCGGGAAGCTCGGGGAGAAGTTATAGCCCAGAATATCAGTATAGTAATAGATATATTTACAATTAAATAAAACCAAATCAAAGCACAAACATTTGCTTGACCAGCTGCAACAGCAGCACATTGTAAAATGATTTACCTCCAGCTCCCTTTGCAGAACACAGTCCTTGCTCCCTGCGTCTCCCCAACCATTTCCTCCTCCCATCATTTTTTCCTTTTCTCATTTTCGATGCCAAACTGTAAGCAAAAGCCCAGATAGTAAGATCAGATTTCCAGATATCGGACCACCATCATATTAAACTTGGCTAATTGTTAATAGGATAATATTGATTATTATTACAATTGAAATAAGTACTTATGAATGATCAAAACGTAGGGATGAGCAAAATGCCTGCAGAATGCCAAATCTGTCCCCTGTAGACCAGCCTTTTATGTGGGATGTCTCAACTTTCAACCTTGCACAATTCTACTTTGATAAATTTATAGAAGATATCACAAGTATGAGGGAATCGAATATAATCACAAAGGTGATATCTTCGAGCAGTTGCCTGACGTCTCCTTTGTGCAAACATTACAAACGCTGAGGAAAACCAGACTAAACAAGACACGCCTGTAAACAATCAAGACAACAAACCAATGACAACATAACACATGAGACTTGGGAAGAACATGACATGCATCTGACGAACACGGGTATTTTCAAAACCGCATCTTTTTCTATGTGTGTGTATGCTGTAGAGTCAGTTGCCATTTTGGAAGCAGTAGAGTGGATTGTAGAAAGCGGTGCCAATAGTTTTTTAATATGTAGTGACTTTTTGCATCTGCTCTTACGAGCATTAACTCAGGAACAACTAGAAATCATCAGGGAGTTAGGCAGGGGAAGAATATTGCATTCATGTGGGTCCCCGGCTCATACATGTATTCTGGGCAATGAAAGGGCAGACAAGCTAGCAAAAAAGGCAACCAAAAAGGAAAATGTTGAAAACAAAATTATCTAAATCAGAGGGAAAGAGCATAGCGTTGAATGAAATGGACAAATGGCAGCATTAGCGGCATAATGAAACAAAAGGGAGGAATTTTTATTCTATACAGAACAGAGTGGGTGTATCAAGAGAAAATGGTATGAGTAGTAAAGAACATGTCATTTTAAGCAGAATAAGAATGGGGCATAGTAACCTTAATGGTACTCTTCATATTATGGGAAAACACCCAACAGGAATGTGCAGCCAGTGTCAGGAGTATGAGACGGTTGAGCATGTTTTAATATCTTGTGGTAAGTTTAATCAAGAGTAGAGCGAAATGTTAAAAGTATTTTAGAATGTGCAGAGAAACAAAAAGGCAGTGAATGTTTTTTTTTTTTTTTTTTTTAAAGAAACTGGATTGGGCAAGAGAATATAGTGTAACTGTAAAGGGAATTTAGTACAGTAGGTGGCAGTAATGCAACAAATTGGAAGCAAGCTGCTGTAAAACCCCAAAGAAGAAGAGGCTTCAAAGGGGAAACCATTTTAGTGTAGATGAATTAGAAGTTAAAGATAGTTAAAACTCAAATTAAATTGTTTTTAAAAGACTATTTGAGCAAACATTTGCATCTGGATAACTGAGAGTGATTGTAAGTGCGGTCATCATCTACTAAATGAGCAACAGCGACCACAATTCACACCTTCAGTCAGTGAAGCCGCTCCCACAGCCGTTCATGAGAGCTTAAATGCTGGGGAATATTCCCATCTTCCCACAGGAGAAGCAAGCAGGAGGAATTACTCCAGGAGAAACTACTTGCATATTGTTGTAAAGATGGAGTTTGAGGAAGAACCCTGCAGAATTAGAGATGAAGATACAGAGGAACAAACAGGTTAGTGTTTTCCTTTATTCTCTTTAATGACTGATGAGGAACATTAAGATGAAAACTGAAATATAACAATACATCTAAAACTAGATACTAGTATTAAAGGGATAGTTTGTCCAAAAACACAAAGTCTGTCTTCTCTTGAACGCAAAAGAAGATATTTTGAAGCATGTCAGTAACCAAACTGTTGATGGCTCCTATTGACTTTCTACAGTATTTGTTTTCCATCCTATGGAGGTCAGTGGGGCCCATCAACTGTTTGGTTGCCCATATTTTTCAAAATATCTTCTTTTGGGTTTAGCAGAAGAAAGATATATAATTTGTTTCTTAAAATAATTTGAAGGTGAGTAAATGACTTTTTATTTTTACATTTTATGTGAAATATCCCTTTAAACTAGACTTATGTGAAATTGAGATTTTTAATTATTTTTGTTTATCATTTGTCCTTTTATTGAATGATGAAACTTTTAATATGCTGATTTTAGACCTGATGGAAGTCAATGAAGGCAAGCAGCAAAAACCTCATCGTTTCACAAATGAAGATGGAAATTCAGTCATTTCAAAGACTGAAAAGAGTTTCACACAAAAACGAGCTGGAAAAACTGGAGTCAAAGGATCCTTCACCTGCTCTGAGTGTGGGAAAAGTTTCACATATAAATCAGACCTTAAGAGACACATGAGAATTCACACTGGAGAGAGACCCTTCACATGCACTCAGTGTGGAAACAATTTCATTTACAAAGGACACCTAAATCAGCACATGAGAATTCATACTGGAGAAAAACCATTCACATGCACTCAATGTGAAAAGAGTTTCAGGTGCAAAAACACCCTAAATGTGCACATGAGAGTTCACACGGGCGAAAAACTGTTCACGTGCACTCAGTGTGGAAAGAGTTTCACATACAAATCAAACCTTAACGGACACATGAGAATTCACACTGGAGAAAAACCGTTCACGTGCACTCAGTGTGGAATGAGGTTCAGGTGCAAAGACATCCTCGATGATCATCTGCGTCGTCACTCTGGAGTGAAGTCGTTCAGCTGTGATCAGTGTGATAAAACCTTTGTTGCGACGTCAAACTTAAGATCACACCTTAAAACTCATGCTGGTGTGAAGCCTCACGTTTGTTCTTTTTGCGGAAAGAGTTTTTCAGAACTGCAACTTTTAAAACGGCATGAGCGTATTCATACTGGTGTGAGACCTTATCTGTGCTTTGACTGTGGGAAGACCTTCTCTAGATCTGGCGAATTAAAATCACACCAGAGAACTCATACTGGAGAGAAACCGTACAAGTGTTCACACTGTGAAAAGAGATTCTCTCATTTAGGAGCCATGAAAATTCATGAGAGAATTCATACAGGAGAGAAGCCGTACAATTGCTCTTCATGTGGGAAGACTTTCACCCAATTATCTAGTCTACAGACTCATAAGAAAAAGTACTGCCTGAAGTTGTCCAAGTGAGCATGTTCAGAACTAGGAGTGGCCGATATACCGGTACACATTATAAACTCATAGAAATTTGTCAACCGTGTGACTGGAAAATTGGAAGTGAGGGTGGAAGTAAATTAGCATCCCCACCCGAGAAACAATCACATTGAGTCAATTACTTAAATTTACGTTTCATTCCCTTAACCCTCATCTCTCCTCTCCACATGCTGAGATGAACTGAAATTCAGCGAGTGAAAATATATCTATGCCAAACTTATTCTTGGCCTCTAACACACACAGGCGAGTAAAATCTAAGCATTTATTAGCCAATGGTTAATGATAGATATTATTTAGTCGCCCAGAGTGAAGATTTACTCTCATTGTAGAGGGTTGAGATGGAGAGAGTGGGGATGGTTGCAACACCTTTTTGCATTTTCTTCAGTTTCTCAGAGACTGTTTTTATTGGAAAGCCAAAATTTGATTACATTTAAACCCAAATTTGTCAGCCATTAAACCCCATCCACGCCGCTGTAACATGCATACATAATGTTGCAACCGGCCCCATGAAAGGGGACTATTTCCAAGTAACAAGTAACAGCCATGTTTTGGTTAATTACCTTCATTGTGGCTTAGTCTGAGAGTATTTACTTAAACTACAATCAAGCAGAGCTTAATATAGCATTGATGCCAAAATACTAATTTATTATAGTTTAAATGAAACCATCCTGATGGTATACCTGTTTTTACAAAATGTAACTGTATTCTGATTACTTTGTTTTTTGATGTAACTGTAACAAATTACAGATACCAGTTTTTTTGTATCCTGATTACATAATGCTGTTACATGTATTTTGTTACTCCCCAACCCTGCATTCATGTGACAATGCCAGTCACAAAAGCTTATAATTTAAATGCTATATATATATATATATATATATATATATATATATATATATATAATAAATTTTTAGCGTAGGTCATTGCAATGGTATGACCTAGTCAAATAACGTTTGTAAAAAGTCAGTAAATATAAAGATTATTGTACCTATTCTTAAAGATTTACATCAAAGTCCTTGTAATATATGCTGCTTGATAGCACACAAATATTTATACAATTTTTCACTTGTGTGATTGTCAGCCTCTGCTTTTCCACAGGCGAAGTGCATAACGTGCTGTTGTTTTCAGCTAATAAATAAAAATAAAAAAATACTGCAATTTTCTGGTGTTTTTATTTATATTTTATTTCTTTTATTGTTCGTGTCATTCTACAACCCTGGGCCGACACAATGTTGCTGTCTGGGTTTAAGAGTTAAGCTTGTACCTTTATAAATGATTATACCTTTGGAAAAACTCAAAGGATCTTTCACCTGCCCAGAGTGCGGACAGAGTTTCTGTCATAAATCATAATTTGCTTTAGTAATATTTATTAGGAATTTCCTGATGAACAAAGTTCCAACGACATCTAGCAGATTTCTTAAAATGCAAGTGACATAAAAGAATGTCACACTTTTTATTTTAATTTTAAAATTTGAAATGGTCAGGAATTTGTGATGAATTATTGATGTTTCAAAATCAGATTGCAAGAGTGTTTAATGTTGACATAATTACATACATTCCAGTTATATTTTCAATGTTTCAACAAGTCAAGTAACCTTAATTTATATAGTGCTTTATACAATGCAGATTGTTTCAAAGCAGCTTCATGATAATAATGATCAATGATGCAGACAGAATTCAGTTCTGTTGTAAAAAGACAATGGTGTCATTGATCAGCAGTGATGTAGAATCATAGTGTAACGTTGATTCACTGACATCACGACTGATTTTCCGTTGAAATCTCATTATTTCAACATTTTATTGCGGGTGCAAAAGTGATATTGAACTAACATCGTGCATTGAGCATTGAAATACTTACATCTGCTATCTAGGTAAATATAAAATAAGGTTTAAGATCATTTAGGCTCTTACATTATATGGTTAAATGTCATATTTTGACAATTTAATTAAAAAGTAATGACAATTTACTTATTTAAGCAGATTTTGTACTAGTTGAATCCATTGTGATTCATGGATCAAGTTAACTGATTCAATTCGCTGTGTTTATCAGACTGTAAAGACATTCATTTTATTTTTATTGGGAGAAATCTAAAGCTGACTTGTAATATATACAATTCTAAAATTAACTTATACTTGCATTGAGCTGCTCGGACAGACCTAGAGTTGTGGAGGTTTTAAGGTAAATCTTCATCTTAATATCTCACAGTTTTATTAATAATACTTATATCTTATGCAAACTCATTAGCAGAAATTTGACGTTTGAATCTTTATCCCAAATAAAACATATTTGGGGAGCTTGTTTGTATAATCTCAAACAAGAAAACCTCTTATGTTGGTTGTTTTGTATCAATCTACAGTATGAAGGTTAGATAGTTTAATAGAGATTGGTTCCCGCCTTTGGAGGCGCTCGTGCAACTGAAGCAATGACACACACCCGAGTCTAGGAGAAGAAGAGAAGAGAAGTGGGACACGGCCGTTCATTCTGTTCTAAATCTGCTGTGTTTGAGACTGTGAGTACATTCATTCGATCATTTATCAGGAAAAATCTAAATCCAAACAACTGAACGAGTCAGTTTATTTAGTGACTCATTCAGAAATGAATCGACTGATGTTGTACATTACGTGCGTGAAACGTAAACTCGTTACTGACTTTTTTTCACATTACACTTCTTTTTAATATTATGGATTGTGTTTTCATTTTATTGAACGAACAAATGAAACCTGGTAAACTGAGTTTTTAATGATGAATATCTAATGTCTAGCGCCATATAAATCAGCTGGAGGAGTTGAATTAATCTGTTTGAGCAGAACACTTAAAGCTGGATAATTGAGAAATTATTATAAGTGTGAAGAGCAACAGCGACCACAATTCACACGTTCAGTCAGTGAAGCCAACAATGTAAATTGCTGCAAACAATGTTTTGTTCCCAGAACGTTTTTTTATGGTTTAATTTTGGTTAGCCATGAACGTTTTCTTAGGGGAAATAAAACGTTAGTTTTTGGGTTGTAGAAACCAAACGTCCCCTAACGTTATTCTAACGCTCCCCTACCCTCTGTTGTTTATTCTTACACATTCGTGTTCTCTAATCATAAATAAAACAGTATTATATTGACTCCTATAATTAGTCTTAAACAAACCATATTTTGTTTTTATTGTTTAAATGATAAAAACAATCTAAACATCAACCATCACATGGAAGATTAAATTTGTCCAATAATATTAATTTGGCCTCTCATTCATAGACGTTTTAATAATAGACAATTATTTGACCTAAAGCATGATATCGGTACATTTGTTTCTTACCACTGAATTTAGCGGGACATGTTTTGGTCTGTAAACAAATAATTATCGATTAACATCATTTTGTCTTCAATTAGTCGTGTCAAATCTCTCCATAGTTATATTTACTCTTATATCTACAGGGCTCCAAACTAATTGTTTTTACTAGGAGCACTGTTGTCCCTAACTGTAAACCTTTAGGAGCACAAGCAGAAAATTTAGGGGCACACCTTAAATCAACCTGCAACACAGTTATTGACATTTTCTCCCATTTTGACTGCATTACTGACAAATGCTTTGGTAATAAATAGACTTAACGTACAGAAATCACAATGTGCAACGTTGTGGTCGTGCCAGCGTGACCTACAGTGGATCTGGAAAGTATTCACAGCGCTTCACTTTTTCCACATTTTGTTACAGATTTATTCCAAAATTAATTAAATTCAATATTTTCCTCAATTCTACTAACAATACCCCATAATGACAACGTGAAAAAAGTTTGTTTGAAATCTTTGCAAATTTATTAAAAATAAAAACTTGTGCATAAGTATTCACAGCCTTGCTCAATACTTTGTTGAAGCACCTTTGGCACCAATTACAGCCCCTTTTTTTTTTTTTTTTTTTTTTTTTTTTTTGAGTATGATGCTACCAGCTTGGCACAGCTATTTTTGAGCAGTTTCTCCCATTCTTCTTTGCAGGCCCTCTCAAGCTGCATTGGATGGGGAGCGTCGGTGCACAGCCATTTTCAGATCTCTCCAGTAGAGATGCACCGATTTCAATTTTCTTGGCCGTTTCAGATTTTTTTTTTTTGTAAGTGACCTGCCGATACTGATTTATTTTCATAAAAACAAGTAAAAGACAGTAATAAAATAAAAACAAATTAACAAATTTCAAAGAGCAACACAAATGAATGCAATAGAATAAAGAGATATGAAATAAACACAAATTATTAATTTGTTTACAATAATAGGGACAATTTAATTGTTGTGTATTTTAGTTTGTCATAAAACATTAATTCATTTTTAATCTAATTCAATTTAAATAAACCATTCTTTAACAAACCGAGTGGTGCACAACAGAGGTTAACTGTTCAAATTAAAACATGGAAGAAAAAGTGTGATTTATTCCTTTAAAAATAAAGTTTTAATAATTTATTGTATTGTTGTTATTAGTAGATGTAGTATTACATTAAGACATAATTCTACTGTATAATAGTAATACAATAGTACATCGTACTATACAATAGTAATATACACTCACCTAAAGGATTATTAGGAACACCATACTAATACTGTGTTTGACCCCCTTTCGCCTTCAGAACTGCCTTAATTCTACGTGGCATTGATTCAACAAGGTGCTGAAAGCGTTCTTTAGAAATGTTGGCCCATATTGATAGGATAGCATCTTGCAGTTGATGGAGATTTGTGGGATGCACATCCAGGGCACGAAGCTCTCGTTCCACCACATCCCAAAGATGCTCTATTGGGTTGAGATCTGGTGACTGTGGGGGCCATTTTAGTACAGTGAACTCATTGTCATGTTCAAGAAACCACTTTGAAATGATTCGAGCTTTGTGACATGGTGCATTATCCTGCTGGAAGTAGCCATCAGAGAATGGGTACATGGTGGTCATAAAGGGATGGACATGGTCAGAAACAATGCTCAGGTAGGCCGTGGCATTTAAACGATGCCCAATTGGCACTAAAGTGTGCCAAGAAAACATCCCCCACACCATTACACCTCCACCACCAGCCTGCACAGTGGTAACAAGGCATGATGGATCCATGTTCTCATTCTGTTTATGCCAAATTCTGACTCTACCATCTGAATGTCTCAACAGAAATCGAGACTCATCAGACCAGGCAACATTTTTCCAGTCTTCAACTGTCCAATTTTGGTGAGCTTGTGCAAATTGTAGCCTCTTTTTCCTATTTGTAGTGGAGATGAGTGGTACCCGGTTGGGTCTTCTGCTGTTGTAGCCCATCCGCCTCAAGGTTGTGCGTGTTGTGGCTTCACAAATGCTTTGCTGCATACCTCGGTTGTAACAAGTGGTTATTTCAGTCAAAGTTGCTCTTCTATCACCTTGAATCAGTCGGCCCATTCTCCTCTGACCTCTAGCATCAACAAGGCATTTTCACCCACAGGACTGCTGCATACTGGATGTTTTTCCCTTTTCACACCATTCTTTGTAAACCCTGGAAATGGTTGTGCGTGAAAATCCCAGTAACTGAGCAGATTGTGAAATACTCAGACCGGCCTGTCTGGCACCAACAACCATGCCACGCTCAAAATTGCTTAAATCACCTTTCTTTCCCATTCTGACATTCAGTTTGGAGTTCAGGAGATTGTCTTGACCAGGACCACACCCCTAAATGTATTGAAGCAACTGCCATGTGATTGGTTGATTAGATAATTGCATTAATGAGAAATTGAACAGGTGTTCCTAATAATCCTTTAGCTGAGTGTATTTCTGTCACAAGCTAAACCAAACTTTTATTTTGACGGGTTGCCATGAAGATCTTCTGAAGTGAAGTTTTTGTGTATATGATATGACAGTAGTTTTTCTCAAATTAAACGGTTCATGAAGTGACTCTCAGAGCAGCTATAGAGAAGTTTGTGTTCATGTCGTCATATAGTAACACCGTGAGCGTGCTTGTAAATTAACGCTATTTCCAAAAAAAGTATAGTTTCGATACTCGAAACCACGATCGGCAGTGCAGCTATTGGCTGGCAGCAAGACAGCAATGTAATGACATTTGCATCTGCATGCATTAAGCCACTCCCATAATATCCATCACCACTCAAATGAATGCACGGCTCAGATTAACTGTACAGCATGTGTGCACTCCAATAAAATTATAAAGTAATGATTCCATCACGAATAAATCTCTCAGTCAGGTGGCTGTGTGTATAGCATTATAGACTACACAACATTTATAATATTATTTTCAAATACATTTTTATATTTATATTATTATTTTGAATTATTATTGCCCCTGGTTCAGTAAGGAACTCTTGTAATAAAGTAGCAGTGGCTGGGACAGATTTTAAGTATCAACGCTGCTTAAAACGATGCAATCTAATCCTGTTTACATGAAATAAACTCTCGAGCAGGTTTAAGCTTACGGCCCTGGTGCCATGACAGCAAGTCCAGGATGAGCTTCGAAGAACCAAACAATCCAAGATCATGCCAAATCGTCAACAATCAAATCCAGCTGAGTTAGTGACGTATGAAGAACGGACCCCTGGTGCAGAGGTAGTCGAGGACGCATTGTGATTGGATCTCACTGTAAACGCAATCCAGCCATCGTATCTACATTCAGAGGGCGATGTCATATAAATCCCTGCCCACTCTGTCCGAGTAGCTGTCAGAAAAAAATGGACAGACGCAGTTTTGACAAGAAATTAAACTTATCTGAAATTCATCTGAACTTCATGCAATAAACATCAATCTTTAAAACCCTATTTAGACTTACATGATAGCCTACCGTGTGTCATTTTTCATTTGAATTGTGCAACATTATCTGAATGAGCCGATCGCCTCTACAAGTTGCACAGTTGCAATCTTAATGAAGGGCTGCACGCTGCTTTGCCAGAGGAATAACCGGAATACACTTTGCATTTTTTCAGTTTTTCGTTTTTATTTTTTCAGCATGTTTATTTATATATCTCCCATTTCTGTCAGTATAGTCATTGCACACCATAACCTTAAACCCGAATGATATGACTTTAATATGATCAACCCAGTTATTTTTGTATGATCAACTCTGGAAGTATTCCTTCATTTAAACTTAATTTGATCTACGACTGGAGATTGCATCAGAAAGTAAAGTGAGTGAGTGAAAGTAATGGGAGATTGTTTAATTTGCATCATTCTTTACTCTTAGTCGGTTGTCGTATAGCCGTATAGTTTTCCATTAATATTTTCATTATTTTTATGCTGTAACAAAGACGTAAACCAAGGCAAGCGCTGTTTGGCTCCACTAGCCCGTTACCTAATTGCTAATTCAAATTTATCCGACACGGAAGGGACACAGCAGTGTACTCCATTCCCATCTTCCTACAGGTGAAGAAGAATTACTAGTAGGAATTACTCTAGGAGAAACAAAGGTAAAATATATGACAAATAATGCATTTTTTAAAAAAACCCTGAATGTTACGTGCACCATAAACACAATCAAGCCTTCGAAAAAAGCTGATTAAACCACCCCTTTAATACAAAGGTGTTCAGATTCTGCACGTGTTTTACTGCTATTACACATACAATATAAATGCTTGCGCGCTACTTCAATCATGCAATGCGTTAGATTAATGGATCTTTTCATCAAACAAGATTAATGTTGGGAAACTTAAATAAGTAGATTAGTACTCTATTTGATTGTAATGTTACCTTTGTTGAGTAAATCACAAAAATGTGCTGTGTGCACTGCCATTGATAGAGGCTAAAGTCAAAGTTGTTTTATGCTACGCCATTTGAAGTTTCTGCCTTTCAAGGACCACAGACTTAATTTAAATATTTTGCGGGAAACAGAAATTCAATCTGTTATCCAGATACAGAGGCCACTTAATGTGAATAAATGTAAACGCACCGTGTCCTGATTTGCTAATGATCCGATCTGCTTGTTAATGCCAAGTGTTTCACATTGGCCGCTCAAGCAGAGCCGAAGCAGCTTGTCACGTTCAGTTGAACTATTTATACATACGAGTATCAGGTTTCGCTCGATCAGCTTGGTCATCTGCATGTTCAGACTCAGACTCGAACTGATATGGTAAAACTGACGACATTATTATTGCTTTGGATGCTGAAGCTTGCAATTATGGTAAGAGCATTACAATTCCAAGACACGCTTGAGGTGTTCGGCAAATCATAATGCACTGGATCAGCTGGCCAATCAGAGCACACTACACTTTTCGGAAACATTACGCGTTTTAGAAAGACTGGGCATAGAGGAGCTACAATAATGTACAGTATGTGAAAAATAATGTATTTTTTGAACATTAAAGCATGTTCTGTTACACCCAGTACACAAAATAATGGTCTTTGAAAATAGCACAATATGACCTCTTTAAATGCTGCGTTAAGCTAATGTCAGATGTCTGTACAGGTCATTACACATAATCTGTAACATTTTAATTAGCTACAACCTTCTATGGAATGAAGCTTGAGCCGCCATTGGCTAGTAATCTTTTTATTTTACTCACCAGACTTTATCTGTCTAAAATAAGAACAAGATCTGCAAGATCTGGCTGTATGTCATCCATTGTTGTTACTGTGTCTCTTTCTTCTTTACGTGAGAATGACGTTGATTGCTACACCACCCCTATCAAGTAAGGGTACTGTTGGGGGTGGAAACGCAAGCTGGATCAGGGTTTACCGTCCCGAATCGTACTGTACTGTACTATACTGTATTGTACTGTACCGCTCGGTGGAAACGAGCCATAAATGAGGCACCCAACGTGTGCCTTTCACTGGCTTTGGTTTGTAGAACCTAGATTCTTCACAAACTATCTTAAGTTCTCTTTTTGGCCTGAAATGGTAGGTTTTCCTAATCAAGTGCAAGGTGTCATTTACATGACTCACTAAGGTCACCTGTTTCAAAACCCCAAGAAGTGCCAGCTCCAGCCTGTGAGCCATGCATACAGTGAATGTCTGTAAAACCTGACATAGATAGCTTAATTTGTCACAGAAGAATATGGAAGTTTGTTTTGCATAACCCCATTCCCATCTTCCTACAGGTGAAGAAGAATTACTAGTAGGAATTACTCCAGGAGAAACAACTGACATATTGTAAAGATGGAGTTTGAGGAAGAACCCTGCAAAATGAGAAATGAAGATACAGCGGAACAAACAGGTTAGTGTTATGAGGAAAATCATCAGCGTGACCGGTGCCTGAAGCATGTGTGAACACACTCCAATTTCATTGGCTGACAACAATCATTAGCGGAAAAACAAAAACAAAACAGTACAATGACAAACTTGCTTGAATTGAAACCAAATCTTTCGCCATCGTCTTGTCAGTTTGAGGTGAAATGGGTGAAGTGAGGTGAAATATGACTCCTGCTGATGTTCTGTGCTGCAGCTGTCATTCAGTTTGTCCTAAATTGAGTAGATGTGTTCAGTTTTTAATTGACCAGATGCATTCAGTTTTTAATTGTAGTGTTTGTTCTCTAACTGAATTAATGATTTTTATTACTATAAAAAAATCTAAACGACTGTGGCAGGCGGTGCCGTGATGGGCAAGTGATGTAACCGGTGTTACGGCTGAATACTGGTAACACTGACTATCGCAGCAAGCCTAGCTGCCACGGAGATGTATCCGTGATGAGGAGGAAATTATTTTTTTTCTCCTTGATTCTTTAATCTCAGATCACTTGAGTCTCAGTCAGCAGCTTCCAGGAGGTACATCCCACCCTGGCGTTTTGAGGGTATCTCCCCCCTTCCCTCATTCTCCCTCTAGCCTAGAAAAATGCCTTCATGGACCTGTGTGTTCAGCTATCTTATCAAGTCTAGAGCAATGCTGTGGTTCAGTATGCTCCTTTGAGGCCTTAGGTCCAGGGCCGGATTGATAGATTGTAGAGGTCCCTATCCCTATATTAGATGTTCAGACCCTATATTATCTTCATGTCTCCTCCTGTGGAGAGCAACCATGGCCAATTTAGCACAGGATTAAAGCAGGTTTTTGGCAAAATTGGAATCGAAAACCTGAAAATTGGAATTGATTGCGATTAATGTGTGTTGTGTATGGAATTTCAGCAAAGATACTTCATTTTAGGTAGGAGGATAGGCACATGTCTGAGAATATCCTGTCCCCCAAAGTGACTATGGGCAAAGGTTGGTTGTCTCTATCTCTCTTGCTCCACTCTGAAACCCTGCAGTATCTTTTTTTTCCAGGGTTGAGCAATATTTTTGCCTATGTTAGGGTTTAAAGTAAAATTGTACACTCTCCTGTGGATAATTGCTTTGGAGGTACCCTATTTGGGTTGATGCAGGGTTAATGGAATATGTGGGGCAATTACATTCCCTGGAGGAAATGGTTATAGCCAAGGTCGCAGTCCATTTTCTTTTCTCCCTGAGGCAATCATTTCCTAAGAGCTGTGTCAAGTGGAAAGAGACTATCACAGCTAAGTTCTGCTTTTAGGGCTAGAATAACCTTGCGAGGGAGGGACAGAGGGAGGGAGGGAGGAATGTTGTATTGGCCAGGACTTCCCTTGCTATGAACTTAAGACATAGAAGCTGGAATATCTTCTATATTTATGGGAGATAATGAATTAGGTGATGCTACCACTAGATAGTCTATGCAACTCTTTATGGATGCGACCTGGGTTGATGCCTGGACTCCGGCTAAATTAATCTGTTGAGTCGATGTATGCTATGCCCCACTATGCTTATGCATATTCTCACCTAGTGAGGCAGGCAAGACGGAGTGGGAATTTGTTCCCCGTAGCGTCAATTCATGACGCAGTGTCTCAGGTTACGACTGTAACCGTGGTTCCCTGAGAAGGGGAATGAGGCACTGCATCTCATTGCCATGCCATTGGGCCTGTCCGCTTGTCTCCTTCAGACAAAAAAAGTTGAAGACGTGTATTATAGGCACCCTCTTATACTTCCGGGTGCTCCACTAATGATGTCATAGACTATTGCCAGCCAATGAAAATGGAGTGTTGATGACTTTCCCACAGCGTCAATCCAAGTCGCAGTGTCTCTATCCCCTTCTCAGGGAAACATGGTTATAGTCATAACCTGAGAAGTGTTCCTTAATTCTCTTTAATGACTGCTGAGGAACATATAAGGTGAAAACTGACATAAAAATACTTTTAAAACTTTAACGTAAACTTTTTTAACTTTTTTTTTTTTTTTTTTTTACATTTGTCCTCCTTTATTTTGAATTGTGAGCATTTATTGTTGATTTTAGACTCGATGGAAGTGAATGAAGACAAACAACATCTGGTTCAAAAACCTCAGGATTTCAAAAACGAAGATGGAAATACAGTTGTTTCAAAGACTGAAGAGAACGTCACACAAAAACAAGTTGGAAAATCTGCAGTCAAAGGATTTTTCACCTGCACTGAGTGTGGAAAATGTTACATGCATAAATCAGACCTTAAGCGACACATGAGAATTCACACTGGAGAAAATCTGTTCACATGCACCCAGTGTGAAAAGAGTTTCATACATAAAAGACACCTAAATGAGCACATGAGAGTTCACACTGGAGAGAGACCATTCACATGTACTCAGTGTGAAAAGAGTTTCAAGCGCAAAAGCGTTCTCAACAGTCATCTGCACTCTCACACTGGAGTGAAGTCATTCCGCTGTGATGAGTGTGATAAAACATTTGTTTTGGCATCAGGCTTAAGAGCACACCTTAAAGTTCATGCAGATGTGAAGCCACACATTTGTTCTTTTTGCGGAAAGAGTTTTTCAGAATTGCACTCTTTAAAACAGCATGAGCGTGTACATACTGGTGAGAGACCTCATATGTGCTTTGAATGTGGGAAGACCTACACTACGTCCAGTGCCTTAAAATCACACCAGAGAATTCATACTGGAGAGAAACCGTATGAGTGCTCGCACTGTGGAAAGAATTTCTCTTACTCAAAATCCTTGAAAGATCATGAGAGAGTTCATACTGGAGAGAAGCCGCACCAGTGCTCTTTATGTGGGAAGAGTTTTAACCAAATATCTCATCTACAGACTCATAAGAAAAAACATTGCCCAAAGTTGCCTCAATGAGCAAATGTCCATGTTTAGACCCATCACTCACAATTAAATGACATTCAGATTAAAGATGAACTATGTAACCTTTTTTTGTCAATACACATCAATCCTTCTTCTAAAATGTGTTTTTGTCTTACCCTAATTCACTATGGTAAGCCCGTTGTTAATATAAGTGTTAATATTTTAGGTCGAGCGGGATGCTTTTCGTGTGAAATTGTGTACTTGCATCGTTTGTCCAAGAGTCGTGTCATATCCGTAAAAAGAAAAAGGTTGCTTTGGCTACTTTGACCCTGGCATAGGTTAGTTGCCACAACGAGCCAGAAATGTTGACATGGATCATATAAACCTTGAACCTCAGGGGAATCACCCGTTTAAACAAACACCAAACAGAGGAGTCTGCTGGCGAAAAGAGAATGCAACAGAGCTCGTAATAAAACAAGAATCAGCATTAGCTTTTCAGAGATGGCGAGAACTGAGGGATTTGTAATGTTGTAAAAGTGAGTAAGGTATTTCAAAAACAGGTGAGTAAGGTATTTCACTGAACCGATAAATTGCCATATGTAGCTCTCTAACAGAGTTAATTGTAAAGGATCTATTGTGAAGGCTCATTTAATTATGGTTGTTGCACTGTGCTGGCTTTTAACAAATTCACAAAATACACACACACACACACACACACACACACACAAAAATGAGTTCTATAAAAACACAAATAGACAGAGCCATGCTTGCTTTTACATTTTGCTTGTCATGTGTTCAATAAAACTCTCCAACTGAAAAATTCAATGCATGTGTTTGTAACTATTTACACACAAACACCACAATGAAACATACATTGAAAGTCATATTACATTATAATAACTAAAGAATAACAATTATTTATGAAAAGATGAATAGTGAGAATCATGACACACTTAAACTCATTTATAATGCATTATGTATACTAGCGTCACGGAGCGTGTTAACACATTTTCTTTAGTCAAAACCTCTAAGTTACAGCAAAAAAACAAAACAAAACAAAACAAAAAAACATTTAGGCTTTCTTGCCGCCTTAGTTTTGGGTTTGTGTGCCAGTCCTGGATACAGTTCCTGCTGGGCACAAAGCAAGGAAACTGGTGTTTTATTGTGGCAGCTCACACACCTTTTCGTCCCTGGGTGCTGTCGTCTTGTCTCTATACAGGTATGCACATTTGTGAAGGCTGATGTTGAGTTGACTGGTTGGGCTGCTTCAAGATGCTCCTTCATGAGCTTCTCAGAGAATCCTTTCTGCGTCAGTGGCATCAAACGCTTGGCCTTCATTTGCTCTTCTTGCAGGATGAATGCATTAACAATTGCAATGTCCAAGAGATGCTGAAACAGCTTCTTGTACCACTTCGAGGGTCTTATGTAGCACATTATAGGGGCCACACCCATGTACTTGTACTGGGGTACAGGCTCAGGAATGGGAATGGCCCTCCTCTTCCACTGACCCTTTTCCACCATCACTCTCCTGTTGACAGTGTGTCCTCCATATGCCTTGTGCCTTGAGGAACACATGACCACCTCCCGTGTGTCAATTCATCCATTTAACAAAAAGAAGGCAATCTTTCCTTATCCATCTGATGGTTCCCCTTTCAGCTTTTTTGGGTAATTTTCCTTTGTCTGTGGAAAGCCCTTCTTGCTCGTTCTGTTCATGCCACATGTATCAATCTGTAGCCTTGCTAGGTCTTTGAAAATATCTGGACTTTTTATTGACGAAAGTCTATCAGGGACATGACAGAGTCATAACTGAGCCTGCTGCGTGTTGCGCTTTCCACCTCGCATGCAAAGAAATTCCAATGTGTATCTGGTTAGCCATCATATATTCCTTGAACCCAATATGGGGGTTGGTTGCCACCATCCTCTCATCAATCGAAGAATGTTTATTTGGTTGGTAAAATGTATAGAGGTTTGTATTTATCAGTTCCTTTCTTCTGCTGTTTTTCCTCGCCCCCCCCCTTTAGATCACACAAATGCAGGGTCCATGAAATGCACCAAAAAAACAATCCCGGAACATCACTGAAGGTGGGAAAATAAAATCGTAACCCAGCTTTTTGGACCAGTAATCACTCAGTTCACAAGGTCCATGAAAATGATCAGAGACAAATCACCATTCAGTTTGTTCAAGGTTCGAGTTTGCCATTTGTATTTTTTTCCCCAGAGTTAGACCATTTTTATGTGTGTGCATTTGTATTTGCTATGATCTCCAAGACCACACTTATGCTGAAAAACAGTTGAAATACCTGGATTGGAGAATACAGCTCTACTTTCTATCAATAAAAAAAAAAAAAGTTAATCAATAAATTTCTAAATAATCAATAAAGACAAAAAAATCAGTAACGGTCTCTAAAAAGTTATCAATAAAAGATAAATCAGTAACAGTGTTAAAAGTTATCGATAAAATACTCCCAAAAAGTTATTGCTGAATACTATCTGTAAACTTTGTAATCACTGTAAGCTTCTCAAAAAATAATCAATGAAAACAACTTAGTAAACTAAAAACTTTGTGGTTTTGTAATAAACTTTGCAATAAATCCATCTACTTGATTTGACAAAATAAAGGTAATTATTACTTACTTTTCAGCATCAGGATCAATGCCCTGAAGAAAAGCATTCTTGTCAGTGTGGGTTGCCGCAGAGATGAAGCAGGATCTATGCACAATTGATGCACAATTCCGATTTGGTGACTATCCGATATTTTTTTTTTTTTTTGATGACCCGCTTATATCATCTTTTAAAAGCGACCCATAGCCGATATTTGCATTTACACTATACAGTATTGTTCAAAATAATAGCAATACAATGTGACTAACCAGATTAATCAAGGTTTTTAGTATATTTTTTTATGGCTACGTGGCAAACAAGTTACCAGTAGGTGCAGTAGATTCTCAGAAAACAAACAAGACCCAGCATTCATGATATGCACGCTCTTAAGGCTGTGCAATTGGGCAATTAGTTGAAAGGGGTATGTTCAAAAAAATAGCAGTGTCTGCCTTTGACTGTACAAACTCAAAACTATTTTGTACAAACGTTTTTGTTTCTAGGATTTAACAATCCTGTGAATCACTAAACTAATATTTAGTTGTATGACCACAGTTTTTTAAAACTGCTTCACATCTGTGTGGCATGGAGTCAACCAACTTGTGGCACCTCTCAGCTGTTATTCCACTCCATGATTCTTTAACAACATTCCACAATTCATTCACATTTCTTGGTTTTGCTTCAGAAACAGCATTTTTGATATCACCCCACAAGTTCTCGATTGGATTAAGGTCCGGAGATTGGGCTGGCCACTCCATAACATTAATCTTGTTGGTTTGGAACCAAGACTTTGCTCGTTTACTAGTGTATTTGGGGTCATTGTCTTGTTGAAACAACCATTTCAAGGGCATGTCCTCTTCAGCATAGGGCAACATGACCTCTTCAAGTATTTTAACATATGCAAACTGATCCATGATCCCTGCGATAAATAGCCCCAACACCATAGTAGGAGAAACGTGCCCATATCATGATGCTTGCACCACCATGCTTCACTGTGTACTGTGGCTTGAATTCAGAGTTTGGGGGTCGTCTCAGAAACTGCCTGTGGCCCTTGGACCCAAAAAGAACAATTTTACTGTCATCAGTCCACACAATGTTCCTCCATTTCTCTTTAGGCCAGTTGATGTGTTCTTTGGCAAATTGTAACCTCTTCTGCACATGCCTTTTTTTTAACAGAGGGACTTTGAGGGGGATTCTTGAAAATAGATTAGCTTCACACAGACGTCTTCTAACTGTCACAGCACTTACAGGTAACTCCAGACTGTCTTTGATCATCCTGGAGGTGATCATTGGCTGAGCCTTTGCCATTCTGGTTATTCTTCGATCCATTTTGATGGTTGTCTTCCGTTTTCTTCCACGTTTCTCTGTTTTTTCTCTCCATTTTAAGGCATTGGAGATAATTTTAACTGAACAGCCTATAAGTTTTTGCACTTCTTTATAGGTTTTCCCCTCTCCAATCAACTTTTTAATCAAAGTACGCTGTTCTTCTGAACAATGTCTTGAACGACCCATTTTCCTCAGGCTTTCAAATGCATGTTGCATGTTGTAAAGTGCTGGCTTCATCCTTAAATAGGGGCCACCTGATTCACACCTGTTTCTTCACAAAATTGATGACCTCAGTGATTGAATGCCACACTGCTATTTTTTTGAACACACCCCTTTCAACTAATTCAACTAAATGCCCAATTGCACAGCCTTAAGAGCGTGCATATCATGAATGCTGGGTCTTGTTTGTTTTCTGAGAATCTACTGCACCTACTGGTAACTTGTTTGCCACGTAGCAATAAAAAATATACTAAAAACCTTGATTATTCTGGTTAGTCACATTGTACTGCTATTATTTTTAACAATACTGTACACTGGCGAAACAGCTTGACCCGGAAAAGGAAGTAAAACGGCGCAATATGCAATGGATGCAGACGAAATGATTATTCAATGGCTGAATCCGAAATCGCCCGCCCCCTATACTCTTAAATAGGGCGTTATTTGAAGGGGCAGCCATTTGTAGTGGTGTCCGAAACCATAGTGGATGTTATTGAGTGGACTCATTCAATCCCATAATGCACCGCAATAATGAGTGTACAGCCGATGTACACACAATGGCTGTCCGACTTCACGCACTCGTTTTTATTCACTCCTTCAAGTGAACTATATTAGTGGATTAATGAGGGTATGGGGGCGATTTCGGATTCAGCCAATGTTTTGCTTTTCCGCACTATCTTTAAAGGTCAGCAAAATATTGCTCTCATAAGGCAAAGTCCACCTGAGTTGACCTGAGTTGGATATCGGAATTCATGCGGGTTTTTTTTTTTCCTGCTTACAAGTTCACAGTCTCACTCGATCTATGTGCCACATGAGAGAAAAATCGGAATTGGGTCACTTGCAGTGTAAATGGGGCCTAAGTGCAGCAGTCTTTATTCAGAAGCAAACTCAAAGAACGAGAGTTTGAACAAAACTCAACCAACGTAGAACTGACAATGAACTGAAAGACACACAGGGCTTAAATAGACAGCAAACAAGGGTAAATTAACTAGACACACCTGAACAGAACTAGAAGAGAAACTGACTAGAAGATTAACAAGGAAATTAAAACATGAACCGAACAGAGAAACAGATCAACAACAAACTCAAAATGTGACAATCCTCTTCATAGGAGTCAACACTGCTCTCAGTGAAACTGAGAGCATCCTGAACTGCTCTCATCCCGAAAAACTAGATCATTCAAAACTTGTTCCAATGTAAACCTCTTGGTCTGGTGTTTCTACCTGACTCTAATATATGGTTGGTAGAGCTTTCAAAATATTTGCAGCAATGTTGGAAAACAAGCATGGATGGCTCCGGTAACATTGGATAACACGATTGCATCCCGGAATGATGAGAGACATGTTTTTAGTGAAGTAGCATGTACATCTTGTGATAAATGCAATGGATTATGTTGATTTTGGACTAATTTCAATCGGGAGCCATTTTTCACAATTTGAGCATGTTTTATGAAGTTACAAGCAAAAATGTGACGTAAACTTGCTCGAAGTTTAGTTAAAGCACAATACAATTATGCTTTCAACTCCGTGAGACCTTTCAAATGACATATGACACATAACAAAAAAATGTGAGAGTGTACACTTCGGATTTAAGGGGTTAATTGAGTGAAATCATTAAATTTGCATTCATAGTGTTGCTATGATGACATATCTCCAATTAAATATGTAGCTATTCATATGCCTGTACATAAGTAATATAATTATTTTACCTTTCAGATCTGAAAGATCTCTTTTACTGGGATTCTGCTTTGTCTGTCATAGGTTATTCAAATAAATTTGCAAAATAAATGTTTAAATAGTATTGTTGATTTAGTATTTTACATGAATGACACTTTTAATATATGTATATATCAATATGTAAATGTTAATACTAATTATGTCAAAAGTAATTTGTAAATTCTGTAAAGGTTTATCTGGGTTGGGTGGGTGTGTGTGGGTGAGTAACTTACCGCTCTTTTAATATTTGACATTTTGTGCTATAACAACAAAATTAGCAAATGTTTCTATATATTTCCTATAATAACACATTGGTTGATGCATCATTCATCCTGCACATGCTAAACTTATGAAATATGTTTAAAAGTAAATCCACATTGTTCTTAAATGGGTCATGTGATGGTTCTAAAAGAACATTATTTTGTGTGCTTACATATTTCTCAATAAAAATCGACTTACATTAAAGGTGTCTATTAGGTTGTCAAGCTGCCTTTCAGATAATTTTCTTTGTCATCCATAGCATATATTAGCCACAGACAATAACGGACATATTTCGCTCTGTATGGACATATGAAATGCCTTTTCCCTTTTAAAAACACAATGTATACGATTACGTGATGAATTTACAATTTAAACTGCATATTTAAAAAGGCTGCTGAGGTTTTCAACTATATCGTTTTTGTAAAAAGAAATATAACCAGCTGGCCTTGTCTATTTAATATTTCACAGAATAAATAAACATTAACCCCTCACACTCCCATATCAAAGACTGTATTTTGAATATTGAAATGAGCTTGCTGCTACTATAACTTATTAAAAATAGGTAAATATTCAACTTACAATAAAATGCCCGCTTTGACTGGTGTGCTCGAGTCAGAAGTGAAGAATCCAGAAAGTTATATATCAGCATAATCAACCCAACAATGTGTTTACAGAAAAATCCCAGCACTTTTTTGAGTGTAAGATTATTTAGGCTCTTACAAACCCGATTCCAAAAACGTTGGGACACTGTACAAATTGTGAATAAAAAAGGAATGCAATAATTTACAAATCTCATGAATTTATATTTTATTCACAATAGAATATAGATAACATAAAATTTTGAAATGTCATGCCAAATATTGGCTCATTTTGGATTTCATGAGAGCTACACATTCCAAAAACGTTGGGACAGGTAGCAAAAAGAGGCTGGAAAAGTTAAATGTACATATAAGGAACAGCTGGAGGACCAATTTGCAACTTATTAGGTCAATTGGCAACATGATTGGGTATAAAAAGAGCCTCTCAGAGTGGCAGTGTCTCTCAGAAGTCAAGATGGGCAGAGGATCACCAATTCCCCCAATGCTGCGCCCAAAGATAGTGGAGCAATATCAGAAAGGAGTTTCTCAGAGAAAAATTGCAAAGAGTTTGAAGTTATCATCATCTACAGTGCATAATATCATCCAAAGATTCAGAGAATCTGGAACAATGTCTGTGCGTAAGGGTCAAGGCTGGAAAACCATACTGGATGCCCGTGATCTTCGGGCCCTTAGACGGCACTGCATCACATACAGGAATGCGACTGTAATGGAAATCACAACATGGGCTCAGGAATACTTCCAGAAAACATTGCCGGTGAACACAATCCACCGTGCCATTCGCCGCTGCCGGCTAAAACTCTATAGGTCAAAAAAGAAGCCATATCTAAACATGATCCAGAAGCGCAGGCGTTTTCTCTGGGCCAAGGCTCATTTAAAATGGACTGTGCCAAAGTGGAAAACTGTTCTGTGGTCAGACAAATCAAAATTTGAAGTTCTTTTTGGAAAACTGGGATGCCATGTCATCCGGACTAAAGAGGACAAGGACAACCCAAGTTGTTATCAGCACTCAGTTCAGAAGCCTGCATCTCTGATGGTATGGGGTTGCATGAGTGCGTGTGGCATGGGCAGCTTACACATCTGGAAAGGCACCATCAATGCTGAAAGGTATATCCAAGTTCTAGAACAACATATGCTCCCATCCAGACGTCGTCTCTTTCAGGGAAGACCTTGCATTTTCCAACATGACAATGCCAGACCACATACTGCATCAATTACAACATCATGGCTGCATAGAAGAAGGATCCGGGTACTGAAATGGCCAGCCTGCAGTCCAGATCTTTCACCCATAGAAAACATTTGGCGCATCATAAAGAGGAAGATGCGACAAAGAAGACCTAAGACAGTTGAGCAACTAGAAGCCTGTATTAAACAAGAATGGGACAACATTCCTATTCCTAAACTTGAGCAACTTGTCTCCTCAGTCCCCAGACGTTTGCAGACTGTTATAAAAGGAAGAGGGGATGCCACACAGTGGTAAACATGGCCTTGTCCCAACTTTTTTGAGATGTGTTGATGCCATGAAATTTAAAATCAACTTATTTTTCCCTTAAAATGATACATTTTCTCAGTTTAAACATTTGATATGTCATCTATGTTGTATTCTGAATAAAATATTGAAATTTGAAACTTCCACATCATTGCATTCTGTTTTTATTCACAATTTGTACAGTGTCCCAACTTTTTTGGAATCAGGTTTCTACATTTATATGGTTAAATGTTATATTTTGACACAATTTAGTCCAAAAACAGTAGTGAATATTAACTTAAGCAGATTTTGTGTACTAGTTGAATCCATCGCGATTCATGAAACAAGTTAACTGATTTAATTCACCATGTTTATGCATATGTAAAATAACGAAATCATCATCATTAAACCTCATATAAATCAAAACTGTCTAATGTTACTGAATGAAATGTCGACCCAGAGCGAGCTATAGGATTGTGCAAGCATTAGGAGTGTTGATGGACTCCACCACTCCATCTGTGTTTGATCATCTTTCTGGATCTGATCTGGATGTAGTCTTTGACAAAAACATGATTTTCTCAGCTTTTTGCTCAAAATGTTGTATTTTTATTACCTATATTTAAGATAAATTTTTTGATTAAAAAAAAAGAATGGATGAAGCTAGAATAAAACAGTTTTTTGTTTAAAAGCAGAGGGTCTGTTCTTTCTTTTGATATAGGGGAGAGCGGGGCACAATCTAACGCTTTTTGACTGTCTCAGTTTGTGTAAATCCACTTGGGTTCAGAGTATTTATTTTTTTCCACATTAATTTCCCATGTCTAGTACAATTATGTGGTTTTGTTTCATTAATACAGTGTCTACTTTGTTCTTGATTTACCCTGAAAGAATGGAAGTGAAATGTGACAACATGCCCCATAGGTGAGGTAGATTGTAACATGACCAAATGACAGCTTAAAATGTTACCTGATATAATCAAAAAATATCCAAGACAAACTAAAATATTTTGTCAATGAAATACAATTATTAACATTTTATAAAAAAAAAAAAAATGCCATTTTTTAAATAATAAAAAATATACCGATTTTTGAGTTTGACAACAAACACATCACTAAATACAGCTATACAGCATAGTTCAAGACATAATAATAATGAATAATTTCTGAACATTGACTGTCAGTCTTTATTCACCCTTTTCTCACGGTTTCTCAAAAGAATTCATAAAAGTATAGAATATAATAGCATATTTCTAATAGGGGCTCATTGTAACGCAGTGTTATAACACACCCCATCTGCACAACTGGGATTTAAACCAGGGCTCGTGTCTTCTGCTGGTTAGATCAGCATTAAAGAACCATCTCAACTGACTTAAATAACAGATATAAGATTACAATAATATCAGATTTGTCTCATTTTAAATAAACACAAAAGCAGAGATGAAAAATAAACTTAAGAAATGTACTTTTGCTATGGTTAAATAAATGTTCAGCGATATCTTCCAAAGATTTTTTAATTTTGGCGCAATTTTTTCTCTAAATAATGTTGATATGGCAACTAGTAAATACACAAAGTTTCATCATCCTGGCATGTGTGGAACGTTTTAAACCATGCGTGTTACAACTAACCCTGCATTAGGTTGTGCCCCGCGCTCCCTTATTGCATGTTCAGATATTCATACAACAAAATATTCCAGGAGAAAGGACCCTTGTGAATATGCTTAAAAACTGGCGGTGGCTTTTAACTTAAAAAAAAAAAGGAAAAAAAAGAAAGCGGCAGCGAGTTAATTTATACTTGCATTGAGCTACTCAATGGAGTTCTGTTGTTTTTAAGGTAAATCTTCATATCTCTTAATATCTCTCACATTTGTATTAATAATACTAAAATACTAAAAATGTCAAAATTTACATTAAACAACATCAGTATCACGCAACAGTTGAAGGAGTCCAGAAGGTAAATACAAATGCAAACTCATTAGCAGATGACGTTTGAAATTTTACCCCAAATCAAACATATTTGGGAAGATTGCTTGTATAATCTTAAATAAGAAAACATATCTCAATGTCAATATCTTATCTTGGTTGTCTTGTATGTAATCTATGAAGGTTAGATAAGTGTGAAGGTTACTAAGTTTAATAGAGATTGGTTCCCGCCTTTAGAGGGCGCTCGTGTAACTGAAGCAATGACACACACCCGAGTCTAGGAGAAGAAGAGAACAGAAGTGACCTAGGGAAGGGAACATAAACATATGAAGTGGAACACCGCCGTTCATTCTGCTCTGTGAGTACAATTGTTTTATCGTTTATTAGGAGAAATATAAATTCAAACAACTAAACGAGTCAGTTCATTTAGTGAATCACTCAGAAATGAACCGACTGATGTTGTACATCACGCTAGTGAAACGTAAACTCGTTATACTGACTGTTTTTTCACATTACAATTTGTTAAGATTATGAGTTGTTTTCATTCTATGTAATGATCATTGGTAACAGTTTTTAATTCATGCAAATAATATCTAAAGTAAGATTAACATAAAAATCAGCTAGAAAGGGGGTGTTGTTATTTTTTTACGTGAATATGTTGCTTAACTTTAGCGAACTTCTAAACTGTTGTTTGAGCAAAACACTTAAAGCTGGATAATTCAGAGTGATTGTAAGTGCGGTGATCATCTGCTAAATGAGCGACAGCGACCACAATTCACACCTTCAGTCAGTGAAGCCGCTCCCACAGCCGTTCATGAGATCTTAAATGCTGGGGAATATTCCCATCTTCCCACAGGAGAAGCAGCAGCGAGCTGGAGGAATTACTTCTGGAGAAACTACTGACATACTGTTATAAAGATGGAGTTTAAAGAAGAACCCTGCAGAATAAAAGATGAAGATGCAGAGGAACAAATAGGTTGGTGTTTTCCTTCATTAATGATTGATGAGGAACATTAAGATGAAAACTGACATAGAACAATACATCTAAAATTAGATACTAGGGCTGTCCCCAACTAAATATTTTTCTAGTGGCCTAGTAGCCGTCATTAAGCCTTTAGTCGACTAATCACACATCATTTATAACTACTTAATTTACTTAAATATACTGGGGGGCGGAATATACCCTTACGAAAATGAACCATGGTTTTGCTACAAATAAAACCAAAAAACCATGGTTATTGTAGTTAAACCATGGTAACCACAAATTAACCATGGTTTTGCTACTCTAACCATAGTTTAACCATGGTATTTGTGGTAAAAATGTGGTTATAGAAATGGTAATCAATTAGCCAAAAAACCATGGTTACTACACTTTTACTACAATAAAACCATGGTTATTTTACTACAATAAAACCAAGCGCACATAAATCTTGCCATAAAGAACTGGCAAAAGTAATGATTATGAATGTGTCGGGGAAAAAATGTCAAGGAGACATTTTAATTGTTTATTAAAAAATAAAGTTGACTATGCTGACTCATCATTTCTGCAGTAGCCTAGTGGACGCATCTTTAGAGAGAAATGCACATTTCATATGGATTACATAATTAGAGAGTTTGTTTTCTATTCGAATTGGTTCACTTAAAAGTAGACATTTCAAGCTTTCTATACAGGGGCGTAGTTTGCGGGGGTAGGGATGCAACCCTCTGTGCACACCTTTGCAATAAAATCGCCATTGACTAGTAAATTTTTTAGTTTACTCACCAGACTGATATTCTATTTATTATATGTGTGTATATATAAATATATATATATATATATATATATATATATATATATATATATATATATATATATATATATATATATATATATATATATATATATATATATATATATATACACACACACTCACCTAAAGGATTATTAGGAACACCTGTTCAATTTCTCATTAATGCAATTATCTAATCAACCAATCACATGGCAGTTGCTTCAATGCATTTAGGGGTGTGGTCCTGGTCAAGACAATCTCCTGAACTCCAAACTGAATGTCAGAATGGGAAAGAATGGTGATTTAAGCAATTTTGAGCGTGGCATGGTTGTTGGTGCCAGACGGGCCGGTCTGAGTATTTCACAATCTGCTCAGTTCCTGGGATTTTCGCACACAACCATTTCTAGGGTTTACAAAGAATGGTGTGAAAAGGGAAAAACATCCAGTATCACGGCAGTCCTGTGGCGAAAATGCCTTGTTGATGCTAGAGGTCAGAGGAGAATGGGCCGACTGATTCAAGCTGATAGAAGAGCAACTTTGACTGAAATAACCACTCATTACAACCGAGGTATGTAGCAAAGCATTTGTGAAGCCACAACACGCACAACCTTGAGGCGGATGGGCTACAACAGCAGAAGACCCCACCGGGTACCACTCATCTCCACTACAAATAGGAAAAAGAGGCTACAATTTGCACGAGCTCACCAAAATTGGACAGTTGAAGACTGGAAAAATGTTGCCTGGTCTGATGAGTCTCGATTTCTGTTGAGACATTCAGATGGTAGAGTCAGAATTTGGCGTAAACAGAATGAGAACATGGATCCATCATGCCTTGTTACCACTGTGCAGGCTGGTGGTGGAGGTGTAATGGTGTGGGGGATGTTTCCTTGGCACACTTTAGGCCCCTTAGTGCCAGTTGGGCATCGTTTAAATGCCACGGCCTACCTGAGCATTGTTTCTGACCATGTCCATCCCTTTATGACCACCATGTACCCATTCTCCGTTGGCTACTTCCAGCAGGATAATTCACCATGTCACAAAGCTCGAATCATTTCAGATTGGTTTCTTGAACTTGACAATGAGTTCACTGTACTAAAATGCCCCCACAGTCACCAGATCTCGACCCAATAGAGCATCTTTTGGATGTGGTGGAATGGGAGCTTCGTGCCCTGGATGTGCATCCCACAAATCTCCATCAACTGCAAGATGCTATCCTATCAATATGGGCAAACATTTCTATAGAATGCTTTCAGCACCTTGATGAATCAATGCCACGTAGAATTAAGGCAGTTCTGAAGGCGAAAGGAGGTCAAACACAGTATTAGTATGGTGTTCCTAATAATCCTTTAGGTGAGTGTGTGTGTGTATATATGTATATGTATTAGTGCTGTCAAAATCGATTAATCGTGATTTAATCACATTCAAAATAAAAGTTTGTGTTTACATTATATATATGTGTGTACCACTTGCGTAGCCAGAAAAGAGACTGGGGGGGTATTCCAGAAAGCAAGGTTAACTTACCATCACATATACCTTGAACTCTCGGTTGATTAACTCAAGGTATGCTGGTTCCAAAAATGAAAAAAAACTTGGAGTATGTTCCCGGTTAACACATAAGACATTCTCAACAGAGCGATGAATCGATGATTCACCATGGAAACAGACGCTAAGAAAAAGCACTCCATCCTACTTCCTCTTCTTCGTTTGTTTAATGGCGAGTTACATAACCTACTTAGTGCACATCGCCACATATTTGGTGGTTGTGCAATAATTTTTTCAATGTCTTCGTTTAATAAGTAATCTTTATTCACTGAGAATAAGGATTATACTGTTTGTTTGATGCTAATTAATTGAATGCAGATCCATGTGTGAGATGACAATAAAATAATAAATATATTTTAATCGAATTAACATTTAAACATTACCTTGTGATTTAGAATTAATATATATTAATGTACATTATATAACTGCAACTATTTAACAAATTTGGTTATATTAATATAACTATATTAATTATATAACATGCGTCTGAATACCTCTGAATCAAACTAACCCTGGATCATAAGCTGCTCCGGAGCAGGTTATGTTCAGAGAGTGAGTTGCTATGGCTACTTGCATACCCTGAAAGTTACCTCCGTTTTTGGAACCGAAAGTTGAGGTTATCCGCTCTTAAACATACCCAGGTATGTCACATAACCTGCTTTCTGGAATACACCCCATGTGTGCATCAGAAAAACTGGATGTGCCACATTTATAGGCCCTTTTCACATGACGTCACGCAACTTCCATTCTAACTCAGCGCCGTGTATAGTTACTTCCGCTGGCATAGTTGAACAGCTGCTATGAAAAGAGGGCTGGACCTGGAACCTGACATACTTAGGCTCAGATTTTTGTGATGTCTCTGTGATACAGTGTGGGATAATCATCCACCCAGATGCACCTCACCTTGCAGCCAGCCCTGATGCTAAAGTCTTCAACCCAAGAGAAACACCCCCATTTGGGTTGGCAGAGGTGAAGAGTTGCGCTGTTGATGATGTCTCTCAAGTTAAACACATGATCACAGTTCGAGGCCAGGCCTGCCTTAAGAAAAGCCACAAATATTATTATCAGGTTCAAGGCCAGCTGGCCTGAAGTGGTCTTCAGTGGTGTGATTTTATTACAGATACCCACACTGACTTCACATTTGAAAGAATCTTTAGGGATGAGGAGATCATCAACTCAATGCGACCGAAGCTGGATTATTTTTATCATAACATCTACATGGATATATTATTACATTGAGACAGGATAGTTTTATTTACATTTGTAATACGTAATTCCTGTTGTAAATACTTTTTTCCCGTACAATTATCTTTGCAGTTTACAATTTCAGTCAGTGTTGCATTGTATGTAAATGTATATTAGCTTTTTGTCTGCCATTGGTCCCTACTTGCTTACGTTCCATGGTTGCAAGAAACTGCTTTCAACCTTGTTTGTAGATTATGCTTTGAGTTGCTATGGAAGTAATTCGTTTTAATTAGTTTCACTGCAGTTACACGTTATTACCAAATGTATACATTAAAAAAGGCAAGTTTAAAAAAAGATTATGGTTCTTTAAATGTAAAAGGTGTAAATGCATTTTACTCAGGAAAAACTTTTACAGAACGCTTCACAACATTGTTTATTAATAACCATGAAAATATACTTACCTCTACATACATTTAAAAAAAAAAAAAAAAAAGAAAATGTAAAAATTTTTCAAATATATATTTAACATATATATGGCACTTGTATTTACAATCTGTCTAGACCGTGTCAAACAGCAAATAGTGGGATTGAGAGGAAAGTCTCATTTTTGTAAAGATTACATTATGTCTTAAAAGAAAATAAAAGTTCTTCACTATTGGATCCATGTATCTTATTCTCAGATTTTCCCAAATATTCTCACTTTCAGTCCCTGGGAATAACCTAGTCCAAAACATATTTGCTATTGACTGAACAAATACCATAATTCTAAAAAAAAATATATAAAACAATTTTAAAGAACATGATTGAATTGAAATTTTATTCTCACTTTCTTTTAAAACCACTTCAACCTTTCCCCTCCCTTCCACCTTTTTTTCCCAATTCCTTCTATCCATTCTGTGGGAATTGCTTTTTTGATTTTGTCAAATTGTTGTTTTACAGAACCCCTTTCTACCCCTTCCCCAATCCCCTCAATTTCATCTATTATCCCTTGCAATGGTATGAAACCATCTATTACCTCATACAAAATATCTTTAACTTTAGTCATTCCTGCTTCAATCCATTGTTTAAAATATAATTCCTTCTCTTCATATAGTATATTATAGTTTAAAAACAATGGGTGATTCAAAACTTCATTCCTTCGGGCTTATACACAACTGCCGGTAAAAATTATTTCCATGCCCCTAAAACTGCTCTATAGAATTCCGGAATACCCTTTATCATATGTTCTTTCAATTTCATCCATATTATTTCCTCGCCCATATTAAGACCCCCACAGTTATTTAAAAAATATTTCATTCCATCCTTCCACTCTTGTCTGTTATCTTTATTCACAAATGTCTTCACTCTTAACCCTTAGACGCTTCATTCTTAAAAGAGGATTTAACAAGCCTAAGCCTCCCTTCTCAACAGGTCCTATCATTGTGTCTTATGCAATCTTTGCAGGTTTCCCATCCCATATAAATTTGAAAATACTCACCTTCAACCTCTTATAAACCCAAATGGGTAATGGAGTTTTGACAGCATCAGAGCATTCACAATCAAAATTTTCCCTCTTAAGTTCAACAATCTTTGTCCCCAAAATGTCAACCTTCCCTCCATTCCTCCTAAAATTTCATCCCATATTATATCTCTGGTTTTCTTTTCCTCCTTCCCAATTCGAATTCCCAGAATTTTCATATTTTCTCTTTAAAATTAAGGTAGTTAGGTAATTATTTTGCTGGTTCTATTCTCATCATTACAGTTTTATCCGTTTATTTTTGCTCCTGAACCCTTACAATATTTTCGTATTTTTCCCATAGCTCTGTCAATGCTCTCAGTATCTTTTAGAATTAGAGTTGTGTCGCCCCGCATATTGGTAGATTTTTTTTTCTTTCTTTTCCATTCCACCAAAACCAACTCCTTTAATATATTCGTCTTCTGCAACTGCTAGGCCTAATGGTTCGGCAACAATACTCTATAATAATTCCGATAATGGGCATCCCTGTCTGATGGACCTTGTTATGTTAAAAGCATCCGTCATAAAACCATTACACTTCACAAAACTAATTGCATCTTTATATGAAGCTCTAATCCATTTCATAACGTATCCCCAAAGCCAAATTTCTCTAAAAGGTCAAATAAAAATCATGTTCTACCCTATCAAAAGCTTTCTCTAAGTCCAAACTAATCATGTACCCTTCCATTTTATTTTCAGTCATATAACTTATTTTATCCTTAATATTAATTACCGTATCTGTAATTTCCCTCTCTATAATTGCATACGCTTGATTAGTTGTTATTATTTCTGGTAAAACCTTCTTTAATCGATTTGCCAAGACTTTGGCTAAAATTTTAAAATCTGTATTTAACATTGATATAGGCCTATAGTTCTTTAAATCTGCTGAATCGGCCCTTTTCTTGAAAATTAATTTCACCAATCCTACTCTCATCAATTGACTTGCTTCCCCTTTGTCATATATTGCCTTATATATTTCTTTTAAAACAGGTGTTAATGTATTCTTAGAAGTCTTATAAAATTCACTAGTCAATCCGTCTGCTCCTGGTCTTTTACCATTATTCAAGTGTGATATTGCTACCTCTATTTCTTCATCTAAAAGATCCATATCACACTCTCACTTCTCTTTGGATAGTTTTGTTTTTACCTTACTTAGTAAAAACTGCTTTTCTTCTTCCTGTGTCCCTTCACTTTTAAACAACCATGCATAAAACTCTTTTACACTTTCTAAAATCTCTTTGATTCCTGTCGCTCTACTTCCGTTTTAATACCTCCTTTATTGTATCAGCCTTTTGTCTATTTTCCTCTAAGCTAAAAAAAGAATTTTGTGCACCTTCCCCTTCTATTACATTTCTTGCCCTATTCCTTACATAGCTCATCTACATTTTTCTCCTTCAATCTCTTTTAATCTATTTTCATATACTAAAATTGTTTTGATATCCCCATTCTCTTCTTCCAAAACCTGTCTTACTGTTTTCTTCTTTCCTCTTAATCTTTTGTATCAAACTGCTGTAGCTTATTGAATATTTCTTTATCTCATACTTTACATTATCCCACCATACCCTTTTATCTTCTTCATACATTCCATTCCCTTTCTCCTTCATTATTATTTCTTCTACCTTCATTTTATACCCCTCATCTTTTAACAGCTCATTATTTAAGCACCATATCCCCTTTCCTCTTTCCACCCCCGTTTCATTCAAATGTACAATTAACATTCCATGGTCACTTAAAGAAGTCATCTTATAATATATCTTATCAATCTTTCTCCTTTGATCAACATAAAGTCTATTCTACTTTGCTTCATTTGGTTGTCTAGAAAAGTCCCTTATACCCTCATTCCTCTCTCTCCATATGTCTATTAGGTCATATTTATCCATTAATTTGAGTAATTCTTCTCTCCCACTGTCTCCTTTTATAAACCATATCATTTGCTATATCCATTCTACTGAAAACTGTATTAAAATCACCCATTAGATACAACAGGCGACCACTTCAGACTGGTTTGTCCCCTTTGATAACAAGAGGTCCCTGATAATTTTACTTTAGGCAACATATGGCCCACAGCTGATTGACTGAACCTACCATAGAAAGAGTACCAAATATGGTACTCCTTCACCCTGCGTATGGCCCTCTCAACTAAAATTCTCAGATGGGCAATAGGCCGTGTCATCTGGGTGTCCTCCAAGCTGAGCTGAGCGGATCTCTTCAGCAGAGGGATGATGAGTGTTACCCCCACCTCTGACAGCATCTTCTCAATCTGGAACCCCTTGTAAGCCATTACTCCATCTCCTGGTTGAAGTGCAAGTGAACTGCAAGAGCTGCGATTTATTAACTGCAGAGTTATTTCTAAATCTGAAATGGAGCCTGTGTACAATTTGGATACAAATGCCAATTAGACCTTTAAAGGTGGTGTTTCTGTCTGTAGTAAGAGAGAAGATGCTGTTTCACAACGGATCTCAGTGCAGTCTACTATCACGCTAACCTGAGGGCAGTAGAGCTTGAATTTGTCAGGCATTGTGGCCTGCACTTGCTCTCGTCATCCACAATGGTAGTGAGCCAAGAACCCGGTAAAGGTAGCTTGTCCATGTTAAAATGATGCAACTAACTGTAGACAAGCTAACCTCAAAGATGGACAACAAGGTTTTCTCCTGAAGCCCAGCTGCAACACGACAGAGAAACATGAATAGTTCATCAATGAGCTGAAGTTTTTGTTGAGGGCTTGGTGTCTCTTGTGCTGTTCGCTGTGCCTTGGACCAGTACAAAAGCCTTGAAGCAGAGGGGTAAACTGACTCCCAAAACACAGTGAAGACCTCCTTTGAGCTGAACCTCGTGTAGTAACGGAAGTCCTCCTGCTTAACTGTCAGCTGCTGGATTTCAAGTTCTAGTGACAACCTGAAGCTCCAACTCTTGAATTCTCCTTGCAGCACTATCCAGTTTCTCTTAAAAGGTAGAAAAAGCATACGCCAGGGTTCCCACACCTTAGTTATCTTCAAATTCAAGGACTTTCCAGGTCCAATACCCTCAAACTCAAGGACTTAATGTGGGGACACATTTCAAGTGAGAGCAAAGTTACATCGTGTTACCTTGTAAGATACATTGTTAGTTTTCATGTGTCAAACACAACTGTGTCAAAAAGCTTTTTTTTTATTGCATTTATTCATGCTTTTAAGTTTTTCTTGCCTCATGCGTTTACATTATCTTAACAGGAAATGCAATTCAACATTACATTAAATAAAATATTTAGGGCAACAAATTATTTAAACAGAAGTTGTTTATTGATCACAATATACAGTCATTGACTGAACATATTTGGAGTTACTGAAACTAGTACTGAAAACATATCACAACATTGTGCAGATCAAATACATTATAAAACATTCCAATATGGGACATTACCATAAGGCCATGAAGGCCTATAGTTACTAAAGTAATTTACTGCCACATAGAAAAAATGGAAGTAAAATAATGCTTTCATTTTTTTTTTTTTTGAAACAAAAAGCTTGTTTAATTGCACTACTTGAACCCCAGTACTGCAACACAGTGCTACGATATGAAGTTAAGGAAACTAAACAACCGAGAAAAATATGTCTACCTCAGAATATTATAGGTTGTATTTTTAAACAAAATGAATATTTTGGAAGTGAAATTTGAGAGGTGAATATTAGGGATGTAACAGTGCGTCAAAGCGGTTCGTTATGTACCTCGGTTTTGAGTCACGGTCCGTTACGGGTTTGGTACAGCATTTTTTTTTTTTTTTTTTTTTACAAAATTGCTTATTTCTTTTTATTAAACAGTGGTTTACTGAACAAAAGTAAAAAGTTTGTGTCTGTCCTTAAATTAATTAAATTATAACTACAAGTTTCTTAAAAATAATGCTACAAACTATAAAGGAGCTCTTACTTTACACCACACATTAGCCTAAATTCAGTTGCTATTTAGATATAAAAGTAGTGCCATTCAACAAGTCTTGTTTTATTTCATCCAAAAACATTTAGCATTATTTTACTTCCAAAGAAAAACCTGCTGTTATTTTTGTTCTTTTTCTTTTTTTTGTAATACTAACCAGGAGAAGGATGGTAGGAATAGTCATGATCTTTTGTCACTGCACCTGCAGGCAGTGCCTCCTCTGTGATGTCTCCTGGGACAGGCATCTCCTGAGATTCATCAGGGACAGCAGCCCTAAAATGCTTCCTTGCACTGATAACCTGACTGCCGAGCATGTGAGCCTCTTCCTGGTGATGTGAAATAAAATAATACATATGATCGTCATTATAGATATTTGATAATCAGTTCTCAGGCCCCAAAATCTACCCACCATTTATAATATCACCACAAATTGATTATTATTATTATTTTTATATATATATATATATATATATATATATATATATATATATATATATATATATATATATATATATATATATATATATATATATATGGACTAATACAAGCTGTATAAAAAGTGTTAAACAGGCTCAATATTCAACCCCATATAAACGTATTGATCAATTTAATATCAATTTAATATATTACCAGGCTTAGTACTATCCTACCTTTACCCCAGTCATTCCAGGGGAATCTTGACGGCACTGCTCCTTTTTAATCCGGTTTTGTCCACTGGCTGATGTACACATGTCCTCTGGGGCAAAGTGCTGCCTACACACATAGGTACTCCCATGAAGGATTTTAAAACTCAGTCCCTCAATACTTGGACACACGCACACAATGCGTATACGCTTCATTATTTAATCACACTGGCTTCACAGCAGGTTGTGTTGGCTGTAGTCAGCTGTCTTTAGTGGTCACACTGCTACATTGTACTGCTGAAATGTTAAAATAGGCATGTTTACAAGATTTCATCTTTAATATGAGTTTATCTGGAATTTTCATCATTTTTACTTTTATATTTTTAAGTTTGCACTTATTTGGTTCTTTGTTCAATCTCAGACCATTATTTTATTTTTATTAAGGTGTCTGCGTTAGAGTTAACTCTAATCTGTGCAAACATTAAATTTAGCTGAAATTAAACGTCTTGCTTTGTCTACACTGAAAGTGTTCTGGTAACTGCTAAACTATAATTAGTAAAACTGAGACTAAATATATAAAAACTAAATGGGAATGTGTTCACAAAATAAAATTGTAAAAGATTGGTCACATTACCGTGCACCATAGAATAGGAAGAACCTTTCCAAACAACAGATTTGAGTGTTTTACTGAACATAAGAATGACGTAATGTGTAAACGCCACAATAAAGAATATAAAAATATTTATAATTACATAGAATAAATAACATTTACATTTATGCATTTGGCAGACTCTTTTATCCAAAGCGCCTTACATTGCATTCAAGGTACACATTTTTACATTTTGTCAGTTCTTGCTTTCCCTGGGAATCGAACCCATGACCTTGGCGTTGCTAGCGCCACGCTCTTATTGTTTGAGCTACAGGAAAACCACAAATAGCGCTAAACGAGTAATAAGACCCTGGTCGATGAGTGATGATTTTTCATTGCTTTTCCAGCGTCCTATTCTAATCTTTTAAAATGCAATCAATTTAACAATTTACAACAAAACATTGCATTTTATTTTTTATCAGATAAGATGCTGCAGAATTGTAAATGAAAACATGGGTGAAAAAAATGCCTTGGTTATGCGATATAAAAAAATATATATTTTTTTAATGTTATTAATTTGATCATTTCATTTAGTATACAATATTAATATATTTCTGTTCAAGTTAAACTACTTTTATTTTGACATTTTGTCATGAAGATCTTTTAGTTTCAACTTCAGCATGTATTTGATGAAACGGTAAAATGCTTGTGAAGTAACTTCATGTCTTATATGTTGAGACTTAGATGCTGAAAACACTGTGAGCATCATGTGAGCAAAATGCAGGCTGATGCATTTTTTTTATTCACAATCCCCTCATCGCCGGCTGGTGCGGCACTAATTTTCGCACTTGTCTGTGTGTTCTGATGTCACATGGCGATGGTGCAGCCTCACAGCAACGTAGCACTTTATCAAGGCATATGATAGGCTGTTTATGATCCAGAGAGAGCACATGCTTGACAAGTTGTTTGTGCAACCAAACTTATGTGGTTTTGCGTAGCCATCTTTAGGATTTTAGCTTTGAACTTCTGTTTTTGCAGTAAGTATGCTGTTGAAGAGTAATTAGCTGGTAAAGTGGATTTACTTACTTAGACCCTTTAATGTTTGGATTGATGTATTACTCTTATCTTATGACAAAAAAGGCAAGTGATTGCGCCGACACTTCTATGTCATGCAGTAAGCACACTAATACTTCACCTTCCATACTCTGCAACATTTGGAGATGCACCTAATAATTGCGCACATTTTGTCAAGTTTATCGTTAGAGCAAGCGGCCATATAAAGTTGCTACTACTTGCATGTTTTAATTGATAACCCATATTTGAGGTCGATGATAGGTGAACATTTGGATTTCCTGCCCAAAATACTGTAATTATTACAAGATTAATACCCACCATTAACAGTCTGTCCTCATGAAGACTAACCAATTAATAAAATCTTTGTCGATTACGCCTCTTCTAGTCACCTAACATTTAGTCAACTATTAGGGGGCAGCCCTAATACTAGTAGACTCAGTAGTAAACTAGATTTGTTCTAAATTAAGAATGAACTTTATTGCTTTGTTTCTCATTTGTCCTTCTTTAATGGAATTGAATATGTTGATTTTAGACCCGATGGAACTGAATGAAGAGAAACAACATCTGTTTCAAAAACCTCATCATTTCAAAAATGAAGATGGAAATGCAATCATTTCAAAGACTGAAGATAATTTCACACAGAAACAAGCTGGAAAATCTGGAGTCGAAGAATTTTTCACCTGCACCAAGTGTGGAATGTTTTACGTGCATAAATCAGACCTTAACAAACACATGAGAATTCACACTGGAGAAAATCTGGTCACCTGCTATGAGTGTGGAAAGAGTTATACAGATAAATCAGAGCTTAACAAACACATGAGAATTCACACTGGAGAGAATCTGGTCACCTGCTCTGTGTGTGGAAAGAGTTTCATACATAAAGGACACTTAAAAGTGCACATGAGAATTCACACTGGAGAGAGACCCTTCACATGCACTCAGTGTGGAAAGAGTTTCAGTCGTAAAGATGAATTCATTGTACACATGAGAATTCACACTGGAGAAAAACCGTTCAAATGCACTCAGTGTGGAAAGAGTTACACATCCAAAAGCGTTCTCACTGCTCATCTGCGTCGTCACTCTGGAGTGAAGTCATTCAGCTGTGATCAGTGTGATAAAACATTTGTTTTGGCATCAGGCTTAAAAACACACCTTAATATTCATACTGGTGTAAAGCCTCACTTTTGTTCTTTTTGTGGAAGGTGTTTTACACGACTGCACAATTTAAAACAGCACGAGCGTATTCATACTGGTGTGAGACCTCATGTTTGCTCTGACTGTGGGAAGACCTACACTTCATCCGGTTCCTTAAAATCACACCAGAGAATTCATACTGGAGAGAAACCGTACAAGTGCTCACACTGTGAAAAGAATTTCTCTCAGTCAGAATCCTTGAAAATTCATGAGAGAGTTCATACTGGAGAGCAGCCGCACCAGTGCTCTTTATGTGGGAGGAGTTTCACTCGGTCAGAATCCTTGAAAATTCATGAGAGAGTTGTTCATCATGGAGAGAAGCCGCACCAGTGCTCTTCATGTGGGAGGAGGTTCACCCGATTATATAGTCTACAGACTCATAAGACAAAACGTTGCCCGAAGGTGTGTCTGAGCAAATATTCATGTTCAGATCCATCACTCGCAAATAATACACTTAGTAAATAATTTGACATTCAGATTAATCGAAAGCTGGATAATTTGCAAAAATTAGTATATGTGTTTTGTTTTTGTGGAGTTCAATTGTTTTCATTAATTATGCATATAAGGCATTTGTGTAAAAGTGGCAACAGTAGTCTATTAAATCATAATCCACAACTTGTTTTAGCTGTTTAGACATGATGCATTAAGATATTAAATACTTTTTGCATTGAAATCACTCTGCACAATGTGAAAATATGATGAATAAAAATTAACAAAACATGATTGTATCATACATTGCATTCAAAATGTTTTGTATATATTGCCAAAAGCTTTGGGACACCTACCTTTACACACACAACTTTAATGACATCCCATTCTTAATTTGTAGAGTTTAATGTGAAGTTGACCCACCCTTTGCAGATATAACAGCTTCAACTCTTCTGGGAAGGCTTTCAACAAGGTTTTGGAGTGTGTGTATAGTAATTTTTGACCATTCTTCAAGGAGCGCATTTGTGAGGTCAGGCACTGATGTTGGACAAGAAGGCCTGGCTCGCAGTCTCCACTCTAATTCATCCCAAAGGTGTTCTATCAGGTTGAGGTCAGGACTGCACTGGAGCACTGTGCAGGCCAGTCAAGTGTTTACACACCAAACTCGCTCATCCATGTCTTTATGGACCTTGCTTTATGCACTGGTGCTCAGTCATGTTGGAACAGGAAGGGGCCATCCCCAAACTGTTCCCACTAAGTTGGGAGAATGAAATTGTCCAAAATGTCTTGGTATGCTGAACCATTAAGAGTTCCTTTCACTGGAACTAAGGGGCTGAGCCTGAAAACCCCTGAAAAACAACCACACACCATAATCCCCCCTCCACCAAACTCTGCAGAAAGTTGGCAACTTCTGCGCACTGTTCGCCTCAGCATGCACTGACCCCGCTCTGTGATTTTTAGATGGCCTACCACTTTGTGGCTGAGTTGATGTTGTTCCCAATTGCTTCCACTTTGTTATAGTACCAGTTGTTGTCCCTTACGAAAATGAACCATGGATTTACTACAAATAAAACCAAAAAACCATGGTTATTGTAGTTAAACCATGGTAACCACAAATTAACCATGGTTTTGCTACTCTAACCATAGTTTAACCATGGTATTTGTGGTAAAACTGTGGTTATATAAATGGTAATCAATTAGCCAAAAAAACATGGTTACTACACTTTTACTACAATAAAACCATGGTTATTTTTCATAAGGGATAATAACAACAGTTGTCCGTAGAATATTTAGTAGTGAGGAAATTTCACGAATAAACTTATTGCACAGGTGGCAACCTATCACGGTACGACGCTTGAATTTACTGAGCTCCTATTTGCAACCCATTCTTTCAAAATGTAGCGTCTGAACTGACTCACGATGATCGGTTCCTTTGAATCTCAGAGATGCTTTTTGACATTGCATATATACTATGGACTGGCTCTGGCCAGTCTGACTTTCATGAGCTCTGTTGTCACCTTAGTTGCCTTGGAAGATGCTAAGCAGGCATCTCGAAAATCCTTTGTGACTTCAAAAAGATCTTAATCAACTTTGGTGATAGTGTCCACTATCCAGTGAGAGAGCCTCTTCTTAGAGACTGCATGTCCATTAGTACAGCCACCATAGCACACATAGAGCTGGTCTGACTGTTGAAAAGCGGCCGAGCAGTCAGAGAGTGATGCTACCGTCAACGGGTCCAAAGCGAATACAATCGCCGTCCATAGAGAATGCATGTAAATCCCCCATGCGCTTAGCCGAAGCAAGGGCAAGAAGCAAAGCAGTTTTGAGAGAGATCTCTTTAACAGCGATAAGTGCCAAGGGCTTGAATGGAGGTCCCACGGCGGCACTGTAAGTGGGTGTGGGGGATGTAATCTCTTCACCCCCCTTAGAAATCTGACCACCAGCACATGCCTCCCGATTGATTTCCCATCAACCAGGGAATGAAACAAAGCAATAGCAGCCACATAAACTTTTAACGTGGACGGTAGACTCCTGTTGTCCAACCTCTGCTGCAGGAAATGTAAAACATCCAACACAGGACAGCTCACCAGGTTGATATTATCACGGCGCCATTTCACAAACACTCCCCATTTTAGAGCATAAAGGTGCCTATTGGAAGACATACAAGACTGCATGCGTGTGTCAAGCCAACAGGAGGGCAGGGAGTCTAGCCCTCTAAGTACCCTAAAGCAGCCATGCATGAAGGCTCCATGACTCTGGGCTGGGTGCCATATTGCGCTGTTCGCTTAAGACCACAGGTCATTCCTGAGGGGAATTCGCCAAGGAGGGGCCACCAGCATCTTTCTCAAGTCCGTAAACCAAAGCCAGTTCAGGGCAACGAGGATCACCAACACTCTCTCCTCCCTGATTTTGCATAACACCAGAGGCAAAATCTTCACCGGAGGGGAGCGAGACATCAAAAAAAGAAAAGCGGGCAGCTTGTGTTCTCGCTCATCACAAATAGATCCACTTCCGCCCCCCTGAGGTGATCCCAAATCTTCCGGAACATCAAAAAAAATCAAACTAAGTGTGCACCATGTAGGTCATGTGACAGAGCCTATCTCTTCTCCTCTGTCCATTTCAACACAGCTTTGAGAAGCATTTTAAAGCTTTCAAATTTTAGGACAACCAGATAAGCCACTTTTACATGGCAATCAAACAGTGTTGGGAGTAACGCATTACAAAAGTAATGCATTACAGTAACGTATTACTTTTTGCTGTAACACAGTAGTGTAAGGCATTACTAATCAAATTTTGAGTCATATTTTACTCAGGACATGTTCAGTAATGCTTGCGTTACAACACACGTTTAGCCCAAAATTTAATTGTTTAAAGAAAAAAAAAAAACAGCAAGACCACGAGACATTAACGAATGAAAAATGCAAGTAAGTTATTACCTGTTTGTGGTTAGTCAATAGCTGCATGTGGTTTCCAAGTTTGTGAATAAAGACTAAATGACAGCTTCTGATATATTTGTATAGCGATTTATTTCATTCATACTCCAGTATGACATTGTATTGCGTGACATACTCCAGTGAAGATGTGTTTAGGGATAATGGGTGAAGATGGCAGAAAAAGACTGTACATTCGCGAGATGGACGCATACGCATTATGCCTACTTCGAGTTTGTCAGAGATAAGATCATATACATTTTAAAATCTTCCTTACTACTTAAAAAGCACTAAATGTGATCTGATTAGGCAAAATGAGTCACAGTGACCAAATTTCAGAGAAAAATTGATGAGAATTTGGTATCAATGGAAATTATATCCTCGTACCTTGAATGGTTTTAAATATATACCCATTTGAATTATGGTCATCTCCCCTTTTTCCAATTGAAAACCTGAGAAAATGTAAAGTTTTTTGCCCATTTTTTTGGTGATATATTTCAAAATCCATTGCATTTAAAGGGATAAACTATATTTTACAGCTTAATTTGACCAAAGACGTGTGTGTGTGTGTGTATATATATATATATATATATATATATATAATCCATATAATCCATTTACTATTATATGCAGATACCTATGTAACACAAGCACACACTACACACCCACACACACAGCACTTAAGCATAATAGACATATGCCATTAGAATTATTTACAATAGTACCATAAATGACATACCGATAATGCTGGTATTGGGTTATTCCCGGGAGGTGTCAGAAGAATGGCTTCAGGAATGACTGCCAATCACGCTGCTTCACTATGACTTCCCCATCTTCCCGTCCAACCAGTTGCGGGATGTTAACTCCAGTCAGTGTGCTAATTCGAACAACATCAACAATATCTTACAGACATGATACCATCTTTTGGCGATAGCTTTGTTTCACCAAGCCAAATGCCCAATCCGGTGCAAACTTTGTATGGCCCACAATGAGAAAGTTCAATAAAATTGTTTCATGCAATCCATGAAGAACTCTCCATAGCAGGTACTGTAGCACAGTATTGTTCTTGTTCTGGCCTACACAGTTGTCACAATGTAGCTGGACATGCTTTTCACCCATGCCATATCGAGTGAAGAAATGATCAAGGAATGACACAACATAGCATTTGGCCCTTTGGTGATGCATACACTCTCATTGATAAGGTAGTTAACCTGTCTTGGAATAGCCTCACAGTTAATGCCAAACAAGCCACATTTTCGGGGGGTCAAGAAGTACATAGGAACGGGCTGAAGTGGATTGGAGGGAAAATGCACCTGCTGGGCAAAGTAATGCATTGTGATTTCTCGGGAGCATGGATCACAAGGACAGAGTTCATGAATGCCATGGTCTTTTACAGTATCCTTGGCTTCCTGAAACATGTCTTGATACAGTGAATGTTCTAATATCACTTTCATGAGGTGGTCTTCTTGGTTTCTGCATCGCTCAGATTTCTCTGCTTCGGTCAGGTTGGCAGACTTGTAGATGGCAGAGTTGTTTTTTTGTCATTCCCAACACAAGCCAGTCATTGGCTTTGTCCGGACTATGTAGGGCACAAGGGTCTTCCACAGGCGCTGAAAGGTCACAATGTTCACCACCCGATGTTCTGATAAAACAAAGTTTGGGAAGAACTTCCTCAATTTGGTATTGATGCACTATTAATGCATTTTAAAACTTTATTATTAATTACAGTCTATCATAACTGACAAGCCTTTCACTAAAGTTCACTCAGAAAGCATAGGCTACATGTGCAAACTAATGAACCCACGTTCTTTGTAATGCTTCAGGAGAGCTGTCAACTTGTTTTGGCTTATGCTAAACTAAAAACAAGAACAGCCCACTGTCACTAAAATGCAGAGCAATGCTTTTCGCCATAATACATAGCTAGTTATGAATTAAGAGCTGCTTAAATTTTAAATTTACTTACCAATGTAAAAACTTGAATGTCTCTCGACAGACTCTCTTGCCATTAACGTAATTGTCTGTCCTTTGGTGCTGACACTCTTGCTGCAATTTATTCTTTGAGCATCTTGTCATCTTGTAATTGTGAAAGTGGCAACTCAGTTTCCCCAACAGCACCAGGTCTCTCACATTCTCGATGAGAGAGGCCATAGACAGACGTATCTCGTAAACTAAATCTTCATCAAATGACAGAAAACATGGCTCTCCATCATTGAGTTTACACCCTTTACAGCAAAAGGCACGTATTTTGGCTAACTCGCCATCTCGATCACTGCTAACTGCTTCACAACTAGACATTACGCTATTAACTTCCCCAACATCAGTCACAGGCTGTTCAACGTTTTCATCATTGTCGTGATCCTCTTCCACAGGGGTGACAAATTCAAGCTCCGTTTCTGCATCCAAAGGACCTTCATCGCTGTCGCTTTCATCAGAGGATGACACGTCTCCAGATAAAAAAAACAAAACAAACAAAACCACTGACTAGCCTTAGCCACACTTGCTGACCAGCAGCAGAGCTTAGGTTAGAAGCCTCAAGTGAGTTTAACGCTTTGGCGACTTTGCTCTCTTTTGACAGCGACATTTCTCAAATTAAAGGGGTGGTAAAACACATTCTTTCGAAGGCTAGATTGTGTTTGTGGGGTGCACTGTAACGTGTTCATGCTTTGTTTTAAAAAAAATTGCATTATTTTTCATATATTTTACCTTTATTCTACACTGCTTTGTCCCTCCTTGTAAAAACGGTCTGATGGTTTCCGGGTTCTATGAAGCCAGTCCCTCAAAAATACGCAATGGGCTCAGATTGGTTAGCTGGCCCAGTGTGCTGTGATTCGCTAACTGCCTAGTGCATGTTTTTCGGAAACGTTGCGCCCTTTACCTTTACTGGTAGTCTGTGCTTTGGTAGTATTAGAAACAATGTTGATTCTAGCGATTGTAGGCAAATATCTTTTCGCAAGAACTATTAACCCAAAACGAACACTAAACATTGGCTTTACTATAGTAGCCAAATCAAACATAGAACCATGTTTAGCAGATTTGGGTAATAATTATGAGGGACTTAGTTAAAAATAAATTGTAACCATTGATCCCTAACTCCCCCATCCCTTGGAAGGCTGAAGAAAGTAGACCTGCAATCCGGATGAAAATAACAGCGTTTCGTCGGCATTGCGGCAACAACACTCCAGCCTACTAACTATACCACAACAACTCTTCTCCACAGCAATAAAAAATGGCCTCGCCCCCCTTATTTAATATTCTCAGAGGAGGGATTTATGTAAATATTGGGGCTGGTGATGTCAGCAACCCTGGAGGAATGTCTGTAGTCCCTACCGGCCGTTTGCTGTACTCCTTAGAAATTGATTTCTTTAAAAGCAAATACCTCCCTTTGCTTTAAACTTTGAATGTTGTAACTTTGCAGATGTTGTTTATGCTCAAACAGCAACATTACACACTAGCAAAAGTTAGAAAAGTGAAATCGTGTTTTACCACCCCTTTAATAGACAGAACTACACACAATATACTACACTACATTATACACTCACCTAAAGGATTATTAGGAACACCATACTAATACTGTGTTTGACCCCCTTTCGCCTTCAGAACTGCCTTAATTCTATGTGGCATTGATTCAACAAGGTGCTGAAAGCATTCTTTAGAAATGTTGGCCCATATTGATAGGATAGCATCTTGCAGTTGATGGAGATTTATGGGATGCACATCCAGGGCACGAAGCTCCCGTTCCACCACTTCCCAAAGATGCTCTATTGGGTTGAGATCTGGTGACTGTGGGGGCCATTTTAGTACAGTGAACTCATTGTCATGAGAATGGGTACATGGTGGTCATAAAGGGATGGACATGGTCAGAAACAATGCTCAGATAGGCCGTGGCATTTAAATGATGCCCAATTGGCACTAAGGGGCCTAAAGTGTGCTAAGAAAACATCCCCCACACCATTACACCACCACCACCAGCCTGCACAGTGGTAACAAGGCATGATGGATCTATGTTCTCATTCTGTTTACGCCAAATTCTGACTCTACCATCTGAATGTCTCAACAGAAATCGAGACTCATCAGACCAGGCAACATTTTGGTGAGCTTGTGCAAATTGTAGCCTTTTTTCCTATTTGTAGTGGAGATGAGTGATACCCGGTGGGGTCTTCTGCTGTTTTAGCCCATCCACCTCAAGGTTATGCATGTTGTGGCTTCACAAATGCTTTGCTGCATACCTCGGTTGTAACGAGTGCTTATTTCAGTCAAAGTTGCTCTTCTATCAGCTTGAATCAGTCGGCCCATTCTCCTCTGACCTCTAGCATCAACGGGGAATGAAGCTTGGGGAATGAAGCTGTCCTTCAGTCTGTTGGTCCTTGCTTGGAGACTGCGAAGCCTCCTCCCTGATGGCAGCAGACTGAAGAGGCTGTGCGATGGGTGGGTGGGGTCTCTCGCAATGATGAGGGCTTTGCGGGAGAGGCGGGAGTTATAAATGTCCTGGAGGGGTGGGAGAGAGACACCAACGATCTTCTCAGCTGCTCTCACTATGCGCTGAAGTGCTTTACGGCAGGATGCGTTGCAGGCGCCGTACCACACAGTGATGCAGCTGGTCAGAATGCTCTCGATGGTGCCTCTGTAGAAGGTGTGCATGATGGGGGCTGGGGCTCCGGCTCTTCTCAGCTTGCGGAGAAAGTAGAGTCGCTGCTGTGCTTTCTTGGTCAGTGCTGTGGAGTTGGCGGTCCAGGAGAGGTCCTCTGTGATATGCACACCCAGGAATTTGGTGCTCCTCACCCTTTCCACGGTCACACCGTTGATGGTCAGAGGGGCGTGCTGGGTGTGCATTCTCCTGAAGTCAGCAACAATCTCCTTCTCCGCGTTCAGAGAGAGATTGTTGTCGCCACACCACCTGGCCAGGCGGCTCACCTCGCTCCTGAAGTTCGTCTCATCATCGTTGCTAATGAGACCAACTACGGTTGTGTCGTCCGCAAACTTGATGAAGAGATTGCTGTTGTGTATGGGTGTGCAGTCATGTGTCAGCAGAGTGAAAAGGAGGGGGCTCAACACACATCCCTGAGGGGCTCCAGTGTTCATGATGATGGAGTTGGATGAGTTGCTGCCGACCCGAACTGCCTGAGGTCTTCCCGTCAGGAAGTCCAGCAACCAGTTGCACATCGATGTGCTGAGTCCCAGCTGTGACAGTTTTTGAGTGAGCTGTAGAGGGATGATTGTATTGAATGCTGAACTAAAGTCTATGAACAGCATTCTGACATAAGTGTCTTTATTTTCCAGGTGAGTGAGTGCTGAATGGACGGTGGTGGCAATGGCGTCATCGGTCGAGCGTTTTGACCGATATGCAAATTGGTAGGGGTCCAGGGAGGGGGGGAGGACAGACTTAATGTGGTGCATGACTAGCCGCTCAAAGCACTTCATAAGGATGGGGGTAAGTGCGACTGGACGGTAGTCGTTGAAGCAGGATGGAGATGATTTCTTAGGGACTGGAATGATGGTGGTTGCTTTGAAGCATTTGGGGATGACAGCTTGACTCAGTGAGATGTTGAAGATGTCTGTGAAGACATCAGTGAGTTCCTCTGCACAGTCTCTCAATACACGTCCAGGAATGTTGTCAGGACCTGGAGCTTTGCGTGCGTTGACCCTGCTGAGGGATCTTCTCACGCTGTCCCTGGGCAGTGACAACATCAGGTCATCGGGAGGAGGAGGTGACTTCTGTGCAGTGGTGCTGTTGTGAGCTTCAAAGCGAGCAAAGAAAGTGTTCAGCTCATTCAGCAGGGGGGTGGAGCTGTCACATGTCCATGCAGGGGGCTTATAATCTGTGATGGTCTGAATACCCTGCCACAGGCTCCTTGTGTCTCTGCTGTCGCTGAAACGATGGGCTATCCTCCTGGAGTACTGTCTCTTAGCCTTACTGATGCCGCGTGACAGGTTGGCCCTTGCTGTCCTCAGGCCCACCTCATCTCCAGCTCTGAAGGCAGCGTTACGCGTCTTCAGGAGTCTGTAGACATTTCCTGTCAGCCACGGTTTTTGGTTGGGCCAGACGGTAATGGTCTTTGTGACTGTTACATCCTCCATACACTTGGTGATATAAGAAGTAACAGTCTCTGAGTACTCCTGGATGTCTGTGGTGTTGTGGTAGGTTGCAGCCTGTTTAAACATGTCCCAGTCAGTGGTGTCGAAGCAGTCTTGAAGAGCCTCTGATGACCCTTCAGGCCAGACTTGAATCTGCTTCTGGACTGGTTTGGTGGCTTTCACAAGTGGTCTGTATGCTGGCATTAACATAACAGTGATGTGATCTGAAGCACCCAGGTGGGGGAGGGGAAGGGCTTTGTAAGCTCCTCTCTGTGTAGTGTACACAAAGTCCAGAGTGTTTTTACCACGTGTTGGGAAGTCAATGTGCTGATGAATTTTTGGAAGCACACTCTTTAGGTCTGCATGGTTGAAATCTCCAGCCAAGATGAGAAAAGCATCTGGGTGGGCTGTCTGCTGATCACTGATGTGTTTATAAAGATTATTTAGTGCCTCACTCCTGTTGTTGTTGGAGCTGGGGGGGATGTATACAGCAACAAGTATAATAGCTGAATATTCCCGCGGTAGATAAAACGGCCGACATTTAATAATCATAAACTCCACCAGGGGTGAGCAGTGTTTGCAGACCACAACAGCATCGCGGCACCACGCATCATTGGTGTAAACACAGAGTCGCCGCCGCGGGTCTTACCTCCCTCGACGAGCACTCTGTCCGCCCGATGGCATGTGAGCTGATCGAGCTGAATGGCGTGGTCCGGAACGCTGTTGTTGAGCCATGTTTCCGTGAACACAAAAACACAACAGTCTCTTACAGTCTTCCGACTAGAGCAAAGAAGACGAAGATCGTCCAGTTTATTGTCCAACGAGCGTACATTAGCGAGAATGATGGAGGGGATAGCCGGCTTGTGTGGTTTAGCCGCTAGCCTGACACGGAGATCTCCGCACTTCCCCCTCTTCTGTTTCCTCTCACCCCGTTTGTGGCGCCTCCACTGTGGGAGAGGTGCAGTAGTGGGGGACGGTGATGGGGTAGGCCCCCAGAGAAGGCCGTGATCCCGCAGATCTTGAGCGAGCGCCGAGCTTGGATTGAAGACTGTAGTTTTTCCAACCTCGAGCAGAAACTCACGTCTGTAGCTGAGTTTGCAGATGAACGGACGCGACAAGGACGTACAAAAACACTGTGATATACACGACGAAAAACACAAAAACGCCGGTCCGTCGGGAGAGAGAGAAGCCGCTGCGTGTGCACGCGCCGCCATCTTGTACTCTCCCAAGTTGCTGGACAGAGGAGCAATTCAACTTTTTCTGTAAAGGCTAAAGAGCAGAAATGTCAGACTTGGATGTGACACATGTGGTAGCATAGGAAGACTTGGACTACTCCATCATATGCAGGGATCAAGGTTGGCCAAAGTATGGTTGGACTTTAAAATATGCAGTAGTGGAGACAAGGGAGGCACAACTGGCATCACTACGAAAGAAAATCTGGCAACATAAAGGCATAATAATACATAATATGCAACCGATTAGAGAATAAGTTTATCAAAATTGAAGTTAAAGCCTATAGGTCCCAGCGCAAGCAGCAGCCGCATACGTATGTTCATGCACAGCAGGGCAAGTGAAATGAGAAAATATTTTTTTACATTTTTTACATATCCGGACAGCACGCCAAATACGCATTTAAATTTACTCTCTATAAATTACATGTAAGTGTGAACTCGTGAAACACATTAGCCTGACCACTTTGCAATGATAACATTCTCCCGCTTATATTTTTGTCGTGTGTCTATTCTACTGCTTGATCCACGCCTGGCATTTCTCCACTTGGGGTTTAAGTTTGGGGAAGGGAACAAATTAGGGTTACAAATTGCTAGGATACAATGGGCACATATAAAATAACGTAAAATAAAAATATAAAACGTAAAATAACATTTTATATTTTTAAAAATAAAAAAAAAAAAAAAAAAAAAAAATATATATATATATATATATATATATATATATATATATATATATATATATATATATATATATATATATATATATATATAATATTCGTTGTCTTATATCTAATCTATGAAGGTTAGATAGTTTAATAGAGATTGGTTCCCGCCTTTAGAGGGCGCTCGTGTAACTGAAGCAATGACACACACCGAGTCTAGGAGAAGAAGAGAACAGAAGTGACCTAGGAAGGGAACATAAACATATGAAGTGGAACACCGCCGTTCATTCTGCTTTGTCTGCTGTGTTTCAGACTGTGAGTACATTCATTTTATCGTTTATTAGGATACATCTAAATCCAAACAACTAAACGAGTCAGTTTATTTAGTGAATCACTCAGAAATGAATCGAAATGAACCGACTGATGTTGTACATCACGCTCGTGAAACGTAAACTCGTTATACTGACTGTTTTTTTTTTACATTACAACTTGTGAAGCTTATGTTGTGTTTTCATTTTATGTAAGTTAACCTGGTAAACAGGTTTAAATGCATAGAAATCATATATAATGTAAGAGCAACATAATAATAAGCTAGATGAGTTGAATTGTTAACTGTTGTCAACAGATTTTAGAGATCGACCGATATTGTTTATAACCAATAACGTTAACTTACCTAATTATTTGGATGTTTATGTGCCTTGTAACTGATAGAACCGATATTTATTTATTGCTTTATTTCTGTTTTTGAACAGTACTGAACTGAACAAACTTTTAACCCATTTTAAATGCTGTATTTTTTTTTCAATTATAACTATTTAACTATCCTTTCATTCAAAACAAAACACACTTCTACATCAAATAGTCTAAAGGGAGCAAAAATATAGTGCACTGTCACTAAAGTGTCTATTTTAAATGAATATAGCATGTAAAAATAATTCTATAAAACTACGGAAGCTTGTTTTCGCCATTGAATACAACCAGCTAAAGATAAGTGTGACCTTTTTATCTCACAGTTCTGACTTTTTTTCTCAGAATTGTGTGATACAAAGTCAGAATTACGATTGTAAACTCGCAATTCTGGCATTATAACTCGTAATTGTGACTTTATATCGTGCAATTCTGACTGTTTTTCAGCTTCCATATAACACATTCTAAACTGCCTGAATAATAATAAAAATATTACTGCTGTTGCATCTTTTTATTTATAACAACAGAATATTAATAAGCAAAATACATTTACTTATGAAAAAGACATTCAAACATTAAATGACAGGGGAGTTTATCAACTCCCCATAAATATAAGCATTCATTTTACACGCTGGAATATTTTCTGGAATATTCACTGGAATACGCAAACATTGTCAGAAAAATAAACAAAACAGCGAATACATCATCGCAATTACCTAGTTCATCTCATCTGGTACATTATCATAATTCTTAATAATGTTTTTTTCAGTGTCCAGATTATAAAATACATGCTGACAGAGCAAGTACTTTACGAGTATGGCCCTGTATGACGTCATAAAGGGTGGGATTCCTTTAATGGGCACTTCTCCCAGATGAGCGTGTGGGCACATTGACCAGAGTGAGGATCACGAGCTTCGTTCGGTAGCTGTCGGCAGTGTCATTTTGTTTTTAGACCACAAAATCAACAATGTCACTAAAGAAGTGTTTTTGGTTGTGAGGGAAAGATAACCTTGTTCAGCTTCCCAAATAACCCAGTGTTAAGGAAACAGTGGATGCAGTTTGTTGAGAGCAGCAACGGAGTTCTGCAAATGTATATTTGTTCCCGCCGGTCTAGGGATGGGCATTTCAAGCAAAAATATTATTCGATGATCGCTGGGAATTATTCGATTATTATTCGAAAATCGCAACTCCTCCCCCGCATGCACACATGTATAGGCTACACATATAAACCGAGAGAGAGAGAGATCATTCACACTCTCAATCTGTATGATAACAAACTGTTTAATTAATTTGGGAATAGGCTATATTAACTCAAGCCATATAATTATCTCGGTTGCGCACTTGTTCAGGAAGAAAAGTAACCAGAGCATGCGTTTTAGACAATTACAATGTCATTAGTTCAATAACGTAAGGGATGATAGTGTTGAGGATTTACCGACTGCATTTTAGTTTGAATGGCTGAAATGTCAAGTTAGCAACGGTAGAAGGTGTGTGTGTGTGTGTGTGTGTGTGTGTGTGTGTGTGTGTGTGTGTGTGTGTGTGTGCGCGTGATCAGTTGGGTTTATTCAAATAAAGATGGTAGGGTAGGGGTTTTCAAACTTATGATGCCGAGGACCCACAAATATGATGAAGCTTTTATGAGGGACCCCCTTCTTAAAATCCATATAATATATTTTTATGTATGACAATAAAACATTTAAACTGTTAGATACATAGTGTGACATTTATAAATACAACATATTGTTTCCAAACATAAATTGGCTATACTTAATTTTGGATGATAAAGTATACTCCAATGCTAATCGGCATAGCATTTATCACTGTTTAGAATACTATGAAATATGTTGTGTGCCTTATTCTGTGAAGAAGCCACATCATTTCACAGAAGGATGTTTTCAAATGCTCAACTGATGTTATGTTATTAGGGCCTGAGCACTGATGGTGTGAGGACCCTATTGGAGTTGCTTGGTCTATTATTCTTCTAAATGAATCGCATTATTGAGGGCCTAAACATGCTTAAACTCATGAAATTTTCCCTGTCCCTGGGAGAAAAATCTGAAAACCCAACAGGAAGGGAGATATTTTGAATTTAAGTTTTTTTTCAATTTCCAGACGTTGTAACTTAATGAACTGGAGATTTTATCAGATAAACATCACATTTAGTCAGTCTAATCTAAAGGCCTTTGCGACATTAAATTGTAAAGATCTTTAGTTTACACTCATATAATGTCCGATCTGCCTCAAACTTTGCTTGTTTTATTAGAGTCCTGGCCTGAAGATATCTACATGATAATATTCAGTTACAGTCGTTGCGCCACCTGCAGGCAAAAGGAAATGGCATGTTTGACACTGTGATTAACTCCTCATTGAGATTTACCCAGATCAACATCATATTTGGTCAATCTAATCTTAAGGCCTTGGTGATGTTAAATTGTGAAGATCTTGAGTTTTCACTGAAAGTCCTGTCCGTAGCGGCCTGACAAAGTCTGATGTTTCGCCATAAAACAGGAAGCTGTTGCAAGTCAGCCATGCAATGTCCAACCTGCCCCAATCTTGTTTGATAAAGGCCATATACTTCACTTTTTACATGTACAGTGCATGTGATGCAAATTTTGTAATCAGAAGAGTATGCACATACTGAATGTGCACCGCAGAATTTTGGTTGCACATTTAATTTTTTTGCAGTATTTACTTGGGTTGTAACTTGAGGCAAAAGAGTAAAAGTATACTTTCGGCTTTAGAGTCCTGCCCTGAACACGTCTACATGCCAATATTCAGTTATAGTAATAGCGCCACCCACTGGCAACAGGAAGTGATGTTTAAGACTGTGATGCACTACTAGCAACATACTAAAATATGCAATTGAGTACTATAAAACATGCTAGAAACCTTCTAAAACATGCTAGCAACACTTAGATGAGTGCTAAAGCATGCTATTATTGTCATTAAACAGGAAGTTGTTGTAACACAAGCATACATTGCAGCATGCAGCCAAAACGGTTTAAGCACGATTTCATGTTAATTGCAATTTATCGTGCGACTCTTGCACCAAGTTTAAACTACATAAGCATTTATGTAAAAAAATATATTTGTGCATGTCTCATTTGTGCATTAATGGCTGTTAAGCCATAAAGTTTATTAAGGGATTCAAGCTATTTTATCTTTGAACACCGTTGTTGACTCTGTCCCCGCAATGCTTTAATGGCGGTCTTACACACAATTCTCAAAACGGCCACAAGACCATAGTCGATCTTGAATATTCACAGATTGTAACTTCCCGGATCATTAACTTGAGAGCTAAACGTTGTTAAAACACAAATTAAACCTCTGTCTAATCATTGTATGAGCAATGAGCTACAACAGTTTTCTTCAAAACTAGCCTTCCTCCGCACAGGACAAAATACATTGATGTCTATGCACAGGCAGCTGAGAGACCAGTCCGAAGGGATCCTCTGCAAAGTGCAAAACCCAAAAAGCATTATTACAAAGACAGTCAATAACTTTGTTACACACTTGTAGTGTCACCATATTCAATTTGTGCACAAATGCTTATACTACTATTAAAATGCGGTTTCATAATTATATCTATTTTTCATTTTGAAATAAAATCAACTCCACTGTAACACTGTACTGTCACCAAATTCAGCTGCCACATCACATAACTTCACTCTTATTAGAAAAAAATGCTATAACTTCACTGTTATGCAGTGTAATGCCATCAAATTCAGTTCACATCAATGCTCTCATGCGGGTTATACTACAGCACTTAGTTTGGAAAAAGGTTCTTTTGCATAATTTTTATGGATTTTTTTTTTTAATAATTGCCTTTATTCTCTTTAATGACTGATGAGGAACATTATGATTAAAACTGACATAGTCTACTAGTATCTAGTTTTAGATGTATTATTCTCAGTAATAAACTAGATTTGTGCTAAATTAAGAATGAACATTTAATTGATATTGATATTTAGACCCGATGGAACTGAATGAAGACAAACACCAGCATTTCACTAATGAAAATGGAAATGGAAATGCAATCATTTCAAAGACTGAAGAGAATTTCTCACAGGAACAAGCTGGAAAATCTCGATTCAAAGGATTTTGTGTGGAAATGTTACATGCATAAATCAAACCTTAAGAAACATGAGAATTCACACTGGAGAAAATCTGTTCACATGCAGCCAGTGTGAAAAGAGTTATACAGATAAATCAGAGCTTAACAAACACATGAGAATTTACACTGGAGAAAATCTGGTAACCTGTTCGGTGTGTGTTTCATACAGAAAGGACACCTAAAAGTGCACGTGAGAATTCACACTGGAGAGAGGCCTTATACATGCTCTCAGTGTGGAAAGAGTTTCAGTCACAAAGATGAATTCATTGTGCACATGAGAATTCACACTGGAGAAAAACCATTCACACGCATAGGTGTTTTACACGACTACAATTTAAAACAGCACAAGCGTATTCATACTGGTGTGAGACCTCATTGGTGCATTTATTGTGGAAAGAGCTTTAGTACGTCGAGCAACTTAAAATCACACCAGAGAGTTCATACTGGAGAGAAACCATACAAGTGCTCACACTGTTTGAAAGAGTTTTGCTCGTCAGAATCCTTGAAAATTCATGAGAGAGTTCATACTGGAGAGCAGCCGCACCAGTGCTCTTTATGTGGGAATAGTTTCACTTGGTGAAAATCCTTGAAAATTAATAAGAGAGTTGTTCATACTGAATGGGTGCCGCACCAGTGCTCTTCATGTGGGAGGAGGTTCACCCGATTATATAGTCTGCAGAGTCATAAAACATTGCTCGAAGGTGTGTCTGAACAAATGTCCATGTTCATATCCATCACTCGCAAATAATACACTTACAAGTAAATAATTTGACATTCAGATTAATCAAAAGCTGGATAATTTGCTAAAATTAGTAGTGAAGTTTGATCATTTGACAAATTGGAATCTTTAGGGAAGGTCAAAACGAAGAAAAGGTTTAGAAAACTAGTGTTGCCATAAAACAATTTGTGAAAGGATGTTTTGTTTTTCAATTATTTTCTTTAATTGTGCATATGAGGCATTTGTATAAAAGTGGCAATAATAGTCATCAATACATTTTCAAACAACTTGTTTTAGCTGTTTAGACATGATGCATTAAGATACTGAATATTTTTTTGCATTGAAAATAAAGATTGAAAAATAAACAGAAAATACTTCACGGCTTTAATAGTCATTTTATTGCATCTGGGTCTACATTCTAAATAAGTAATTATACTAATTTAAATTCAGGGCCGTCACAAAACATCTTAAGGCTAAAGGTAGCTCCTAACTTGCTTTAGGAGAAACTCTTGAAAATATTGGAAAATAAGAGTATTTCACAATGCATTTTAACACTAAAACCAGCACCTAAATATGTGAAAAGTTAGGGGTAGTCAAGAAGACTCCCAAGACACACGGAGACTCGTTTAGCTGTATACGTAAAAGTTTTGTACCTTATCGGCGTTTCGTCCACATGGATCCAGCGTTTTGGGAGCATGAAACTGATATTTTTTTAAACCGGGTCCCAGAGTGGAGAAATCTGAAAACGACACCCTTGCGTTTATATAGGTATATTTTGTGAAACGGTGATGTCATCACACCATGTCTCGCACGGGAAAGACTAGAAAGGGATAGAACTACGGGCACTGGGCATGCGCACATCAATATTGCGTTACTTAATTACTATATTAGCATTATTGTAAGGGTAGGTTTAGAGTTGGTGTAGGCGTTAACAAAACATATCTGATAAGTAGCAAATTTATTTATGTTATTGTGAGATTTTGCCTCACTTCCTACCATTGCTGTACCCCTTCTAGCCACAATTATTTTTTTTTTTCTTTGTTTTTAGTGTATCTCTGTGGCAGAATTACAGCACCACATATTGGCCTGGCATGTATACTACATTGTTTTGAGTCGTTTTCATTGGTCTCGTGTACGCAGATATTTCTTGAAACGAGGAGAAAAAAAAGATTGGATAGGGAAAGCTCTGGCTTCGTGTGGATGGGACCTAAAAAAATCATAAAATGGATGTTGCCGGAAATCCACCATTGAGGCAATAGGCGATAGAGCCTTGGGTGCTCAGCTTTTTCTTCATAAATGCAATAAATATTTTGATTTTATAGTTTTTAATCTGCGATGACATAACATAAAGGTTAATTTATGTACACGCAAAATGCATTGAATGATGTAGAATAAAAAATTGTGGTCAAGTTGAAAATAATGTCCAACTGTCTGTGCTGACACCCTTGTGGGCAGCTCAGGTGACCGGAGTTCAGTTCCAGACCTATTCCCGATCCCGATTTAGGACTAGCTAGCATGTTATCTTAGCACACCATCAATACATGAGTTTATGAGATTAAAACCATGTTTTTGCTCCAAACTTACTTTTATATCACACGTCGAGTGTTTTAAATAACCTTCTGTGATCTGATGTGGCTTCTGATAAAATAAAATAAAAAAATCTGAAATATATTCTTTTATAGTATTCTGCACAATAATAAAGGCTATGTCAATTAGCATTGCATTACAAATATAATCTATTATTATGTAAATACCTGACATGGCTTGAAGAACACAGATAAATCATATATTGTTGCAATCGTGTGTTTATGGTCTCCAAAACGTCTTTATTTGCATGTTACAGCAATCACTGGAAGCCTTACGTAAAGGAGTTCCTGGAATGTCACATGATATGGCTGTTCATCACGAGTTTCCTTTGTGGACTAAACGTGCATAGAGTTTTCAGTATGAATGAATCACAGTACAGTATTATTCAGTGGTACTGCACAGCCAAAGCACTGTATTTTGGGTACAAATTATAGAATTTTTTTTTTTTTTTCTCTCTCTCTATAGAAATTTGATGTAAACTTATGAGAAGCTATATCAATATTTCTCCAAATTGGCACACTTTTGAACTAAAAGCCCCAAGGGACGTAGTTTTGTGTAAGCGCTTTCATGATTTTCATGTTCTGAATGGGAGTGGCTGACGGTCATAATTCAAATTAAAGGTATCAACTCCTTTTTTTCATTTTCAAAACTCTTGACTGGCTGGTGGTTTCAGGGAAACCGTGCACGGTTATCAAATCTATAAAAACCTTTTATACCAAACTGCATCCATTGTTCCCTACGCTGGGTTATTTGGGAAGCTGAACAAGGTTATCTTTCCCACACAACAAAAAACTCTTCTTGGTGACATTGTTGATTTTGTGGTCTAAAAAAAAAAATTACAAATCTTTCTGAAGCAGGTCCTGTGCAGCTCTGCTGACGACTTCCGAAACCTGAACAAACGAAGCACGTTGATGGGCGTGCTCTTCCTCTCGCTCTGGTTGATGTGTGCTTGTTCGCTCTTCCGTGAAAAGTGTCCATACAAGAAATCCCATCCTTTATTACGTTATACAGGGCCATACTTATACAAATCCTGAAGTACCTGAATACTCAGTCATACACTATATTGTCAAAAGTATTGGGACACCCCTCCAAATAAATTAATTCAGGTGTTCCAATCACTTCCATAGCCACAGGTGTATAAAATCAAGCAACTATGCATGCACACTGCATCTACAAACATTTGTGTAAGAATGGGTCGCTCTCAGGTGCTCAGTGAATTCAAACGTGGTACCGTGATAGGTTGCCATCTGTCCATTTGTGAAATTTCCTCACTGCTAAATATTCCATGGTCAATTTTAGTAGTATTATAACAAAGTGGAAGTAATTGGGAACAACAAAAGTAGGCCACGTAAAGTCACAGAGCGTGGTCAGCACATGCTGAGGCGCACAGTGCGCAGAAGTCACCAACTTTCTGCAGAGTCAATAGCTATAGACCTCTAAGCTTCGTGTGGCCTTCAGATTAGCTCAAGAATCTCCCTATAGTGCGTAGGGAGCTTCATGGAATGGGTTTCCATGGCCGAGCATCTGCATCTAAGCCTTACTTCGACGCTTTGCATTGCCCTTGGTGGATGCAGTGGTGTAAAGCACGCCGCCACTGGACTCTAGAGCAGTGAAAACATGTTCTCAGGAGTGACGAATCACGCTTCTCTGTCTGGCAATCCGATGGACGAGTCTGGGTTTGGTGGTTGCCAGGAGAACGGTAGTTGCCTGACTGCATTTTGCCAAGTGTAAATCTCATGCTCCTAACTTTGTGGGAACAGTTTGGGGATGGCCCATTCCTGTTCCAACATGACTGTGCACCAGTGCACAAAGCAATGTCCATAAAGACATGGATGAGCGAATTCGGTGTGGACCTTGACTGGCCTGCACAGAGTCCTGACCTCAACCTGATAGAACACCTTTGGGATCACTTAGAGCAGAGACTGTGAGCCAGGCCTTCTCATCCAACATCAGTGCCTGACCTCACAAATGTTCTTCTAGAAAAATGGTCAAACATTCCCATAAACACACTCAACCTTTTGGAAAGCCTTCCCAGAAGAGTTGAAGCTGTTATAGCTGCAAAGGGTGAGCCAACTCCACATTAAACCCTACGGATTAAGAATGAGATGTCATTAAATTTAATGTGTATGTAAAGGCAGGCCTCCCAAAACTTTTGGCAATATAGTGTTCTAACTCGTTTTTTGAAACTTTGGCCATGTTTAGCATGAGAATCCAACTTCAACAGTGTAAATAAGTCAGAATGCATGAAATAGCATTAGACATCTCCTTTAACCTTATAATTAATGGTTTTCTTAAGGTTTTTGATTCAACTGAAACCAGTTCTTCTCACATTGCTTACTTGACAACACATCATCTTATGAGACAACTAAACATAGAAAAGTTATGGGGTTTCTCAGTCAGTGTGAGCATGCCGTGGTGTTATTCCAAACACGTTTTGTGTGTGTGTGTGTGTGTGTGTGTGTGTGTGTGTGTGTGTGTGTGTGTGTGAGAAGTTGGAAAAAAAAACTACTGATGATGAAAATAAACAGCTGCGAGTGCCTGTGTGAGGGGATTAAAAGCTGTTCATGCTGCTGTATATCTGCTGTGTTTTTTCAAACTGTGAGTACATTCATTGTATATTATGTATCAGGTATATATATATATTTGTGAATCAGAACTTGAATAGTTACTGGATTAATCAGATTCAAGGTTTGAATCCGAAATGATTGCTTTCGTCATGTCTGATTTGAAATGAACCGTTGTATGTTACGAATGTAAAACTTAAGCTCATATTGACTGGTTGTTCACATGACAATTGGTGAAGGTTGTGAATTGTGTTGATCGATATTTTATGTAATGTATGAATGAAACCTGGTAGACACAAGGTAAAACACAAAATGAGGAACCGAAGAATACATTATTTCAGAATTCAGACCATATAACAAAGACATTTCAGGTTCAAAGGTGTTTGATTCAGTATTTGGGAGGTTTATGCTAGAATAAATCTATAGAAAATATGTAAATGTTAAAACAACACAAAAAGCAAATCGATGAGTTCGAAATTATGGAATTGTTTCTAAACAATTATTTGAGCAAAACACTTACACGTGTCCTGGATAATTCAGAGTGATTGTAAGTGCGGTGATCATCTGCTAAATGAGCGACAGCGACCACAATTCACACCTTCAGTCAGTGAAGCCGCTCCCACAGCCGTTCATGAGATCTTAAATGCTGGGGAATATTCCCATCTTCCCACAGGAGAAGCAGCAGCGAGCTGGAGGAATTACTTCTGGAGAAACTACTGACATACTGTTATAAAGATGGAGTTTAAAGAAGAACCCTGCAGAATAAAAGATGAAGATACAGAGGAACAAATAGGTTGGAGTTTTCTTCATTCTTTTTAATGACTGATGAGGAATATTAAGATGAAAATTGACAGAGCAATGCATCTAAAACTAGACACTAGTAGACGCAATAGTGAACTAGGTTTGTGCTAAATTGAGAATATACTTTGTTTCTCTTTTGTCCTTCTTTAATTATTAAATTATTGGAATTTAATGTTGTTTTAGACCTGTTGGAAGTGAACGAAGACAAACAGCATTTCATAAATGAAGATGGAAACATCGTTTCACAGACTGAAAAGAATTTGACACAGCAAAGTGCTGAAAAAACTGGTGAAAAAGGTTCTTTCACCTGCTCTGAGTGTGGAAAGACTTTAAAACATAAATTAAACCTAAAGAAACACATGAGAATTCACACTGGAGAGAGGCCTTATGCATGCACACTGTGTGGAAAGAGTTTCGTTCAGAAAGAACACTTGAAAAGGCACCTACAAGTTCACACGGGAGAAAAACTGTTCACTTGCACTCAGTGTGGAAAGAGTTTCAGTCGCCAAGAGGACATAAATGTGCACATGAGAATTCACACTGGAGAGAGACCTTATGCGTGCACTCTGTGTGGAAAGAGTTTCGTTCAGAAAGGACACTTGAAAAGGCACCTACAAGTTCACACGGGAGAAAAACTGTTCACTTGCACTCAGTGTGGAAAGAGTTTCAGTCGCAAAGAGGACTTAAATGTGCACATGAGAATTCACACTGGAGAAAAACCGTTCACATGCACTCAGTGTGGAAAGAGTTTCACTCAGAAAAGCGTTCTCAACTATCATCTGCACTCTCACTCTGGAGTGAGATCATTCAGCTGTGATCAGTGTGATAAAACATTTGTTTTGGCATCAAGCTTAAAAGCACACCTTAAAATTCATACTGGTGTGAAGCCTCATGTTTGCTCTTTTTGTGGAAGGGGTTTTTCTCTACTGAAACATTTACAAGTTCACCAGATTATTCATACTGGTGTGAGACCTCATGTTTGCTCTGACTGTGGGAAGACCTACACTACGTCCAGTGCCTTAAAATCACACCAGAGAGTTCATACTGGAGAGAAGCCATACCAGAATTTCACCCAAGATTCTAGTCTACAGACTAATAAGAAAAAACGTTGTCTAAGTGGCGAAAGCACTTGTGAAACAATGCCGGCATCAGTCCAATAAAACTGTAAATGTTCACAAGCTGTTCAACAATGTTAGAAACTCACTCTTTGTGTGAGTGTGGATGGGAATGTATTGAAATCAGTCAAGTTTGGTCATGGGGTAGGTTATGGTTGAACAAAAAAAAGTGACTTAATGAATACATTTACTTTTGTTTACATGTAATCAAAAGGGGTTTGACATTGTATACAACAGTGTTAAATAACTATAGTAGACATTTGGTGATGATTAGGTTGAAAAATGATTTATTTTACTGAACAATTATTTAATTGCTTTGATTCTCTCTTTTATTTTTATTTTTCTATACGAACCCACACATTTGACTGTTGATGACGCCATTTTTATTGTCAACCATTTAAACTTTTTTTTTTTTTTAAATGTATTACAATAATTTGAGGAAATTTAAGGCGGCTCACCTAAAATGGGTTTGAGCTGAATGTAGCTGAATGTTCTAGATTTTAGTGAAAGTTTTGTTTCTATGTATGCCGTTTCATCTGACAAGCTTCAAATGATTTATTTGCCTTTATCCACTGGCTTGTGACCTTTTTCTTCTCTGATTTCAAGCACTGAAAGTAAATGTAATGTAAAACTAAATTTCAGTTATGGATGTTGAAAAAAAAAAAAAAAAAAAAAAAAACATTTCAGTGAAGTTTGACTGAATACAGTGATGAATGTGTGAATGTAATGATTTTTTTAATTTAGATTTTAATTTTTGATTTTTTTATATGTTCTATTAAAATCTAACACTGCATGTGTGATGTCTGAACCTAAAGTATAATTCACTGCTGGTTTCTTCAAGATTTTCCTAAAACATTTATACCATGTGACAGTATTAGGTCTAAAGTATGATTTATGGTGATGAGTGGGTCCTAACACGTGTTGCCTTACTCCAATAGAGTTTAGAATGCCTCTAAATGCTAATCCCAATGTGTCTTTTTCATTGTCTACATGGATATTAAAATCACCAACAATTAGTACTTTATCTGCAGCCAGTACTAACTCGGATAGAAAGTCAGCAAATTCTTTGATAAAGTCTGTATTGTGCCCTGGTGGCCTGTATACAGTAGCCAGCACAAATGTCAAATGGGATTTATCAATTACACTACATAACGCTACATAATGCACCAAAACTTCAAACAAATTATATTTGAAACTAGACTTCTGAGTAATACTGAAGATATTATTATAAATTACAGCAACCCCTCCCCTTTACCTTTCAGGCTTTGCGCTCGTGTTTATAACAATAATCTTGTGGGGTGGACTCATTTAAAGTAATGTAATCATCAGGTTTTAGCCAGGTTTCTGTCAAACACAGCACATCTAGATTATTATCTGTAATCATATCATTAACAATAACAAGCGCTTTTAAGGAAAGGGATCAAATATTCAGCAACCCAAGCTTTATCATTTGATTATCTGTATTATATCTGTTGTTTATTTTTTGGACATCAATTAAGTTTTTACCGTTGAATGGTTTTTTGTATTCACTAATTTGGGGAACAGACACAGTCTCTATGTGATAATATCAAGAGTCTCTCAGGGATTTATCTGATTCTGGTGATGTGAGACGGCTAACAGACGGTTGGTTTAGCCAGTTTGTCTGCTTCCTGACCTGGGCCCCAGTTGGTCAAGGTTTAGCTCTAAGACTATGTGCCAAATTACTAGAGAGAAGAGCGGCACCACTCCAAGAAGGATGGATCAGGTCTGCCAGATCAGAACAGATCAGGTCTGCCCCAAAAGCTTTTCCAATTGTCTATGAACCCCATGTTATTTTGCAGACACCACTTAGACAACCAGCCATTGAGTGATGATAGTCTGCTAAGTATCTCATCACTCCTTTTAACGTGGAGGGGACCAGAACAATAAACTTTTTGAGACATCGTACTTGTGAGTTCACATACCTCTTTAATGTTAATTTTGGTGATCTCCGACTGGCAAAGTCAAACATCATTAGTGCCGACGTGAGCCGAAATTCTCTTAGAGAATTTGCAATTAGCTTTAGCCAGCACTTTTAAATTTGCTTTGATGTCAGGCGCTCTGGCTCCCGGTAAACATGTGACTATGGTGGCTGGTGTCTCTATTTTCACGTTCCGTGTAATAGAATCACCAATAACTAGGGCACTTTCAAAAGGATACTCAGTGGGTGTGTCACTGAGTGGGGAGAACCTGTTTGATGTTCTAATAGGAACAGAAGAGTGTTTTTTTGATCCACGACTATGCCGTCTCACTGTCACCCAGTTGCCCTGCTCTACAGCCGGAAACAATGTACAGAGTTCACTAAGCTAGTCGCATCCAAAGCAGTGTCTAAAGCTGTTACATTCTCACTACTCTCAAATAAAGTCTGGATGCGTGTCTCTAATTCTGAAATATTCTTCATCAGCCTGGCTATCTCCTTACATTTATCACATGTGAAGCCCTGCTCGCCAACGGAGACAGATACACTAAACATGAAACATGCGGTGCAAGTGACAATGACTGGAGAAGAAGACATGGCTTACCGTATTTGTTGATTAATCCAATTTACCAAAGTTGTTTGGTGAAGTCTATTTACTAATCCAACTCACCACAGTTGTTTAATGAACTCAGAAAACAGGAGACCTGGGTGCAGAGATGGCAAGCTAACAGGCTAGTGAAAAGCTAATGTGTGATAGTGATTAAAAGCTAGCGATGTCAGATTTAATGTGGTAGGTAATGTTAGACAATATATGAAGATGAGTAAGTTATATTTAGCCGTTTAAACAACAGAGAATTATATCAAATAAAGATTCACAAATGAGCAGAGCACACGCGAGCATAGCAGCAACATCAGCAGGGTAGACAGGAGCAATCGATCAGCTCTATATATTGTAAAATTAATTAAAAAGTAATGGAGATCTGTTGGAAATTGTATTTTCAAACTTTGAAGTGTTGCCTGCTACACAGTCCCTTCAGACAAAAGTGGATGACATGTTCTCTAGGCGTCCCTAATATACTTCCTGGTCGCACTGTGATGATGTCATAGGCTATTGCCGGTCAATAGGATTGCAGTGATTCGATTGCATTTCAGACACCGTCACGCCTGAGGCATTCCCAATAGCGTCATCAATGCAGTCTCGTTCCCTGTTCTCAGGGAACAGAGGTTACATACTTAACCTGAGACGTTTTGTTCTAACATTCTGTTTACCTGTAAATTATTATGCAAAAATCTGACACATAGAACTGTAGTTTTTAAGTTAAATGCCTGTATCTCTGAATTGCAAACTATTTTTTTGTCTTTAATTTACACACATTCACACGTTTAATCGATGTCTGATTACAGCAGTCAACCCTCATCAATATTCTTTCGGCTTTATTCTGAACAGCTGTGGGAATTGAAGAATTTATCAGTTCAACAGTGCTGGAAATATAGTGCACATTTCTGATCATAACAACGCTTTTGAAAAGATAAATTCATTATTTGTTTGTCATTATTTAGGGCTCCGCCCTCCTACGTACGTCTGCTGAATTTTCATTTTCTTCAGTACTCCGTCTGGATTTGCGGTATATTCTCTGGTTTTCTCAGGTCAACTTTTAACCGGTCCAATCAGCGAACAGAGGGAGTGGCTCGATGGAGTGGCTCGATCCCAACGAACAGGGATCGATTATGTCGTGTGCTAGTTTGAGATGACGACCAAACATTAGCGATTGGTTATGGCAGATCCAGAGTGGCTCTGGGCAGATCCAATAATTATAAACTTCAACAGAGTACTCGCCTTCAAGGAAGTTAACACTTGTCAATGGAGAGTGGCCAGACTTTGTACAAATGAAATGTACGAGAGTCTGGTAGGACCAGGCTAATTATTTAGAGCCTGCGCAAGAAAGTGTTTGAACATAAACCTGTCAGGTATAGTATTCTAGAAACAGTTAAAGGTAATGTATGTAAGAATGACAGCTAGTCTTACCAGAAATGGGTACTGCAGTCCAAATTCAAAATATTGTTTGTATTGTATTGTATTGTATTGATCTTTCCTGGTTTAGTTGAAACACGACCCAATAATCACAGCCCAATGGAGCAGTATCAGACTCATATTCTGACTAGAATTGATTATGACAACATCAGGCTAACTTATACATGCACTCAGTGTGGAAACAATTTCATTTACAAAGGACACCTAAATGTGCACATGCGAGTTCACACTGGTGAAAGACCGTTCGTATGCACTCAGTGTGGAAACACCCTCAAAGATCATCTGCACTCTCACTCTGGAGTGAAGTCATTCAGCTGTGATCAGTGTGATAAAACATTTGTTGTGGCATCAAGCTTAAGATCACACCTTAAAATGCATGCTGCTGTGAATCATTTAGGCATTTTCACCCACAGGACTGCTGCATACTGGATGTTTTTCCCTTTTCACACCATTCTTTGTAAACCCTAGAAATGGTTGTGTGTGAAAATCCCAGTAACTGAGCAGATTGTGAAATACTCAGACCTGCCCGTCTGGCACCAACAACCATGCCACGCTCAAAATTGCTTAAATCACCTTTCTTTCCCATTCTGACATTCAGTTTGGAGTTCAGGAGATTGTCTTGACCAGGACCACACCCCTAAATGCATTGAAGCAACTGCCATGTGATTGGTTGATTAGATAATTGCATTAATGAGAAATTGAACAGGTGTTCCTAATAATCCTTTAGGTGAGTGTATTTCCAAAAACAAAATCTGAAAATTGGAAAGGACCAGGTTTAAAATTCGTGTTTCTATTTGTTGACATATTAGATGAGAGAGCTTTTACAGAGGGGATTCTGGATATCTTATTTTGTGCTTTAGTAAATTAGAGAATACTGACAATAGCCTTAAAAATCTAATTTTGCCTTGTTTTTTGGAGTAAAGGGACTTATAACTCAGGATAAGAACGATATATCAACAAATCCCTCTGTAAAAGCCTTCAGAATATAGTTAAGTATAAGACTGGAAAAGTTGGTGCTTGTAGGTGCTACTGAAGTGGATATATCTGACTCAGAGAGTGAGAAAAAATAATTTTGAGAAAACTGCCTTTAAAGTTTTATATTGTATAATTGCATACATTTCTACTGAAACCCCCAACATACAAACTAAATATATATTCAGTTCATTAATATCAGTAGTGTATAATATTTAAAACACATGGAAATTGATAAATTAATACATTATTAATAGCAATAGCCTTAAAGGGGTCATATAATGGTACATGCACTTTTACAAGTTGATTGTACGGAAAATTTGTGTTGGCAGTGCTTGTACACAACCATCCTATAATGATAAAAATCCATCCAGTGTTTTTGTTTTAATGTGGAAAGAGTTACACACATACACCAGACCTTAAGAGACACATGAGAATTCACACTGGAGAAAATCTGTTCACATACACCCAGTGTGGAAAGGATTTCACAGGGAAAGGAAAGTTGGATATACACATGAGTTCATACGAGAGAAAGGCCGTTCACATGCAGTCACTGTTGACAGAGTTATGTATATGAACCAGACCTTAAGAGACATATGAAAATTCACACTGGAGAAAAACCATTCACATGCACTCAGTGTGGAACAAGTTTCATTGACAAAGCATTATTAAATCAGCACATGAGAATTCACAATGGAGAAAAACCGTTCACATGCACTCAGTGTGGAAAGAGTTTCACTCAGAAAAGAGTTCTCAAAGATCATCTGCGCTCTCACTCTGGAGTGAGATCATTCAGCTGTGATCAGTGTGATAAAACATTTACTTTGGCATCATACTTACAAAGACACCTTAAAACATGCTGCTGTGAAGCCTCACTTTTGTTCTATATGTGAAAAGAGTTTTACACATCTGCAAAAGTTAAAAGAGCATGAGCGTATACATACTGGTGTGAGCCCTCATATGTGCTTTGACTGTGGAAAGACCTACACTACGTCCAGTGCTTTAAAAGTACACCAGAGAGTTCATACTGGAGAGAAACTGCACAAGTGCTCACACTGTGGAAAAAGTTTCTCTACCTTATCATACTTGAAATCTCATGAGAGAGTTCATACCGGAGAGAAGCCACACCAGTGCTCTTCATGCGGGCAGAGTTTCACCCACTTACCGGTACCTAATCTACAGTTTGTGAAAAAACGTTGCCCAAAATCATCCAAATGAGAAAAGTTTCATGTTCAACACAAGTGAATGTGATGTTCAGATAAATTAAAAGCTGGAATTAATCATCTGGACTTTCATCTAAGAAGGTAATTTGTTAATAGTAGTTAAGTTTGATCATTTGACAAAAAAAACATTTTAGGAAGGTTAAATAGTTCAGAAAACTAGTGTGTTGCTGTGAAATGCCACAATTTATTTTTGTATTATTTTAAATTTGAAAAAAAGCTTGATTTTTATTATTTTTATTTTTAGTCCAGCTGTTTGGTGAAGCATTGAGAACATATCAGAAAGATGTTATTGTGTTGAAATCACCTGAAGACTTCTGTTTTATGATGTTTGATACTCAATCTGTGAACAAGATATATCAAAATCAGTGAAGTTTGGGTATGGGGTAGGCTAGCTTATGGTTGAATGGGATTTATTAATATTTTTGTATCTATGACATATTCAATGTTTTGTGTAATGTAATGATTGCACATTTTGAAACTATGTGAAATAAATGGATCAAAGTTAATTACCTGTCTCATTTAATGAATAAATGTATGTTTGTTAGAATGGAATCAAGGAGTTAAACATTGTATTCAATACTGCTAATCAACTAGCAATATAATTCAATAAAAAATATAAGTTTTTGCATTTATATTTAAATGAGGTTTATAAATATGGATATAATAATATGGACTCACACACACACACACACACACACACACACACACACACAGACACACACAGGGTGTTTACAGGGCAACAAAAACAGCGTCGCCACCCATGCTCCCTCACAGAAGGGGTGGGGCGGGGGGAGGTGCTCTCAGACGCAGCCTTCAAAGGGGAAGACGGATCTGAGGACCACCATCATATCCAAGAAGGCTGCGTCGAAAAAGGGGAGAGAAGCGTACCAATATCGGGCTCTTCCGTTCGGTCTAGCATTGTCACCCCGCACTTTCACAAAATGTGTAGACGCAACTTTGGTTCCCATGCGCATGCGGGGGATCCATATTCTCAATTACATCGATGACTGCCTGACCTGTTAAGTCTGAAGGTAGCAGCGTCCAATGTTATACATTCACATATACATATACATTCACTTCATGGTACGGAGATCGCTAGTAGGACCCAGTTAACTGCCCAGTGGGTGCAGTGCTGGACTTCCTGCAGGAGAGATTCTCCACAGGGTCAGCCCCCTCCACAATAAAGGTGTATGCTGCTTACCACACTTCATTGGGTGGTGTATCTTTGGGTCGACACCCTCTAATTACTTGTTTCCTTTGTGGCACTTTGAGACTAAGACCTGCGGTTTGCACCAGTGTGCCAGCATGGGACCTGGCCATTGTACTACAGGACCTTTCTGAGGCTCCTTTTGAGCCGATCGAAGAAGTTCCTGATAAGTTTCTCACGCTAAAAACTATCCTTCTGCTTGCCATTTCGTCTCTAAAGAGAATAGGAGACATTCAAGCATTATTAGTGGCACCCTTGTGCCTGGAATTTGCGCTCGGTATGGTTAAGACCTTCCTACACCCTAGGCCGGTCTATATTCCTAAGGTCCATACTAATACTGTAAGACCAGTCATACCAGGACGTCAGACCAGGAAAGACTTAATCTGCTTTGCCCGGTTATGGCTCTAGATGCTTATGTCCACAGAGCTGCCCTGTGGAGAAAGACTGAACAGTTGTTTGTGTGTTTTGGGCCGCCCTCGAGGGGGGACCATCTCACTTGCTTATGAGGCATCAGATCAGCCTCATACAAGGAGCACAAGGAGTATGGCTGATTCAAAAGTACTACTATCAGGGGCATCACCCTTGTGATAGGGCAGGGTGGTCCTCGCCGTATACATTTGTGAAGTTTTTACGAACTTGACCTCAACTGTACTCTGGGGGCATGGGTGCTTGTTCCGTAGACAATGACACACGGACGGGCACCTGGCTCCTATGGGGACGTGGGGATATCGTTCCCACAGTGGTGACATCGTTCCCACAGTGGTGACACAGCGCAAGTTCCCTTGAAAGGGAACATCTCGGTAATGTATGTAACCTTAGTTCCCTAAATAGGGAACGAGATGCTGCGCCACTTGGCCATACTCTATGCATGCCCGCAATCGTCTAGCTTCAGCCTATTCAGAAGCTGACTGTGTTTGGTGCAGGTGTGCTTTATAATTTCCTGGTGGATGATGTCACCCGCCTATGATGTTCCGTCACTCCATTGGACTGATTACATACGTGCTTCACGACACATTCCCACAGAGGCGTTCCCACAGTGGTGATGCAGCGTCTCATTCCCTATTCAGGGAACTAAGGTTACATATATAACTGAAACATTTTCAGTTACATCAGGACCCAAGTTTTCCAAGCAGAACATTGCTCAAAGCATCACACTGCCTCCGTTGGCTTGTCTTCTTCTCAAAGTGCATCCTGGTGCAATGAGTTCCAAAGTTAAGCGATGCACCCGGCCATCCACGTGATGTGATGTAAAATAAAACGTGATTCATCAGACCAGGCCACCTTCTTCCATTGCTCCGTGGTCCAGTTCTGATGCTCACGTGCCCACTGTTGCCGTGTTCGGTGGTGGATGGCACCCACAGCTGAATCATCCATCCATTTTCCAAACCGCTGGTCCAATGTGGGTACAGCATTATATCATACAGGCATAAATTCCTTTTTGATTGATTATTACATTGTCCATGATGAGTTCAAAATAAATCTTTTCATCTTACTACTGGAGCTGCCAGTTTGCTAAGTTTCAAATGATATTCTGCGCTGAAGTGGCAGCCTTTCCGGCACATTCAGTATCCAAATTCACTCATTCGTTTTCATTCACTCCTTCAAGTGGACTATATTAGTGGATTTATTAAGATATTCTATCTGCAGTTGTAGTGTCATCCTTGATGGCAACCTATCTGAGTGGTTTTCAGTGAAGTCAAGTAAGTATCATCTCTCCAATCCTGTTCCTGGTAGTCATTGATTGGATCAAGAGAAAGACAACATCTGACAAGCCTAGAGGCATACAGTGGACTCTCTTCCAACAACTTGAAGACCTTGATTTTGCAGACAATGTTTCTCTTTTTTCTGTTGACCTCAACTGGGGATATCGTCAGACGGTGGAAGGAATACTTTGAGGATCTCCTCAATCCCACCAACACGTCTTCCATTGAGGAAGCAGTGGCTGAGGGCTCAGAGGTGGATTCATCCATCACCCGGGCTGAAGTCATCGAGGTAGTTAAAAAGCTCCTCGGTGGCAAGGCACCGGGGGTCAATGAGATCCGCCCTGAGTACCTCAAGTCTCTGGATGTTGTGGGGCTGTCTTGGCTGACACGCCTCTCCAACATCGCGTGGCGGTTGGGGACAGTGCCTCTGGACTGGCAGACCGGGGTGGTGGTCCCTCTTTTTAAGAAGGGGGACCGGAGAGTGTGTTCCAACTACAGGGGGATCACACTTCTCAGCCTCCCCGGGAAAGTCTATGCCAGGGTACTGGAGAGGAGAATTCGGCCGATAGTGGAACCTCGGATTCAGGAGGAACAGTGTGATTTTCGTCCCGGTTGTGGAACACTGGACCAGCTCTATACCCTTTCCAGGGTGCTGGAGGGTTCATGGGAGTTTGCCCAACCAATCCACATGTGTTTTGTGGATTTGGAGAAGGCATTCGACTGTGTCCCTCGTGGCGTCCTGTGGAGGGTGCTCTGGGAGTACGGGGTCCGGGGCCCCTAGCTTAGAGCTGTTTGGTCCCTGTACAACCGGAGCAGGAGCTTGGTCCGCATTCCTGGCAGCAAGTCGGGCTTGTTCCCAGTGCATGTTGGACTCCGGCAGGGATGCCCTTTGTCACCGGTTCTGTTCATAATTTTTATGGACAGAATTTCTAGGCGCAGCCAAGGGCCGGAGGGCGTCCAGTTTGGGAACCACATGATTTCATCGCTGCTTTTTGCGGATGACGTTGTCATGTTGGCCTCCTCAGACCAGGACCTTCAGCGTGCACTGGGGTGGTTTGCAGCCGAGTGTGAAGCGGCCGGGATGAGAATCAGCACCTCCAAATCCGAGGCCATGGTTCTCAGTCAGAAAAGGGTGGCTTGCCCACTTCAGGTTGGTGGAGAGTTTCTGCCTCAGGTGGAGGAGTTCAGGTATCTTGGGGTCTTGTTCACGAGTGAGGGCAGGATGGAACGGGAGATTGACAGACGGATCGGTGCAGCTTCTGCAGTAATGCGGTCGATGTACCGGTCTGTCGTGGTGAAGAAGGAGCTGAGCTGTAAGGCGAAGCTCTCGATTTACCAGTCAATCTACGTCCCTACTCTCACCTATGGTCATGAGCTGTGGGTCATGACCGAAAGGACAAGATCCCGGATACAGGCGGCCGAAATGAGCTTTCTCCGCAGGGTTGCTGGGCGCTCCCTTAGAGATAGGGTGAGGAGCTCAGTTACTCGGGAGGAGCTCAGAGTAAAGCCATTGCTCCTCCACATCGAGAGGAGCCAGTTGAGGTGGCTCGGGCATCTATTTCGGATGCCTCCTGGACGCCTTCCCGGGGAGGTGTTCCGGGCATGTCCCACTGGGAGGAGGCCCCGGGGAAGACCTATGACACGCTGGAGGGATTATGTCTCCCGGCTGGCCTGGGAACGCCTCGGGTTTCCCCCGGAAGAGCTGGAGGAAGTGGCTAGGGAGAGGGAAGTCTGGGCGTCTCTGCTTAGACTGTTGCCCCCGCGACCCGGCCCCGGATAAGCGGAAGATAATGGATGGATGTTTCTCTTTTGTAATTTACGCATGCCCACCTAAAAGAGAAGACTGACAGACTGGACAACATTGCCAAGAAAATAGGTCTCAACATAAACACCATCAAAACCCAAGAGATGCACATCAATTTAAGATTTGATCAACCCTTTATTCTGAATGGAAGTCCACTTGAAGATATTGAGGAGTTCATCTACCTTGGCAGTCTCTTGAGCAAGGACAATGCTGCAGCTAAGGACATTAAAGCAAGACTAGGTAAAGCCTACAGTGCTAGATTACATCCCATATGAAAATCTGCACAGTACAGCCCCAGAACAAAGATAAGACTATATAACAGCAATGTTAAATCTGTTCTGCTGTATGAGTCAGAATGTTGGCGTGTCATTAAGTTTGAGGTATTCTACAACAATTGCCCTAGGATTATTTGCAACATCTTCTGGCCAGGGAAGATCTCAGCGAAGAGTTCAAGCATCGTAGGATGAACTTTGGAGAAAACTGGAGAAATGTTAACAAGAATCAAAAACAGCAGAAAACTAAAACAGGGTAAAAGACAATATTTTATTAGTTTAAACATAAAGTTATCAGGATGCTTATCCATTCAAATTCAGTAACAAAAAACAAATTCCAAGTAGCCTGAAAGAAAGATTAAATATTACATATTTTCAGAGAAGAAATCTTTTGTTTTTAAAAACATTTCCTGAATTGATTGTGACATCAGATTTAACTGTGATACCCTTTCTCAGAACCCTTTATAAGACATTCAGCTAAACTAAATTTCAACATTTAATAATTAAAGCCTCAGCTGTAAAATCTTTTGTGCTTTCTTTTTAACAGTATTTTATGGAAACATGATTTTTTTCATTTATTTTTGACATGTATCTTTAAATGGAGTACTTCATTTTATGAACTGAACTTTGGAAGTCATGTTGCATTTCGTTTCACTGGCCTATTCAATAAAAAAAAAAAAATTGAATTTAAACAAAGTATCTGCATTATTAAGGAATTTCAATAATGTGCCACATAGATGAATTAGCAACAAATGGAATTTTTGTAGAAAAAAGACATTAAATGTAAGAAACGTTTAAGCGCTTTAAACCATCATCTCACTATCCCCAACTGTAAATAAAGCGCTTATTACCTGAATTGGGCCTCAAATGTAAATGCATGGGTTGTTTTAGAGAAATTAGAGAATATAAATCCTGTTCCTCATTTCATTGAACACATTTAATTTGTATATCTATAAAACACTGCTTGAATATTGTGAAGATCAGCATGTCCTGTCGTGTCTCTGTTCTACTAACGGATCTAGTATTTGTCGTCTTCTGCATCGCTGAGAGTCTCGCCGCCAGCGAGAGATACGCTCTGTGCCAATCTCTTCCGGAAGTGTCCGTTGGGCACCTGCCAGCCTACCCGTGACCTTGTGCGCATCGAGGCGCTGACCGTGTTCGCGCGGCCTAGGCTGGTGGCCACCGCTGCCTCAAAGGTGAGAGTTTCCATAGGGGTGGCAGAATCGGGGCTGTGCTCGTCCTCTTGTAGGGCAAGGAAGGATTCAGAAGGATAGCGGCGGACAGATGAACCCAGATATTCACCCACTTCAAAATGGGTGCTTTCCTGTTGTCTCACCCTCGCTTCCTGGTCTTCAGCGCCGTCATCCCATAAAGAAGTACTACAGCATCCTAACATCTGCTGGACGGTTGGGTCATCATCATCATCATCAGCTTGTGATGAAGGTTGCGTGTGTAACACTAAGGGTGAGTAGGAGATGTGAGGACGTGAGCAGGTGGAGGTCTGGGACAGGCGACGCTTGCCGCTCGGCGTGCTGGACTCTGAGGTGGAGGGGACAGGGCTCTCTGAGCTGTTTCCCTGAGGAGAAATCACATGTCAAGTATTAAGGACTATAATCCAATTCATCCCTGTTGAAAAAAACAGCATATGCTGGTTGGTATGTTTGGAAGCATGGCAGCTGGTTTGAGCTGGTTTAAGATGGTCAAGGTGCTGGTCCTAAGAAACTAGCTCCAGCTCAGTACCAGATTATAACCAGCTCAGGACCAGCTTAAACCAGCTCATGACCAACTAAGGACCAGCATAAACCAGCTTTCAACAAGGATTTCACATTTACAGATGTTACTGGACCACTACAAGTTAAGAGACTGTAAGATGAACAATCAAACTTAAGACGGTAGAGTTCTTCCGACTGATCCGCCACCATGTTCCAAAATGTCTTGCTCTGGATTTGAGTCTCATTAATCATGTTTCCATTTTGGGATATTACATTAAAAAATGATGAATGGATTCTAAAAATTGGCATTTATAAAGTTGTGCTCTAATTCACAACTTTGGATGGAAACAGATATTGCCCGGTTTCTCAATTTGGATCTAGATTTTAGTTTACGGTCTCTGACAAAACCAAAACATAGAAATAGCTGATCTAAAAACCTTAATTTCTCTTTAATCTTAAATTTTAGTTCATGTGCTTGATTCTTGGCGATCAAATAGTTATTTGTGCAAAAACATATTGTAACCTTTGGAACTCAGAACTTGTTTTTGAAATGAGAATTTAATATTGAGCATATTGAAACTAAATGTTGCAAAAACAGCTTGTTCTATATTTCTACTGCTTACGTTAGACTCCCTTCTTTACCCTAAACCTAACCATCAGACTACACTACATTTAAAGCTAAACATCATCTGGCCCATTCATTACTGAATATCGCCCATGAGTGAAATACTGTCATTCATTTACATAAGTGGAAAGTTGTTCTATTATTGGATTATTATTATAATTATTATTTTCAGTAAATACATATAATTATTATGAGACAGAATCAGATTTTTGTGTGAGCGAAACAGATGTGTTATTATGAATCTCATCCACTCAAACCAATGAACCTAATAATTACACAAAGGCCTATTATTTCATTTTTTTCTTGCAACTTAATGTGTTAACTGCGACAAAATTATTAAACTAATCATTATTTAAATGTTTATTCAACTGACATATTTTCAAGATAACAGATAGAGCGTACTTGTCATCAATTTAAATAGCTTAATACAAATGAGTTCAGTTTCAATAAAATGTTACGTGATTCATGGAAAACATTAAAAATAAACTGAAACTAACTTAGTTTAATGACTCAGGGAAGAACCGGCCTGAACCTCTACTGAAGATCCACTATCAAACATCAGTGCCTGATCTCATTGACACTCTAGTGTCTTGTTGAACATAGAATTTCAGAGGCAAAGCAACAAGACATTGCTGCTACAGTATAACAACTTCCACACTATAAACCTGAATAAGTAAAAACTAAACAAATTTGAGGTAATCAGTTGCCTAAAAATGTTTTAAATGATAAAATTCAAAGTAATCGGAAAGCAGAATTAGCAGATCTTTATTTTGCACTCATTTTAATTGTTCTTAACTTGAAATATTTGAGTAAGAGTTGAGTAACTCAGACATTTATCTTAAAATTATAACGTAATCTCAATTTAAATATTCTAGTAGTGGAAACTTAACTATCTTAGGATAGCATAATATGAAACTACCAAATCTATAACATTATGTAACACTTAATTTTAGCATTTACTCTCCCTTTTGAGTGCCACGGCAAAGCATGCTGGAAAATAGAAATCCCAGCTCAGTTTCAGGTTCAAACTGTTCAAGTTCAAGTTCATCAAAAGTTTAAACATTTCAGATTAATTGTGGCAGTTTCGTGAACTCAAAAGAAAAATAAAGTTCTAAATACTTACAAAAGTTAATTTGTTTGAACAAATTTGTTTAATTTAAGTTTGCCCTACTCAAGCCAATTACTTATTTTGAGTGTTTGAGCAATTAACAAGTCTAAATGACTGAAGACTGAAAGACAAAACACATTAAACTGGCAATAAGAACAATTAAGTAAAATGATATCCTTTTTTTTTTTTTTTTTTTTTGACAGCTAAATGTGCTTTTTGAAAGTATCGCTCTGGCACCATCTATCTGTCAGAAAAACTATAATGCACAGTTGAAAAGGATACTAAATTATCTTGATAAACGTAGTTTACTCAGGAAAGCTCAAGTAAACATAATAATATAAAAATACATTAAAAAGAAATCTTCTAACTTTAGACTACTGAGCATCGTTTTTAAAGCACTGACAGGAATCACAAGAAAAGATGTTGCACACAAAGCAGTTTGAATTAAGCTGTAGTTTGAATTAAGTCCTCACAGAAATGATTGGAATAACCAAATCATTTAACAGAAGGGGATGTCCACATCATTTTAGCCATACTTTATATCAGTCTATCTGAAATTAACATTTGCAGTTTTTCTCTGGTTCAGTTATTAAAAGCCAACTAGTTTGGGTCCGGATCTGTGTGTTGGAAGTTCTGATCTTGACTCTAACTCTGATAGAAACCAACTACCACATTTCAAACACATCTACCAGCTTTATCTTAATTTGATCTGTCCAGCAGGGGACAGTATTTGTAGCATAATGTTGATTAATACATTCTTGAAAATCACAGGTTTTCCTTGTATTCTTATTTGGAGGTTGCTGGCTTTACACCGTCGTAAAGGTATAACAAGGTCCTTCACGTGGACATCAAAGATACATTGAAACTGTGATGCAAGTCACGGCAAAGAACCTTTACAAACAGAAGTTTTGATATTTTTGTTTACCTGTCTGGTGACTCCATGTATGCGCTCCTCACTGGGAGAGCGGGAACGGGATTTTGAGTTGGAGTTATCCGGGGACAGTAAGAAGCGTTGTTCTTTTGGTCGTCCCCGCACCTTTTCCATGTACTGTGTCTGGTCTGAGTGGGACACTGTAAATTGTAAAATAGATGTCATACATCACATAGTCCACACAGGTTAACTACAGCACAGGTTAACAATGACATTTAAGGCAAGGAGTTTTGAGTTCTGGTTATTCACATGGGATTTGATATCTTACACTGGATGTATTCTTATTAATAGTCTAACGTATGTGTATTGTATCTGCGACAGTGCGAGAGTTAAATGGGTCATATCATGAGGTATAATATTTTCTAATGTACTTCCAGAAATTCCTCTTAGTCACCTAGAGTGCCTGACATACAAGCATGCATTTTAAAGGCTCTTGTCTCTTGCATGGTGACTCATTGTTCAAGCGTTGGCTGGTGTATTCTGGAGTTATGCAGTGTCTTCTCATTCTATAAGGGAAATGCGGTAACCAACCTGCAGCTTTGTAGCTCTTGTGTCTGGTTCTGAATGCATGCTCAGGTGGGCGATCTTCTCCCCACATGCCATTCAACCCTGATTCATCAACCTGTGAATCAGCATCACATTAGTCAACATCTCGTCAGTTTAGAAGTCATTCACTCATTCTTCAGTAATTGACTTTTTACAATTTACTATATGACACAGAATTATTTTAAGGAATAAGACCTTTGGTACCTGAGAGGCGTCGTAGTCTTCACTGCTGTCTGCGCGCTGGGTCATGGGCTGCAACAACAGCTCCTGTGGTGATATTGGGCTCAAAGCCACAAACCCTCCACTGGTCCTATAACACAGAACCACATCTTTACATTCACAATACTGTAAGTTTATGGTTTGAAACCTTAAAGACTCATAATGTAAGTCATACAGTACACATAACAGTATAGTCTATAACAGGGCTGTCCAAACTCGGTCCTGGAGGGCCGCTGTCTTGCAGAGTTTAGCTCCAACTTGCCTCAACACACCTGCTGGAAGTTTCTGGTATGCCTAGTAAGACCTTGATTAGCTGGTTCAGCTGTGTTTCATTGAGGTTGGAGCTAAACTCTGCAGGACAGTGGCCCTCCAGGAGCAGGATTGGACACCCCTGGGTTACACACCAGTTATACACCAGTGACAAGGCTACATAAGGACAATGTGGCAGTAGCTCACTCAGATTTGATTCCACCTAATCAAATGAGACACAAAATAATTTATTTGTGGGAAACGGGAAAAAAACAGTTTTGTGTGTAAAACACAGCTGCTTGTGTGTTAGTCAATGGCGCGCAATATCCTTCAAAAACAAAAGTATGAGCATGAGCGGCAAATCCGCTCATCATAAAACCAAAGCTTAGGTATGATGTAAATGAGATTCATTGCGCAGTGTGTAGTTTAAAGTTTTGCGTGAGCTCAGGTGCACTATAAACAGGCACTCTTTTCTCGCTTTCTTTATATAATCCATTTATAATTTAAAGAAAACTTTTGTTTGTCATTTAGATGGCCAGCTACTGACAGACGCATTTAATTATGGGAGTGAATCTGCTAAATTCTGAGAGTCCCTTCTGAAATTGCTATGATTGACAGTGATAACCACTGCAACGTACTGGACATCGTACAAAACATCTGACAAGCCTATGTAGCTCAGTGCACAAAAACTAGTCTGTATTGGCTGAATACGTTCAGGAGCTTCTACTGTTAAAGAAAAAAAAAACTATAAAAAATATTATTCAAGTTATTCAAAAATAAGCTATTTATTGAGTTATTCAAATAATTTATTACATTATTGGTATTAATAATTGAATTGTTTATTTATTTTGTATTTTCAAGTAATCACAGTAGTTAAATAATTAACCCTTCTAGGATGTTGGGGTCTGGGCTTAATGAAAAAAATCATCTAATCTAAATGGCATGAGACTGTGACTTTTCCTCTACTTGCCATCATACTTCAGAACAATACAAGTACTTGCTATAATAATAAAAAGTTTGCTATAAGAGTAATTTAATAATTTGTGAAAAAAAGGAAAATTAGCTAATGAGTGGTCCTTTGCAGCCATCTACTTGTTATAATGGTAATTTCATGCCATTTTCATTTTAAAAGTGCTTGTTTACCAACAGGTTATCTCCATGAATGAAACTAAGAAATGTAGATCTTCTTTTAAATTGAATTTTACTTCAGTTTCATGTTGTTGTGATGTTGAATTGTAAATGGATGTTTGGATTGTAGTCAGAGATATTGGGCTATATAAACAAAATTGACAATGTTAAGCTCATTGCTTGACGTTCCTGCAGTTTGCCATTTTGGGCAAAGAAAAAACTTTTTCTTGTTAAGGGTTGGATTTTACATGCCCTGTACAAGACATTATCAGTCCTTTTGCCAGTCACCTGCTTGTTTAAGCGACGAACTGTGCTACTTGTGGTTGTTTTATGAGATGTAACGTATGTTTTATACTTGTGCTACAATTTTGCTGACCTGTGCAAAAAAAGTTAATGTACAGTCCTGACCTAGATGAGCATGCAGAACTCCGTACTGAACAAAGACTTCGGCTTTGAGCAGTGAGTGGATTCTAACTTAAACACCTCTGATTGGCCATTGTGTTCAAGAAATCAACAGACATGTTTGTGATTGGCTACACTGCTCAATACTGGAAAAACACATAGAAACCTTTGAAGCTTTCTATAGCACAAACACAGATATGCAGTGGATCGTTTGCCAAATCGTCAATATGCTATTATTACGGAGAAAACTGATCCTAGACCAGCAGTTGTGGGCAGCTTTTCCCTCTAAAAGCAATCAGAAGCAGCAGCCGGTAGTGGTTTGGGTAAGGAAATTCCACACTTCAAGTCCGTGGTCCGTGGCCTTAGTTTATTGTTCATTTCTATTCATTGGTTTGTTGTTGTCATGAAACTGTTGGCTGACAATAAATCACATTTGACCAATATTAATTGTCAAATGAATTTTTATCCCATGTATTGTAAAATGGTCCACTCACTTTCTTGCTTTGCCACTGGCATATACTGATATGGTTCAATTGTGTCATTTTGAACATGACCCTTCTTTGAAGACAACAAAACTTACAGGGCTGATCCTGCGCTGTGAGATATCAAGGGCAGGGTGGGACTTCTCTGTAGAAAAGCAAAACACATTATTGTGAATTTATGAAAAAATGCAAAGCCTTTACATACACACAAACTATACAAAACATATAACATCTAAATATGTTTAGAGAACTAATGTATCCTAACAATCATTCAAATTGATCCTCTTTAGCTTTACCATCCCAAGCCTTATTAAAAACTTACCAAAATAATAAAGCATGATATGATGAGTAATACAAAATGTGAACCCTGCAAAAACGAATAATGCAGTGATGTCAGCATACCTCGGCCTCTATCTGTTGTCTCAGCTTCTTAGCTTTGCTCTGCTTAAAGTAATCCATGATCATCATAGAGGCATAGATTTTTCCAACGGTCATGTCTGTGTCTGAAGATACACACACACATACACACACAACTCTAGATTGTCATCGTGACAGTACAACAGATTCATTTACATCCTTTTATCAGATAAGCCAGTTTGAAGCTCATGACACTGTTTTAAAATGGGACGGGGTCATATACTTCTTCTATATGGAAGTATATCAGCTCCCAGTTTGTGAACAAGCTGGTTCTGGGCATAAATGCTGACAGACAGAAATTGTTAAGCCATTTTAAAAACTAAACAGAATGCTGGCACATCAGAAGGCACATAAAACACGGCAGCTGGCAAATAAAGCAAGCCTCAAGACTTCGACTCCAAGGTTTCAAAAACTGGAGATTTTTTGTTTTTTTTGTTTAGTGGGGGCAGAGCAATAACCTTGCGGGCAGTGCTCTGTCATATGGCACAGCAGGATTTTTTTAAACAAAGGAATCCATTACTAGAGACAAAAATAGCAGAGTACAAAAATACCCTTTAAACAAAAGCTAGAAGGTAGTCCAAAATGTGTAATGCCCAATCTGGAGAGTACCAGCTAAAGGCTCATGACCAAATATAGAACCCTGGATATGTCAGATCCTCAATGATACTCTGTGTGTTTGATCTGTCTCCCTCCTTAGGAAGGTTCCAACACTATAGCACCCATTCTAGAGACTTTACATGCTACAAGTCATGACCTATCAAGTCTGTCACTTGGTGCAAGTTGTTTCTGTGATTTCTTCAGGAACGTTTGGATGCATGTCTGACTCCATCCATCCTCTCGGTGGCTCATGTTATGGCCTTGCAACCTCTCCTTCTGACTCCCTGACTTTCCTTGAAGACTGTGCAGCTACTGATGCTAGCTTCTATGAAGTGTATTGAAGATCTGCAGTTTGCTTTGTTAAAGAGACCCCAATTGTATTATGCTCCCAGGTTCTCTAAAGTTATTATGCATCCCTGGAAAGGGTACAGGATAAGGGGACAGGATCCTGAAGTGCTACCTATGCCTTTTAGGTTCTAGGTAATGGCTACAACAGTACAACTGATATTACTATTTCATATTGCATCACTGAGACTCACCTTTGTTGATGGGTACCAGCAGATCCAGAGTCTTTTGGGACAGGTGTGGCCAGATAAAGCTTATCTCCTTCTGCAATTCAATGTCCAACTGTAGACGGTCCTCGCCCCCTGACAGGAAACATTTGGGTCTCAAATAAGATATTAATATAATATATTATTGAAACACTTTCGAGAACCTGCACAGACTCAGTTTTCTCATACAGGTAAGTTAAATCTTTCTGTCACTTATGTAGTTCTGAGATTTCTCCCCTATTCCTCTTCCAATTAGCTGTCTTATGCCAGATTGTTGTCTCAGCCTTTGGCATCTGCCAGAAATCCAGCCTCTTCTCCTGTCAGCATTATTTCGTTTTTTTTAGCTACTGACTCCAGCCTGCTCCTCTAGACTCTGTTTGCCTGTCTGCCTGTTCTCCTGGCTCCGATCCAGCTCTCTCATTTTCTACGAACTTGCCTGCTGGTTTGCCACTGATTTAGATTACTTCTTGAAGATTCATAGGGTGTATCTCATTCAGCGCCCTACACTCTCAGAATAAAAGGTACAGTGCTGTCACTGGGGCGGTACCCTAAGGTACAAAAGTGAAAAGGTACATCTTTGTACCTTACTCACCCCTAAATGGTACATATCCGTACTTTAAGAGCGCGTGTTAGTACCTTAAAGGTACATAGTACCTTTTCGGTTTTGTACCTTAGGGTACTGACCCAGTGACAGCAATGTACCTTTTTTCTGACAGTGTATAGTTCAGTGGTCAGGGATTCTCAATCTTAAAATCCTTCCAATGCGATTTGCAACGTTACCACTAGGGTGGGAATCTTTAGGAACCACACGAACCAATCCCGATTCCAAAATAATATTTGAACTATATATTTTAGTTTACCGACTTTTAATCTTACATTTATTTGTACATTTTATCTTGAATTATAATTGAATTATAAATACTTTAAAAAATAATTAAAACAATTTTGTATTACAACAGTGTGTAACACTTTATAACAAGTATACTACAGTAATAAAGTATTTACAAAACATTTGCAAACTATTAGTTTATAGTTAAATAATAGTTTATAAAGTTACACATTAATTGACTATATGCAATTAGTGAGTTCTTCATTTATTGTCAAAATAATTAACAAAGTTTTATTATCGTTTATATTCAGTGTTCCTTAAAATGTTTACAAATGCATTAGGCACACACACACACACACACACACGTTTGTTTTTGTGAATTGTGGGGACATTCCATAGGCGTAATGGTTTTTATACCGTACAAACTGTATTTTCTATCCTCCTACACTAGCCCTACCCCTAAACCTACCCATCACAGGAAACTGCACATTTTTACTTTCTCCCAAAAAAAAACTCATTCTGTACTCTCCTTGTAATACCTATCCCATACCCATGTCATTATACACATTTGTGTCCTGATATATCACAAAAACACGCACATACACACACACGCACGCATGCACGCACGCACATACACACACACACGCACACATTGACAGTGAATGAAGAACTCACTATTTGTATATAGTCTATTAATGTATCAACTACAGTTTATAAACTATTAATTAACTATTTATAACCTATTAATTAACAATCAGTGCCTGAATTTGTGCACACCTAGGGAACGTGTTAAGACGCATACATACAGGTGTGGAATAGTATGAGTGTGAGTAAATTATGTCAAAATTCAAATTTTTGGGAACACTATATTTTTAAAGCACAAATTCACAGTTCTGACCTCTAGCGATTTTTATCTCCAGTGCAGTGCGGATCAGAGACATCAGTGTGGATGTGAAGTGAACCGTCATGTCCTCATCAACTGGCATGTTCATCAGCACCAGTCTCTGCCAATAGCAAAACAGCATGGTTGCAAATGTTAATGATCTAAAATTCTCAGATTTGTAAGAATGAAATATAATTTATAATTAATAAATTGCATCCTTAAGTATAATTATTTTTTTCTCTGCATTGTTTAATAGCTGTAGTTGCTGAGTGCTACTGAAATACAATGTATTTGTCAAGATAAAACTTTTCTACCTTGTAGGCAACTTTGGCAGGACACTTCTTTCCCAGTCCAAGAGGTGGAGACATGTGGGTTAGCATCTCATACATGGCAGTGTAGTGAATGCGGCCACTGGAGGGTAATAAAGCAGAGTTAATTCATGTGAGAATCACAAAGAATTAATGTTGGAAGCAAATTACAAAAAAAAAAATCTGATATATACTTCACAAAACTGTTTTGCATTTAATTTACAGAACTGAGAACCATTGTAGACCGTTTCCTTTAAAATTCTGCATGTAAATAACATAATTCATTAAATTAAACACATTTCATGATTAAAAACAGGTTTGTCATTCATTTCTCCAGAAAATGAATACTGTATTTAACAGTAAATCACTGAATCAGACATGCAACTGATTCACTCAAAAACAGGAATGCTGTTTTTTGCCAACCCAACCTCCTGGAGAGATCAGTTCTAATCCTGCACCACTATACTCGCCTATCATTTTTAAGCAATCTTGAACCTGGTGTCAAAGATCCTTCTGCTCCTTTTGCTGAAAAGCAACCAATGCTGCCATCACCAAATATGACTGTGTGGATGGTGATGGCTGTGATTTGGACACATTCATTTGGTGCGAGTTAAACACAGCAGGCCAAAGTGCTCAGCATTACTCTTACCAGATCATACTTTTTTTTTTTTGTTGTATAAAACTTCAAGAATGAGTTAAATTCAGCCAGAGCCTGATACTACATATGAAGTTAAATGAGTTCATGGAAACTAATGTGATCATTATGAAAGTGAAATATGAGCGATATGTTTAAAGAAATAGAACATTAATATTTGTATACAAATAAAAAATTAATAATAGATTTTTAAACTTTTATATTTTTTCCCCACTGAGAACCTCATATATCTAATATACACAGATGCAACAAAATCTCAAGGTCAAAATCAGTAAATAACTTTTCTACCCTATCACTGCATTATAGCCTTCCACAAACAAACCCCCAAAATGCCTATAGAAACCAGACACTCTTAACATTAATGCTTATTCAGAGCATTTTCTCTTTTTTTATTAATTGTACATCTGTACCTTTGCAGAATAACAAGAGGAACAAACTTTTCCCTAAACTAGGGACGTGTCCGAACCCTAAATCTGAATTTGTAAAGGCATGGAAAATGAGTAATGCATTCTATAAAGCCCCTAAGGGACATGGTTAGGCTTGCTGCGGAAGATAGTACTGATAGAACAGATCTTGAGTGTCATTGACAAATATCTTATATTGTAAAATGTCAATAATTTAATGTTAATAAAAGTGTATAATGTAAAATGCTTCCTATAAACAGAGTACATGTGATCACAAATTGGAAAGTGAAATTAAAAAGCGAGTGTGCATCCAAAAGCGATTTCAATACCCTGCATATTTATAGCGGCTCCCTGATACCCACAAATTATTTACAATATACTATATAATTGCAAAAGAATGCAAAATCATTGAAATATATAATTTTTCCTCCCATCTCATATTTTTTCTATCACCATGTCCTTTTAGGGGCTCCATAGAACTTAAACTTAGTAAGTAAACTTCTCCAAAATCAGTAAATTACTGATTATGCCAAATTTTGACATGGAAAGTTATTACATGTATTACCTTCCATTGCCCTTGCCGTATAGTATAGAGAAATTCTCATTAAAGTGAAACCATCTGAAGAAGACAACAACAAAAGGCTGGCTATCGGTTTCAATGACTAGCTAGTAGGCAAGCTGCAACAAAGTTCTGACTGCAAACAAACTTAGTGTTAACTACCATGTAGATAGCTTCAAAACTTGATTAATCAACTCATATTATATTTTTTATTTCTTTAGTTGACAACTTAGTATTAATTAGGGCTGCAACGATTACTCGGTAATGAAAACAGTCAACAATGGTTTCATTATTGATTTGTCAAGTCTTATCGTTATGAATGCCGAACCTTTGTCAGTAGCAATGTTTCCATCCAAAGTTGTGAATTTTACTTATGTGCAAAATTGAAATATTGAATATAAAACATTTGTGAATAAAGCTTCTCTCATGGAGGAGCTATGGAAGCATAAAAGGAGGAGCGACTACAGTGAAGGACAAGAGGGGACCAGGCCTGGACATTCACTTTATGTTTTGTTTATGTGTGTGCGGCAGTTGCCCGTGAGGGGCTGCCTCTTTTACTTTAGTTTTGGTGTTTGTTTATTTTATGATTATTAAAGTTGTTAAACGTTCACTGAATCCCGACTCCTTCCCATAATAACTAACCGCGTTGCAGTCACATCCTCTGTTAACAACAAAGTCTTTTTTGCTGTGCATCAAGGGATTTATTCGGTAAATGTGTTTCCATGCGCATGTCTTTTTTCAGATAAAACATTTTTACGCCTTAATTGAGTGCACAAGTATGTGTATTTTAGAATCTTGGCGTTTCCACCCAGCGATTTTTTAATGCAATATTCCAAAATGCATGTAAAAATCTCTGGATGGATACATAGTTAATGATGCGCTTTGTATTGTGTGGCAAGTAGGACGAGGCAGAGGGACCGTGAGAACGGGGCGAGGCCGGTGGTGAGTGATAATGAGCGCCACCTGCGCACCGCAACGGTCTCGTGTCTCACGAAGGAGCTTGGGTGCGTAAAAGGAGGAGCGATGACAGTGAAGGATGAGAGAGGACCAGGCCTGGACTTTATGTTATGTTTTGTTTACGTTTATTATGTGTGTGCGCGGCAATCGTCCGTGGCATCGACTCCTGCGTTTTTACTTTCTGTTTATTTAATTAAAGTCTTTTTAAACATTCACCAGTTCCCGACTCCTGCTTCCTTATTACAAATATCGCTACATATTGAAAACACATCTCTATGAAAATAAGTTTGAAAAATGGCCAAAGCATACAGTCATGTTGACACCCTATTGAATTCCATGGTTTAACATGTTCCTATGTTAACCTGTTAACATAGGAATTAAGAGGGTAAGTAACGGTCAGGCACTGCTAATCAAATGCCTTTGATAAACTGATCACCAGCAAGTGTGATCACCTCTATAAAAGCTGAAGTTCTGACAGTTTGCTGGTCTGCAGCATTAAGATGTGTGTTAACACAATGCCAAGGAGGAAAGTCATCAGCAATGATCTCAGAGAAGCAATTGTTGCTTGTTTTGTAGCCACAGGATCTGGGCACCTCACAATCATTGAGTCGACCACCTCATGTGGACCTTCTTCGACCATCAGAGTCTCTGCAAGTTCACCGTCATTCCTCCGCTCAAGACGGAAAGAAACGATCGCAACTGCAAAACAATCGGACGGAACTATCAAGACTTTCTCCTGCGATTTCACCACTTAGGCTAAATGCAAGCACGAAACACAAATTTCTGTGTAGTTAGTAAAACTGTAAACCACTTTGTTCAGACAAAGGAGCTTATCAGGGATGGTTCCTCTCAGGTTTTAGAGTCTTTGCATAACTTCATCCATCTGTACTGACCCGGTTCTTCTAACCACTTCTTCTAACCACTTTATGAGCCATGTATGTGTTGTGCATGTATGTTTCATGTCTGTGTAATCTTGTTCGTGATTTAGTTATTAAAGTTTGTGCACAATATATGTTTGGTTCTGTCTCCCTGCTCTTCTCTGTGGCCATGAAAAAATCCTTTTCTTAGAATTAATTAATAATCAATACTGAACGTTCATAGGATGAACTGATTGGTTGATTGTAATGTTAATGTAGCCACATCAAGTTAATATATTTAACTGATTCAAATATGAAAAATCATAATAAGTTATGAATAATAATTAATATTTCCCTTCTGAGCTAATTCGCTACAGCTACCATCAAGTCATTGTTTTGGATCAGGGAGAACTATTACTGTCCAGTAGATCTTCTAGACACCCAGGGATTACACTGGAGGGAGGCCATCATCACGTGCCAGGAGAGCATTTTTCCCTGATCCAGATCACTGCCAGACCCAGAGCCCAGCGCAACACCACCCTCGACTGCACAAAATTTGTTAGAGCTCCCCGCAGATGGGAAGCTTCTGCCTGCCGCAATGAGTGAGCCTGAACCCAAGCAAGAGAGGACAGTGCCGACCATCACCCTGGAGCTGAAGCCCCAGAGTGATCTGACCAGGGGTGTGAGCCAATGATATTTGTGACAGAGGGAGTACTGTAGGACTTGGGTACAGAGGACTGGCTGATTGACTGGAATTCAGAGGTACTGCTTCCAACCCCCCTACCCCACCCTGAATCATCTGAACCTTCATCGTTGACCTTGCCCAGTTCTGAGTCTATGTCAGTACTCTGAATTATCATCATTGATTCCGTCTACACTACAAAGCTCAGTCATTCCTTCAGCCCTGCCTCAGCTTGATGCCTGCATCCCTACGACTTCCACTGTGATGCCTTGCAGCGATGTGAAGCCTCAGGTTGTGGCTCCAGTCATCTGGCACTCTGGCTCCACCTCAAATGTGTGTTGCTGCACCTCCGCCTTGGTCTCCGGTGCCAGCAGTGTTGCTCAAGTCCATCAGCTCCCCATCTGTGCCCTAAGATCCCCTGACATCGGATCCCACTCTGTCGGTCATCCCCCAGATGTCATCGGCCAAAGTCAACATCTTGGAGCCTCTCTCCGTTGACTCTGTCGTGGGCTAGCGTCTGAGATCTGGGTCCACACCACTTAGACATTTTGTCCATCTTCACCACCATGGCTGCTCCCACCATCTTTGCCTCCTTGGTCTGCTATGCCCACTTTTACCAGCCCTTTGCCTGCTCCTCTTTGCAGCCCTTCCCATTGCCTACCACCTAAACACCCCCTCCCCTTATCTTTGCTATTTCAGCATGAGCCTTACAAAAAGGGGATTTATAGTTTGTAGTGTTCCAATCACGTTCATGGCCAAAGGTGTATAACATCAAGCACATAGGCATGCAGACTGCTACTACAAACATTTGTGAAAGAATGGGTCACACACGCCATCTGTGCAATAAGTCCATTCATGAAATTTCCTCACTACTAAATATTCCATGGTCAACTGTTAGTGGCATTATAACAATGTGAAAGCAATTGGGAACAACAGCAACTCAGCCACAAAGTGCGCAGAAGTCGCCAACTTTCTGCAAAGTCAATAGCTAGAGACCTCCAAACTTCACGTGGCCTTCAGATTAGCTCAAGAACAGTGCATAGAGAGCTTCATTGAATGGGTTTCCATTGCCAAGCACCTGCATCTAAGCCTTACATCACCAAGTGCACTGGAAAGCATTAGATGGAGTGGTGTAAAGCACGCCACCACTGGACTCTAGAGTAGTGGAGACATGTTCTCTGGAGTGATGAATCATGCTTCTCTGTCTGGCAATCCGATGTACGAGTCTGGGTTTGGTGGTTGCCAGGAGAACGGTACTTGCCTGACTGCATTGTGCCAAGTGTAAAGTTTGGTGGAGAGGGAATTATGGTGTAGGGTTGTTTTTCAGGGGTTGGGTTGGCCCCTTAGTTCCAGTGAAAGGAACTCTTAATGCTTCAGCATACCAAGACATTTTGGACAATTTAATACTCCCAACTTTCTGGGAACAGTTTGGGGATGGGTGAGTTTGGTGTGGAGGAACTTGACTAGCCTGCTGTCCTGACCTCAACCTGATAGAACACCTTTGGAATGAATTACAGCGGAGACTGAGAGCCAGGCCTTCTCGTCCAACATCAGTGCTTGACCTCACAAATGCACTTCTAGAAGAATGGTCAAAAATTCCCATAAACACACTTTTAAACCTTGTGGAAAGCTTTCCCAGAAGAGTTGAAGCTGTTATCTGCAACAGTCTGCAACACTTCATGACTCTATCGGGTTCGATTGGGTTCAAGTCCAAGCTCTGGCTGGGCCCCTCAAGGACATTCACAGAGTTGTCCATAAGCCATTCCTGCATTATCTTAGCTGCGTGCTTAGGGTCACTGTCCTGTTGGAAGGTGAACCTTCTGCCCAATCCGAGGTTCTGAGTGCTCTGGACCAGGTTTTCTTTAAAGTTATCTCTATATGTTTCTCTGTTGAGCCTTCTGTCTACCCTGAAAAACACCCCCACAGCATGATGATGCTGCTACCACCACACTTTACTGTTGGGATGGGATTCTGCAAGTGATGAGCAGTGCCTGGTTTCCTCCAGACACAAAGCTTGGAACTGAGGTTCATCAGACCAGAGATTCTTGGTTCTCACAGTCTGAGAGCAAATGCAAATTCAAAGTGGTTTTTCACGTGTCTTCACTGAGGAGAGGCCTCGAGTCTGGCCACTCTTCCTTAAAGCCCAGTTCAATGGAATGGGTCAGTGATGTTTGTCCTTCTTTCTCCCATCTCCATATATGATCATGGAGCTCAACTAGAGTGACTTTCTTGACCACCACTCTAACCAAGGCCCTTCTCCATCGATTGCTCAGCTCTAGGGAAGAGTCCTGGTTGTTCCAAACTTCTTTCATTAAGGATTATCGAGGCTACATGCTTCTGTGAACCTGCAATGCATCAGAATTGTTCTTCCCAGATCTGTGTATCGACACAATCCTGTGACTGAGCTCTGCAGGCTGTTTCTTTGACCTGATGTCTTGATTTTTACTCTGATGTGTAATTTCAGCTGTTAGACCTTTTATTGACAGGTGTGTGCCTTTCCAAATCATGTCCATTCAATTGAATTAGCCACATGGTAACTCAAATCAAAGTGCAGAAAATTTTTAAACATGATCCAGCAAAACTAGAATGCTACTGAGCTAAATTTCAAGTGTTTCAGAAAAGGGCAATGTATGCAATATAATAGTTTCTTTCTTTTTTTTTTTTCTTTTTTATAAATTTGCAAAGTTATCACAAACCAGTTTTTTGCTTTGCCATTAAGATGTATGGAGTGTAGATTGATGTGAAAAAAAGGTACAAATACTTTTGCAAGGCACTGTATTAGTGTCCACACCACTTTAAATGCTCAAGCCCTTTAAAGCAGGCTGGGTTCTGATTGGCTGTCAGTGTTTTTATTGTTCATCAAATGTTCTGAAAGTGATTCCATTGTTTCTTTTAGCCTTTATTATTATAGTTGTGGTGTGGACTGTGCTTTTATTTTATATTTAGAATGATTTTTACAATGGTATCTTTATCATTATAGTTAACGTCCTTGGTGTAAACAGAGCTTAAGTTCTGAAAAAAACAAAACACAAAAAAAAACCTTCCGACAGATACGCAGCACACTAGGTCAGTTTAGATTGAGGTACTGGCTAGTTTAGATTTTTATCCACAATCTAGTCCTACAGAGTTCAGTGGCATGTTCCTGCATAATATTGTAGCTCTTACCAGAGATGTTATCCTATCTTTCCTTTTGCCACATCATGTACTGTATAGCATATCCTACATTCATAGATTTATCGTTTTAATAGCCCTCAGTTTGCAGTTGGAAGAGCCAGTATAGACTAAAATATATATATTTTTTAAATTGTCCAATTAATCAAATAAGTAATCAACATGATAATTGAAAAAATCCTTAGTTGCAGCCCTAAAATTAATATTTTTGATACATGCTAACACCACAAAGAAGGATGTTAGGGTAGGCACGTACAAACCCACCTTTCTTTGAACAATCGAGGCCCTGTCTTCCTTAATGCGCCTTTTCATCTGACATGACATCATCCTTCCCTTGAAAGCCTGCAAACAGAAGGATGTTGCCTTCAGCTTTACTTACAGGGGACACCTATTTGCTCACAGTCATCTGCTGGCTTCGCTAAATTTGAGAAATTCCATCTAAATTCCAGTCTTGGAGAATGCAACTATAACTGCAAGATCTTCTTCCATTAGCCTAAAATAATTTTAGACTTTCAAAGCGTTGACATTTTGATGTGTACTAATTGTCATTTGAGGCCAGCCTATATGAACAGCTCAAGCAAGTCCTTATTGCACAAAGCAATCCTGCTTAGTTTGTGTTCCAGCAATGCATATAGAAATCCAATATCTCATCTAAGAATTTCAACAAATTTCACCACCACAAAACTGAAAACATCTGCCTGTGTCCAAAGCAGTGGGCAATGTAGCCAAATGTCCTATGCATACTATTCAACTTAATTTGATTCAACACAAACAACCATTGAAGCTGAACAGCTACCAAAATATATAGGGACAGTTCCACTCCTCCATGGGTTCTGCTTGAGGTTTCATCCTATATGTCCTTTTTATGTGAGTTTTCCTTGCCCAGGATTTACACTTGGAGGGTGAAGACCCAGGATCTTTGCATATCCGTAACTACTGTTAAATGTGCTTGAGTTGAACTGAGTCACATCTGTATAAATGAGCAAACCAAGTGAAAATAAATGGAAACATGATTGTGAATGTTAATGAGCAGTGGTTCCTGGTGAAGTGCCTATATGCGTATGGCAGTAACAACAGTGACAAGCATTAGAAACTTTATTATAACTAGCACTCCAGTAGTTATAGTTACATGTGATCTGTTTGTGCTTACCATGCTGCTCGGTCATATTCCCCCCAGATGCGCACAAACTCGTCCAGATGGTGAGGTCCAAGAATAGATGAATCTCGTGTCAAATACTCAAAGTTGTCCATAATCACAGCCACAAACAGATTAAGCATCTAAGGGAAAATAAAGTGGCAAAGTTTTGAATGTAGACCAAGTTCAAATAAATTAAATCATTTATTATTAAAATATCAATGGACCCTTTTCACATTTTCAGGCTTCTCAGAAGCGGAGGTCTATAGCAAATATATATATTTTTTGCGTTCACATTTGATCCAATAGCAAAAGATAAAGTCCAAGAAAGTGATTCATTGACATTCCAAAAAAAAAGCAAAATAATATAGAGAGTTTTATTAAGGTGGTCAGAAGAGAGTAAGATGTCAAAATTGCCATCATTTCCTCAGTTGAAGAAATTAGAAACATCCATGCAGCAGCATTAACTAGTTTTATGAAATGCAATGGCAAAGTAACATAACACAAGTATTAATAGATGTAAATAAATAAAAATAATAAAAATAATAATAATAATAATAATTAAACAATACAAAAGTCCATACAAAACAAAAGACACAGAACCGGGATTGTGACAGTCCTGTTTAGCTTGTGCAGTGATCTAGCTCATACTTGAAACCTGGCATTGTTTACCACAAATATTGTTGGCTTTTATGACTAATCGTGAATAATTATGAATCATTTTCTTCTCATTTCAGATGGTAAATGAAATATCACTAAGGCGTATTAGTTTTAACCCTATTTTTGAGTACTTTGAACTTGAGTAAAAATGGCACCATATACCACACTCTTTCCCATATACATTAAAATTCGGGGGATAGTTGCATAAACTTAGTACACTGTGTCTTAAATACACTGTACACTGTATTAAGTACACTGTATTCTTAAAACATAAACACTGTGTCTTAAGAATTAGTTTGACCAACTAGCATTTAACCAAAGGGTAAGCTGTCTTACTTTTCCAATTCAAATGATACCAATCTACCATTTTATGTAACTAATTTTATGAAATAAAAATTAAATTAGAACTTTTAAGACTAATCTAAATAGTTTATGCAACTGGCCACTGCTGGACAATGTTGATACATTCTTACCAAAAATGAGCTGAAAAAGATGAAGGAGACAAAATAGAAATAGGCAAAGTCGGTGCCACAGCCCCCTTCGTGATCTGGAGAAGTGAAAGGTGGTGCTATTGAAGGGTCCGGTTCACACTCCTTCCCTTCTAGACATGAGAGCATGATCTCTTGCCAAGACTCTCCAGTGGCACTTCTGCAAGAAGCAAAGTAATATATCTACCCAGGAATGAGTCTGCCAAACACTAGACTGAAACACCTCTCAATTAAAGGAGTAGTTCACCCAAAAATGACAATTCTGCCTTTATTTACACACCCTCCTGTTGTTCCAAAGTTATTTTTCAGTGGAACATACTAGGAGAATTTTTGAATCTTCATGCTTTTTTATTCTGTTCAACAACAGTTTATAGTAACCATGGTTGTCCTAAAATGGACAAAATATACCATAAAAATACAAAAAGAATCATAAAAGTGGTCTTGTTCTTTGTTTGAGGAACTCAAATTATTTGATTCCCTTCCATGATCCTTTAATGATGCTTTATTTATTTTTATTTATTTTATTTATTTATTTATTTATTTATTTATTTATTTATTTAAGTAAGTTTCAGTTGAAATTCTTGTATAAATGATGACAGAATTTAAATTTTGGGGTGAACTAAAATGTAAGTTAACCTTTCAGCTCTTATCATATAACTATAATATTTTCTAAACTATAAATTACACTAAAGAAAGAATACAATACAATGCCTTAATTTATAATTATATTATGACATCTTCAGTTCAAATAAATCTACAATTGAAATTTCTACATCATAATATTTTTCACCAATAAAAAGTGTTTTATTACATAACCTAAAAAGCGTTAGGATTTACAACACTAGTCAAATTATTAACAAGTAGTAGTAAATTCTATGGGACCCTTTAAATTAGGGTCCATTTCTCAATATTAACTACGTTTTTGCCTCCGGACCCACTTTATATTAAGTGGCCTTAACTACTATGTACTAACATTTTAATTAATAATTTAATACAATGCACTTATTGTGTACATACATGTTTTTACATTGTACTTACATTTTAAAAATGACCTGCATGTAATTACATCTGTAATGAATTTCTGTAGTTACATTTATAATTCCCTCACACCTAACCCTACCCTTAAACTTACCCATCCCACCACACCTGTCCCTAACTTTACCCGTCTCCACCTCAATATCAGCAAAAGTGTTTTACAATACAATATGAACACAATAAGTACATTGTACTTATTTTTTGATGTAAGTGCATAGTAGTTAAGGCCACCTAATATAAAGTGGGGCCTAAACTCTTAATTACTGCTTGGTTGGGTAGGAATTCAGTAGGATTAAGCGATTAAGCTATGTGCTTTGTAACTCTAACAGTCAATATCCTAGTAACATGCATGCTAATAAGCAACTAGTTAATAGTGAGAATTGGACCCTAAACTAAAGTGTTGCCAATTCTACTAAAATAATAAAATAGATTTAAATAGATTTTCTCTCAATGTTAGGTGATCTTACCTAAAGAGCAGCATCAAGGCACCAAAGAATGTCTTGAAATTGTTGTGTTGATTAATGTGGCTTTCATCATTCAATTTAATATTCCCAAATACCTAATGAATAAGATATGGTAGATCAGAATCAGATGTACTGTCCACACCATGCACTTCAAATTTCATATCACTGCTCAAACACACACACATACACATGCACACGCACACGTATACATACACACTAAAACAGACAGAGTGCATCTGTTGTAAAGCACTGGAAATGAAAAATAAATTAGAAGAGTAATTTGTAGAGACTGAGCTGCCAAAACACAAGTTCATTCTGAAGTTTAGGGAAGTGTTCAGCTAATACCATTCAATTACAAAGTTAGCTGTAGTTGCAGGAAATGAGAGAGTTGTGGATCTAGATGCAGCAGTATTGATTTACAGTTTTTTTCTCAGTTTTCACTTGTTCAAAATTCTTCACACAGTTCTCCTAACAAACTTTCATCTTGGCACAGCAATTCATTTCACATTCAAATGCACAAAAAAAAAAAAAAACACTTCATACATTTCTCAAATCAACTCATTCTTCCAGAACACAAGCTTTGTCAATCATAAAACACAGACCTAAACACTAACATCAGGTAGCATTATACAATGATTTATTTTGTAAAATTTCTTTACAAAACCAGAATGACACTCTCAACTGCTTATAATTCACTACAGTTTATGTTATAGACCATGTTTACATCATTACAGTACAAAATTATTTTCTAAATTTTCCTAAGAGATGTAGTTTGTGTATCCTATGTTCATGAAGCGACTGGGTGTTTTGAGCCGTCGTTCAGGAACGGCGTGGGCTCTTCTGAAACAATCACAGAATAGGATAAACCACTGCTATAAAGCACACCCAAACCAAACAGTGTTAGCTTCTGTGCCTTCAGCAAGTGCTCTCTGTGAGATATCAAAGTCTGTCTCAGTATATCAAAAAGCATTGTTAGACAGGAGTTTTCACCTTTGCAAAAAGGGTTTTACAGCCGGTACTACACTGTTCCGAAACAGGATTGGAGGTTGCGTCCGATTCTAGATCTGCGCCAACTAATCGCTCTGTAGGCAAGCTCAAATTCAAGAGGTTTACTCTAAAGTAATTTGTGTCACAAATCAGGTCAGTGGGCTGGTTTGTCATGATAGACCTCAATGATGCATACTTCCACTTATCTATCCTCCCACAACACAGGAAGTTTCTGAGGTATGCTTTCGGGGGCGAAGCGTACCAATAACCGGTTCTTCCATTCTGCCTAGCTTTGTCACCTCACACTTTCACAAAGTGTGTGGATACATTTCTGGCTCTTCCTCAACTCCAGGGCATCTGCATACTAAATTACATCGACAATTGGTTGATTTTAGCTCTGACTAAAAAAAAACTAAATCTGCTTTGCCCAGTTAGGGCCTTATTATGCTTACGGCCACTGAGCTGCCCTTTTGGAGAAAGTCTGAACAGCTTTTCTTTTGCTTTGGTTCACCTACGAAAGGGTTCCCGGCATCTAAGCAGAGGATGAGCAAGTGGGTGGTTGAGGCTATCTCTATGAGTCAGCAGGCCAGCCTTCACCTTTGGCTGTCCTGGCCCACTCACCAGTTGTATGGATGTTTCTAAAGCATTACTGTCAGGTGTCTCCCTCCAGGATGAATGTGATGAGGCAGGCTGGTCCTTACTGCACACATTTGTGAGGTTCTATGACCTTGACCTGGGCTCCACTCCAGAGGCGCAGGTGCCTTCGTCTTAGTTAATTGAATGAGCACATTCAATTTCACACTGAAGTGCACTTACTCATATGGTGGCGTGGGTATAGTGTTCCCACAGCGTATTGCCGCAGAGCGAGTTCCCTTGAAAGAGAACGTCTCAGTTATGTATGTAACCATGGTTCCCTGAAAAGGGAACAAAATGCTGCGACACCCTGCCATACTACTGGCATGCCTGTGATTGACTTGCTTCAGTCTATCAGAAGCTAACACTGATTGGATTAGGTGTTCTTTATAGTTTTCTGGTTAATGACGTCACCCGCCTATGACGTTCCATCATGCCATTGGACTGATTTCATACATGCTTCATGACGCAATCATGCAGAGGTGTTCCCACTGCATCTAGATTCCTAATCTATATCACTATGGTATTACAGTAAAATATATAGCAACATCAGGTACTGATGTTGGATGAAAAGGCCTGGCTCGCAGTCTCCACCCTAATTCATCCCAAAGGTGTTCTATCGGATTGAGGTCAGGAGGTGCAGGCCAATCAAGTTCCTCCACATCACACTCGCTCATCCATGTCTTTATGGACCTTGCTATATGCACTGGTGTGCAGTCATGTTAGAACAGGAAGGGGCCATCCCTAAACTGTTCCCACAAATCCCCCCTCCACCAAACACTTTACACTTGGCACAATGCCCTCAGACAAGTACCGTTCTACTGACAACTGCCAAACCCAGACTCGTCCATCAGACTGCCAGTCAGAGAAGCATGATTTGTCACTCCAGAGAACACGTCTCCACTACTCAAGAGTCCAGTGGCAGTGTGCCTCCAGTACCACGGTCAGGTCCCATGATGGCACTGACTTAATAACAGGTTTAATGCCACGTGCACCCTTGAGAAAACAAATTGCAAGTACTTTGTAGGTGTGCACCCAGCGATGCACCATTAAAACCTTCATAACAATTATAAATAGCTGCCAAGTATACTTTTAAAGTGGAACAAGAGCAACCTTCCACAAACAGTTCCTGCAGAAACGTCAGTATCTCTGCAATACACCAAGATTCAAATGTGCACCACTTCAGCACATAAAGACACCTAGTAGAAGGAGCTCTAGCACTTTGTATCATAGCAGCGTCATTAATTGGGAGCCCTTTAGCCATTAGAGACCACAGTTCCAGTCAAGGTTGCAGAATCTGCCCCCCGCCTATGACAACAAGTCTTTGCACAGACTAAGGCACAATGGTGTCCCTGACAACAGTGCTATGATGTCTGCATACCACATCTTAGCTGGCCAACATGGAGCCACCAGAATCAGTGACAGACAATCCATATGCACTCTGTCCAGTGTGAGTTGTATCAAATCCACTGGCAGGACTATGTACAGAAGGGTCAGTGGCCATGTATGTGCTATGGCATCCACTCCCCAGTGGAGCAGAGGGCAATACCTGTTAAACTGTGATGCATAGGCCCTGTTTATACCTGGTATTAATATATGTTTTGGTTGATTGAATCACAAGTAGACGAGGGAGACACATTCCTGTTTATACTTGGTTTAAATAATATACCCAGGCAGCATGGTAACAGTGATACAATGTTGAGTTTTGATCCAAACCATAATTTTGGTTGAGATTGACATTTCAATGTTTAAAGTATGTTGGATCAGCATTGATACTGTGATGAAAGTCAACAGCACACATGGGTGGAGACAGTGACATTGAGATCATGCAGGTGTATCTCTCTGCAGAACACTAGCAGGTGTTTCCCAATCAGTGGGGCGTTTTCAAACCACGATGGGCATTTTCGATTGCTTTACCTTATTTGATCTAATCCACTGGGGGCTTGGTTTAGGGGTGGGCCTTCATGAGTTTAGCAAGTCTGTTGAAAAATGGTTGAAAAACATCTATTGTAGTTTGAAATTGGCCACTGATTGGTAAACGCCCATTTTGGTTTAGCACGTGTACTTCTCAGTAGTTTAACTGATGCTTCCTCATTAGAGAGAAAACACAGGTGCATCCTATACAGTCTTGCGTGTTGAACCACCTGACATACATGGCTTATCTTGTACAATTTCAAACAATGCTCCATCTACCTTATTATTTCTCTGTTCCTTTATTTAGCGTGCTTGTTATTTGCATTTGATTTGTATTGTTACTGACTGTAATTAGAAACATTTTTCTACATTCTTAAATAAATGCATCTCGCTTTAGTAATGTTTATTGGGAAATTCCTGAATAAAGTTCTAACGTCATTTAACAGATTTCTTGAAGTGCAAGAGACATGAACATGAGCAAGAATGTCACACTGCACAAACTGCACATCAATCAGTGCTTGCAGAGCACATTTCTCTTTTAGTAGGAGCAAAGGAGGATGAAGATGGACAATTTAAAAAATGAGAAGCACCCTCCTGATAATGCTGACATTGATTATACATCGAGTTATTAGGTGTGTTCGACATCGGCTGGATGCATCCGATCGGCGAGAGTACATTTACATTTATGCATTTGGCAGACACTTTTATCCAAAGCGACTTACATTGCATTCAAGGTACACGTTTACATTTTGTCAGTTCTTGCTTTCCCTGGGAATCGAACCCATGACCTTGGCATTGCTAACGCCACGCTCTTATTGTTTGAGCTACAGGAAAGAGTAGCCACGTGCAGGCGGGGAGGAGCTGCAAACGGAGATGTCAAGCACTTTCTGCTTCCTGTAGTGACACTCGCGCTATATTTGCATACTTTATCGCAGCTGAAGTTAAATAAATCCAATATTTATCAAATACACAGATGTTTCAGAAGACATTTTCATTCAATACTTTATGTACTGCTTAATGTACTGCTTAACAGCGTCTGTTTGTATAAGAATAAAGTTCAACATATAAGCCTACACTATCAGTGAAGTGGAGTCTACATTTTTTATCAGTTTTATTTTGATAAACATGACAATATAACATTGCGACTACATGAAAAGAGGTTTTACTTTTATAAGAAAAATATTTGTGAGCATTAGTAGAACTGAAGGTTTTAGAATAAACACGAAACACACATGATCGCTGTCATGCGGTGAATTCGGCCAATCGTGGAACAGCTGTGTCGTGCAGAGCTCGTGCAGCCTGGTGCAGCCGCTCTGTAGAAACTGCACCGGCTGTATTTAGCCGGCTGCTCTCGAATCGCTCTCGCTGTACTTTGTTGACATACATCACAGTCATGTGCCGTCGGTGCTGCCTCAAGTCGGACAAAATTTCTAACCGGCATGTTAGCTACCGTCAGCTGCCGATCGGTCTGCGCATCGCTGCATCAAGTCGAACAAGCCTTTCGTCGACAGCCTAATCACCTGACCTGTGCCTTATCTCCTTCTCCCTTAATTACTAATCAGGTAATTATTCATATTCCTGAATCACTATTAAATTTAGGGAATGTAACTGATCTCTATTCAGTTTAGCCTGTTTCCACTGAAACACAAATTATTAAAAAAAACATCTTGTGTTTATTGAGAAAGGGACTGATATGGCTATTTTGTGATATTTAAATAGATTAGTGTCTAAATAAGGTGAATCTGCAGCTTTAAAGGGATTCACTCCAAAATGAAAATGGTCATTTACTCACCCTCAACCTGTATGAGTGTCTTCTGCTGAACACAAAAGATGTTTTAATGAATGTTAGTACCCAGAGAGTTGATGGCAGCCATTGACATCCATAGTAATTTTTCCTACTATAGAAATCAATGGCTACTGTCAACTGTCTGGTTACCAACATTCATTAAAATATCTTCTTTTGTGTTCAGCAGAAGACATTCATACAGGTTGAGGGTGAGTAAATATGACATAATTTTCATGTCAGGGTGAACTATCCCTTTAAATATTTTTTTAAGCTCTTTTATTCTTCAAGATTAACTTGTTATTTGAATGCTATACAGTTTCACAGAAAATGAACTGAGATTTATGTAATGGTCTATGGTCATAGCTCAGAGGTGTTTATTCCTCTACATCAGGGGTGGGGAACGTTGATCCTGGAGGGCCACTCTCTTGCAGAGTTTAGTTCCAACCCTGAAAAAAACACTCACCTGTCTGTAACATCAGTAATCCTGAAGACCTTGATTAGCTTTAGGTGTGTTTGATTAGGGTTGGAGCTAAACTCTGCAAGAGGGTGGCCCTTCTGGATCAACGTTCCCCAGCCCTGCTCTACATGAAGAGTTTAGCTCAACACACCTGCCTGAAGTTTTCATTGATCCTAATGACCTTGATTCGCTGCTTCAGGTGTGTTTAATTAGGGCTGGAGATAAACTCATGGGAAAAAAAAAATCAGACACACTTTCTTTTGATATTGAAGCATTAATAGATTTTAGAAAACTAGAATAAATATACAGAATTTAACAGTACTATAATCATAGTTTGAATATTTTGTGTTGAACAACCTTTTTCTTAAATGTGACTGTATGCATGACAACTGAATTGATTTGTTCTTAAGCAATATCATGCTTTCTTTTTCAGAAATCAGAGAACCCAAAGGAAAAGAGTCTGAACCGTTGGACCACCTGTAGTTATAATGACATCAGACTTCTGAAACTAATTTTATTTTTAAAGGTTGTAATGCTTTTGTCGTATCCAGTTCATAATGTTGATTCAATGATATTACAAATAATTTTTAATAATTAATCTCAACATTGTTTTAACAGTAACTGAGGGTGCAAAAGTGATGTTGAAAAAATATTCTGTAATGTTGAATCAATTATATTGTCATTGATTTGTGGTTGAAATCCCAACATTGCTTCAACTTTATCTGAGGGTACAAGAGTAATAGTAATTAAAAAATATAATTGTAATGTTTAAACAATGCTATTACCGTTGATTTATGGTTGAAATCTCAACATTATTTCAATATTAACTGAGGGTGCAAAAGTGATGTTGAAAAATATCACTTCGTAATGTTGAAACAATATTATTACCATTGATATGTGGTTAAAATATCAGTATTGCTTCAACATTAACTGAGGGTGCAAGAGTGATGCTAAAGCAACATTACTTTGTTATGTTAATTCAATGTAATTGACGTTGACGCATCAACACTGAATCAACATTGTTTCAATGATTACATGCTATCTGGGATATCCAATCAACTCGTCATCAGCAATTACCATGTCTATCCTATCAGCATGAGAGGAAGCCTACTGTGTATGTGTGTGTATATATACACTCACCTAAAGGATTATTAGGAACACCTGTTCAATTTCTCAATGCCATTATCTAATCAACCAATCACATGGCAGTTGCTTCAATGCATTTAGGGGTGTGGTCCTGGTCAAGACAATCTCCTGAACTTCAAACTGAATGTCAGAATGGGAAAGAAAGGTGATTTAATCAATTTTGAGCGTGGCATGGTTGTTGGTGCCAGACAGGCCGGTCTGAGTATTTCACAATCTGCTCAGTTACTGGGATTTTCACGCACAACCATTTCTAGGGTTTACAAAGAATGGTGTGAAAAGGGAAAAACATCCAGTATGCGGCAGTCCTGTGGGCGAAAATGCCTTGTTGATGCTAGAGGTCAGAGGAGAATGGGCTGACTGATTCAAGCTGATAGAAGAGCGACTTTGACTGAAATAACCACTTGTTACAACCGAGGTATGCAGCAAAGCATTTGTGAAGCCACAACACACACAATCTTGAGGCAGATGGGCTACAACAGCAGAAGACCCCACCGGGTACCACTCATCTCCACTACAAATAGGAAAAAGAGGCTACAATTTGCACGAGCTCACCAATTGGGCCAGGACCACACCCCTAAATGCATTGAAACAACTGCCATGTGATTGGTTGATTAGATAATTGCATTAATGAGAAATTGAACAGGTGTTCCTAATAATCCTTTAGGTGAGTGTGTATATGTGTATATATATATATATATATATATATATATATATATATATATATATATATATATATATATATATATATATATATATATATATATATATATATATATACATATATACATCGACTCACCTACATTCCTTGACAGTTTTCAGCATCCTTCCACCACCCTGACTCCTCAATCTTGGCTTGTTCCTACCACAGCCAGGAATATGGAGGGAGTACTCTGGGGAGAGTGAGTGTACCTGCTATCTCATTATTCTTGCCAGGCGTGAGGTAACCCTAGCACTGGAGGAGGGGGAGACATGGCCACAGAGAATTCTATGGGTGGAGAAGCAGCAATCTGACCTAGTCCAAACTCATCGCCAGAAAAGTCATCACCCACATTGTGAAATATGGAATCATCACCCAGAGCAATGAAATTCTATACATCCCCAATCCCAGTGGCATCCAGGGAAACATTAACTTGTTCACCACACAGACCCTACTCAGCCTCCACATGATTGCCCCAGTCTAACAGGGCTTGCCTGATATCAGACAAATGTGTGTTCGGATCAGCACAGGCAGATGGGAACAGACCGTGTTGGACTACCACCCCACCAAGTACACGTTCACCAGATGGCACTCGCCACGCAAGAGTTGAACAACGGCGCTGACAACAATGTACACATGCCCTGGGAGTTGAGAGAGCCAACCTGTTGTGGACAATTCCCAAACACACTGGACAGTGCTTGTGAGTTTACTTTTCATTTAAGAAATAGCCACAAGCAATAGGGCAGGAGCGAGATACCTTTTCAAAGGTTAGCCAAGGAATGAAACTATTTACTAGCCTCTGATATCTAAGCTATACCAAGCTACAAAGCTATTTTTCACCTAGGGTTTCAACAAGAACTACCACTGTGGGTTTGTCTAATGAATGTCGCATGATGGTGATTTAGCAGGGCGGTGAAGAGCTGAAGAAAGCAGGGTAAGGGTGGCCGCATTTAGTACTCTGAGGTATGTCTGCCCACGTCACCATGCACCATGCTATTGGCCTTTCAGCCGTGAATGGAGGTGTCTTCAGTGAGAGTGGGAGAGTCACGGGAGATACAAAAACACAGGCAAGATGTGACATTTGTAAAGTTTATATCATTTTTGACAACTGCCATACATACTGGTATAAAAAAAAAACTTACCTGCATGCCAATAATGGCATAAATGAAGAAAAGCATGGCAATGAGGAGGCAAACATATGGAAGAGCCTGAAACAAAAAGAGAGTGAAAACGTTAATCAGATGCGGATTCTGTACAGAACTGAAAACCAGCTCTATCCAAGAAAAAGGTTTGAATACTATTTGAACAGTGATTTTGTTCCTTGACCTTTCTAGTCATTTGTGATAACTGGATAAGATTTTGTTTTTTTTCTTCCTTTACTTCACAAGTTCGTTTACCCATAATACTCTTTAGCTAAATAAGGTTTAAGTATATTTGGCTTGCTGTCTGCGGTGGAGGGGCTCGAGGAAGCAGCTTCAACTCAAGCTTAGATTTACTCTCCAGGGACTAATAGTGTTAGGAAGAACAGTATGTTAAACGGGATGCCTAAATCTTTATTGGTGGAGTTGGGGAGGTGAAGGGATGCAAAGACAACTAATGACAGACGGAGGTAGGTGGCTGCTTATATGCTTTGGCAGTTAATTTAAAGATTATTCACTCCTCCCAGACCTGTGCTTGTGATCTTCGTTAACTGAAAGATTAGATGGGTTTACTCCTCCCGAAATTATGTTGTGAACTTCACAAATAATTTTACACAGATGGGTGGGTTTCCAGTTGTATGAGCAATCATTTAATTTCATTTATTTAAATGATTGTTTAAAAATTCACCATTATGATGGACAGACACTGGATTTTGAGGCCAATTTTATTTTACACAAACAACATTTAGTCTTTAGTAGTATTTAGTAATTTCTGACTTTTCCAGACCTGGAAATCACATTTGTAAAATGACGATATATATTCATGACCATGCAAAACCTGAAGGAAAGTGATGCATTTAGTGCAAATGTAATTTTACCTTGAAGGACTGAACAAATGTCCACAGCAGAATCCGTATTGTGTAGCCTTGTCTCAACAGTTTAATGAGTCTAGCTGCCCGGAAAAGCTTCAGGAAACTCATATTGATGGTGTTCACAGACTAAATAGAAAGAGAGTGCAAAGCAATTGTGTACTTGATAGACAATTTATCTTGTTTTAATTAATTTTAGATGTTTTTATTGGAAAACAAGTTAAAAAGTGGGGGCCCAAAAACCCTAGCGACGGCACTGTTACACACTCTCGATTCATATTCAGACCCATACATGTGAAATATTCCTACCTGTATATCTACCACAATTTCAGTAATACTGCCCAGCACAGTGATGAAATCAAAGATGTTCCATGTATCACGAAAGTAGTTCTGTGAGTGACAATGAAAATGATAAATCAATTCAGATACATTACAGTTGTATTCTCTTTTGAAGGACACGCCTTAACATCAATGTGTCATTAAACTCACCATGAACCCAAAGGCCATGATCTTTAAGATGCATTCCAGAGAGAACAGCACAGTGAACGCTGTGTTGAGGTGCTTCAGGACGATGTCGTAGGCAGTTGGCGCCGAGTGGTACTGAAAAGTGTTACGGTTATCAAATCAGAAATGCTGTATACACCTCAAAAGTTTACATTTCAGATATTTCAGCAAGTAGAAGACCATTTAATGTGCACTCAAGTTTATTCAATATAAAATAAATTCAAATAAAATATTAATTATTTCCAAGTTATTGTATGTTGAAAGTTATACCTTCATCATGAGCACTACTGTGTTGAGTGCAATCATAACTAGAACCGTGTACTCGAATGATGGAGACACCACAAAGTGCCACAATCGGTACTGGAGGGTCTGCCTGTTCTGAGGCATATATCTTGTTAGGGGTTTTGCACTGATAGTAAAGTCAATGCATGCCCGCTGGAAGAGTGAGATAAGAAAGCAGCGAAGGAACATGCTGGTTAGTACTGCAGATTAGAAACTCCGCAGAATAGCTTTATTTGTAGTCTTCTTTCATTATAATTAAGTTAATATAATTAAATGATGTTAAAGGACAGTTAATAAAACCTAGCAACATGGAATATATATATTTATACAACAGTTCTTTCTGGTTCTCGAATCTGGTGAGCCTTTTCCAGCCGTGCGATATTCCCCCAGTATCATCAGCACTTGCACTTTTTCACCGTTTGTATCACTCCGCTTGCGATGACCATATTTCTTAAAAATACTATTGTTGTGTCACAAAATGTAGTTTTAAGAGTTTTTTAGATGAGAATGTAGTTATTTAGACCTCAAATATGTGACATATAGCACTTATTAAAACATTTTTAGACGCTTTCGCAGATGCGAGCTCCAGGCCGTTCAGCACTCATGTAGCCTACCCACAGAGAACAGCTTAATCGCTGGCTCTTATATTGGTTAAACATGAGATATAATTCATTTGAGGTCTTATTAATCTATTACTTGTTCCAGAAAAATCAATTTGGCTATAGACAAAGTTGCATAACTTTTTAGGTTATATTTAACTTTAATCCTGTTGTCTTTTATAATGGCTATTGTTGTTCATTTAAATATTGTTGTTTAATATTTTATATAAATAATATGCCATATTTGGTATTGAAAAAACGGTCTGTTAATGATCGTGAAATGGACTTCAGCAAAAGTTATATTATTACACCATTAGATGGCGGCAAAGACTGTCTTTATGAGTGAGTCTCTGGTCAGAACAAGGAAGTTGTTTTAGCGTTGTCATGGGATCCACTTATCTTTTAAAAGATAATGAAAACTATCGCTTTCCTCAGCGGACATTCAAACAGGTTTTTTAATGGATATAATATTATGGACATCGATCTGAAGAATGAATGCTGTATCAGATGCAGGTAATGCACTCGTTGAGTCGATCTCGCTCATAATATCATAATACTCTAATACAATACATTTCAATGAAGCGACTCAACGTTCTAAAATTATGTTTTAGAATTAGTAATGGAGGCTTGGGCTCAAATGTCAAACTGTCATCTTGTGATGTGAATATTCGTGGCGGAAGGAAGTACTTCTGCACAAAAGTGTTTTTTTAAAGACACTCTGTTGTTGTTTCGTATTAATTTACTCACTTGTGCCGTTGAACTGTTGTATAAACACAATATCACACTTGCGATATGGCTATATATCAGCACTCAGTGATTACCTACGGCCGGATCACAGCCGTGCTGATATACAGCCATATCGCACTGCTACTCGTGTGATATTGCTCAAATAAAAAAGCTTGATGTGTTATCCAACTTCTGGATATTTAGGTCATATATTTGGCTTATTACTCATTGTATATTTTATACATTTATTGTATATTTGCATACGTTGTACCTCGTTTTTCTCCAAGTTACACTCCTCCATCATTTTGTCACCCTGCTCCTGGAATGTGATTATGATGAGAGCAACAAAGATGTTCACAAAAAAGAAGGGAAAAACCACAAAGTATACGACATAGAAAATGGACATCTCCATTCGGTTTCCTCTGCTTGGGCCGTGGTCTTCTTCAGTGACATCCACGGAGTGTTGAAGAACTCTGTAGAAAGCAGGGATATGAACTAATAACGAATGCATCCAATGAATTCAACAAATAATAAAAGTCTTTTTTTCCCATTCATAATTGCAGCAATATTATTGATTTGATGGCACTGACACTATCAGATGAGAACTGAGCTGGATGATGATGACATCAGCTGAATTGAACTCATTCCATAATTGAGAAACTTTACACAGTTTTTGAACCAAACTTAATCAACACTGAACTGACTTCAGCTGAAAAGATGACACTATTGTCTTTTTTGAGCTGTGTTTACAGCAGAATTGAATTTAGTTTGTATCACTGAACATTGTTTTCATGTTAATCGCTGTAAAGCTGCTTTGAAGCAATCTGAATTGTATAAAGCGCTATATTAATAAAGGTGACTTGACTTACTGAATGTGTTCCATTCTCATTAAATAAACCTATGGACTCTTTTACATTTCTGTGGTTCTCAAATGCAGAAGTTGTCATAGTTACAGTGGTTAACAGGAACTACTAAAAATGTAATTTTGCATTCCCATTTGCCCAGACAGCAAATATTGAGAGATTGATTAAGTTTCTTTAAAAATATATAGGATAGTTCACCCAAAAATGACAACAAAAATGCACAAGTTTCTTTCTTTCTACTAGAAGTTATATTAAAAGATGTCTTGGCTAATCCAAGCATTGTAATGGCAGTGAATGGCAGCCCAAAATTTGTTGCGAGAGGCATTAACTCTAAGTGTAATGCCTCTCGCAGTTCAAAACGCTTACGCTATTTGCGTCAAGTAATTTGATAATTTCCTCCTCAGTGTCTATGGTGCTTACAGCCATATCGCAACGTTACACTTTCCTGTGAGATCAGGTTGTAGTTTGCAATTAGGGTTTTTTCAAGCCTTCTTTCAGCCTTCACTCTCAGTTACTTCTGTCTCTTCATGTAACCCTGGACTGATCTGATGATGGCGAGATCATATCTCTGTGTGGGCCATACCATCTGTTGTATGACTACTTTCGTTCATACAAAAAAACTCACTTATTTGCAAATGCAATGTTTGGAAATTTACAGTTGATATTTCCTCATAGTACACTAAAGAAAAACATAAACAAATGTTTTTGTGAAGCACTTAAGACTTTTGCACAGCACTTTTACTTTTACACAGAACAAGTTCTGGTACCTGTTGAGTGATTTTGTTCATTCAACACTGCCAAAGCTTTCACAATGTGACATCTATTGTGCTTGATGAGAAGCCCAGCTCTTTCATGTTTGACATTTGCCAACGTTTCTGGCATTTTTGGATCCAATTTGCATTTACACAGAAGGCTCTCCAGCAAACTGAACCCAACAGAATCAAAGCCCAGTGCTTCGTTGTTATGGCTTTCAGTCCTCTGATTTTGGATAGTTTAATGAGTACTAAAACCTTGTTAACATATTCATTTATTTAAAATGAATGAGAACTGTATCAGTAATTAAAATATGGTAATTTCGTTCACCCTCATGTCTTTAATCAGACAGTCATGCACAGAGAAATTTATAACTAAACTTGTCTTGCATCACATGCACATATGTTTTCACCTATATTCATACAGTACGTACATCCCCATTCTCCAGCTCTACCATAACAGAGAATTTTAGGGCAACCTGTCTGACGCCAAAACATAGAGAGCAAAATCTACACTGACACAAATTTCCTTGGCAGATGTGTTACTAGTACTCAAGAAGACAACAAAACAGTCCAGCACTGACTTCCTTCTCAGATCTCATCCATGTGTAGAACAATCTTGGGAGCTGACCAAAAATTCATCACATGTTGCCAAATGCTTGCTGGTGGAATGATCTTACCACCTCCATCCGGAATGCAAAATCACTGACAACATTCAAAAGACAGCTGAGAACTCATCTTTTCCGCGAGCACTTAACCTCATCTTAAAAAAATAATATATTTTCCTCTATTTCCTCCCTATGCTAGCTTGTGCTGCTCTTGGGTAATGCCCAAAACTTAGCATTTCAGGCACTTTTTGTGATTTTTTTTTTTTTTTTTGCCTCTTCATGATGGATTGCTTCCTGTATTTCTCAGTTGTAAGTCGCTTTGGATAAAAGCGTCTGCTAAATGAATAAATGTACATGAGCCCATTGATTTTTAACAGACCCCCTAAAGCGGTCTGTGGGTTTAGTGGGGGGTAACTGAGAATAAATGGGCAAAAGTCACATCGTGCTATGATGCGAACTTGATGCTTATGGAGTGTCTCCAAACCATCAAACAGTTTCAGCCTAACAGCAAGACAAACAAAGCTGCTGATTTTAAATTATAATTAAATGATGCAGGGGGTGAAGATTTTATGTAAAAACAAACCTTAAAACTTAAGTTCAAAGTCAACAATAAACAAAGTACTGTGCAATATATAATTAAATAGACATACTGTGGCCAGCCCTCTCCCGTAGATACAGTGAAAAGTGTAAGAAGAGCCCAGAGGACATTATCATAGTGGAACTCATGTCTCCTCCACTCCCTCTTCTTCACCTCCTTCCTGTCTCTCCCATAGTCAATGTAGTAGCCCCTACACAACACAAAGCAGTTAAAACAATGGCAAACAAAGAAATTAATAAAATGTAACTGAAAACGTACTGACCATTGTACAGCTTTACCAGAATTTGCCTGTACTTTCTGTACTTTTGAAATACAATGGTTCAATTTACTCTGTAGAAATATTGTAAATAAAAACTTCATAATCCAGAAAGACTATGTATTCAAACTATTACCCTACAAATTTTTTTAAGCTGCAAAAATATCTATACGGACCTCAAATTATTGGCTTGAAAGTGGTTTTAAAACTAAATTAATGGTAACATATAGGTCGTTCCCTCTGAGGATTCGAGGGAGGCAGTGCCTCCTTAAAAAAATTGGATGAGAAAATTATCCATATTTTAAAAAATAAAACAATGCAAATATTATAAAATGTGACATTAAAAAGTGTATAAATCGCAGTTTTTTCTAAAGTAACACTGTCCAGTGAAGTTACAGCGGGACGTCGCATCTCTCTTGCCTCCCCTGAGCCCATTGACTTTTAACAGACCCCCTAAAGCGTGCGGTGGGTTTAGTGGGGGGTAACTGAGAATAAATGGGGGAAAGTCACGTGAGAGGAGGCAATGCATCCATCGTGCTATGATTGGATATGATCAGTTATGATTGGATATGATTGGCTATGATTGGTTCATGTGATAAACTCTTGTTTTCGTGTGCATTCCACGTTTGGGAATGGTAAGGCTAATTAAAAAGTAAGTAAACAGCTCAGCCACATAGATATCATGCTTTATATGTCAAAATCAAACTTGAAATGGACTGAAAATATGATGACTGTGGGGTTTATTTATTGAGCAATTAGCTTGGGGAAATTAAAGATACATCTTTGTGCCTGTGACCAGTGTTTACCGAGCTTTGATGACTGATGATCCAAAAATAAGTTGACTATTAAAAAGAACAGCTCATCAGTTCACAAATAAAATAGATTGTTTACATTGTTACTGCATTTAGTTATTACTTGAAAATGTAAAAAATGCTTAAAACACGATGAGATTTATACTATTATTAAATAGAACATTACATTTTTAATGTAAAAATCCAATGAGAATAAAAATAAATGAGTATTTTATTTTTCTGCAGACTACCTATAATGTTAATAAGGATTTCTTGCACTAAATAGACATAAATTAGCTTGTTATGAACAGTTTCCACCCTCTCTGATCATTAAAATATATGGCATATGTTTGCACTTACTGGCATTCTTTCTGGGTGCCCATTGAGCCATCAGTACAGTAAAAGAACTTCCCCTTAAAGAGCTGCACTGCAATGACAGCAAAGATGAACATGAAGAGCTTGTAGACGATGAGAATGTTGAAGACGTTCTTCAGGGATGTGACCACACAATCGAACACAGCCTGCATGACACAACACATTCAAACAGAAGAAATAATCATCATATTAGGGACTGTCTCAGTTTGTGTCAATTCACTTGGGTTCAGAGTATTTATTTTTCCCACATTAATTTCACACGTCTAATACAAACATGTGGTTTTGTTTCATTAATACAGTGCATACTTTTTTCTTGATTTACCCCGAAAGAATGGAAGTGAAATGTGACAACATGCCCCATAGGTAACATGACCAAATGACAGCTTAAATGTTATCCAATCTATTCCAAAAAAATATCCAAGACAAACTAAAATATTTTGTCAATAAAATAAAATTATAAAACATAATAATGCATAATTTCTGAACATTGACTGTCAGTCTTTATTCACCCTTTTCTCATGGTTTCTCAAAAGAATTCATAAAAGTATAGAATATAATAGCATATTTCTTATAGGGGCTCATTGTAACGCAGTGTGGTGCCTCCTCGTTTCAAATCACCACTGCACACCACTGGTTTATTGGTGGACCTTCATGCTTACATTTTTACTAAAAACAATGTTCGTTCCCAGATGAATTACATAATATGAAATTGCCACCATGTATTTCTGATGAGATCAGGTATGGAATTAAGTGCACATGTCCAGTAATTTCATACGTCTCTGTCATCCCTATCCCCAAAGATCTCACAAGATCTCCCATCACTAATTCAATTATGGTTTAGTTAAATGGTCTGATGATAATTCTGATAATCCTGGCTCTGCATATGACTGCATATTGATTTAAAATGAAAAATGTCTAGTGCTGCATGTTATATTTAGTCTACTTTTAATTATTCACAGAGGGATTACTCATATTTGGACAGCAGAGAGTTCTAATGAATTAATTCATTAAATGGTGTGTGTTTTTGTGAGACTGTTTCAAAGGAATGTTCTTGGAATATTTCTCGACTGGACTGTCCAAGTGTTTGAAATACATTATACACACATATAGACTATGTATCAAACATTAGTTTATCGCCCTAGCAAAATTAGAAAGTATAATAAAAGATTTAAAAAAATAACTACAGTATAGTTTTTTCAGTATAGTTTTTTTTTTTTTTTTAATAAAACAATAGTTATATAATTTAATTTATGGTACTTATAGATCAGATTAGTACAGTACATGTACTGATTGTAATATAAATAATGACAACTCCCAGAATATGCATAATATGATGTGATCATCGCAGCTGGCCCACCTTTACAGGTACTCTGCCCTGCACCATCTGTGAGTCAGTGGCATAGCTCTCTCTTCTCTCCTTCTCTCCTCCTTTCAAGCACCATCCTTCCCCTGGGCCAGGTCAAGGCTTGGCGACATCCTAATTGTACGCGAGTTTGGTAGCTACAGCAGGTCATCAGATGGGCACCCCCCTTCCTTGGTGTTTCGTCAATTTAAGCCCATGACACCTCAGGAGGGCTCGACAGCAGATCCAGCATCCTGGATCTACCCCTGCTGATCACCACCCAACTCTATGATCTTGCTAGTCCTTCAACAGGTTGGCTCTGCCACCGCACCTCCCGCTGTATCAAAATCCAATGAGATGCTGTTTCTGCCTGTTCAGTGACATTGCTTGATTCCTGGCCATCCCTTCAATCCCCAACAGTCCAAGCGTTCTCCAGAGCGACTGTCCAGCAAATCCCTCTGCCATCCCCCAAAATTGGATCTTTGATGGAGTAGGCAGGACATTGTAGACAGAACACACTTTATCCAGTGTCCTTCCATGGTCCAGAAGACCTGTCACGTCAGGGCCCTTTGTCGTACACCCTCCCACCTTGTCCAGCTGCCCTGTTTTTTCATGGCAACAGCCTTGATATGTTTGGGTCTTTTTTCAGCTCGTTCTGGTGGAGCAAACAGGTCCAAGCCTGCCCTGAGCTACTGTCCCAATGAAGTCAGCATGATGCAGTCGATCCTCAGCCTCTGTCAGTGCTCTGCTGGCTGACCATTTATGACCTGTCCTGACCACAATCCCTGCCTGGCATACTCTTTCATCCTTGCTGTCTCACAGCATCATGGCCTGGCGTGTCTTTGTCATTTTATACTCCTCCATCACTGATGTCACTGGCAGCTGCAGCTTGCTGTCTGTGCTGTACAAGCCAATGGAGCAGAAGCTTATTGGGATACCAAGCCACCTCCTCAAATAGGTGTTAATCTCCCTATCCAGTCCCTAGACAGTAGAGACAGGTACTTCATAAACTAACAGAGGCCAGAGCAGCCTAGGGAGTACCGCGTGTTGGTAACCCCAGGCTTTAAACTTACTGGGTAGGCCGCTCTTCTCTAGGGATATCATCCATGTGTCTGCTTGGATAATCTGCTTATCATTGAGGTTTGCCCTGTACCACTTCCCCAAGCTATTTACCGGTTCTCTCTTGGACCGCTGGGATGATAGTGTCTTTGATCCTGAAGTGGAACCGGTCCTGGATGTGCCCCTTCCTCAATACCAGGCTTCTGGACTTTTCAGGTTTGAACTCCATCCTTGTCCAGTTGGTGACCTCAACCAGATCCTCCAAGATGCATTTCCCTTCAGGTACTGATTTTGCTGTGATGGTGAGGTCATTCATAAATGCTCTTATAGGTACCTGTTGGATGCCACTTGCCAACACTGCGACTCAACGCAACGTCTCTGCTGACTTAACGAGAAGGTTCGTCGCTGCCGAAAACAAAATTACTGAGTTTGTGCAGCCAGTGACAAGAGCCCACCACAGAGCTGCCAGGTCACCACAAATCTACTTTGCATCTTTGATGATCTTGGTGATTATGCTAGTGTGCTCAAGACAGATACGCTACCCCTGGAACTCCCCCCTTTTGGACGGATGTGTCCATGTACCCGTTGTCTACCATAAAGTAGGTCAGCCTCTTTGCCAGAATCCCAAGAAAAATCTTGCCTTTGACATTGAGGGGTGAGATAGTACGGAATTGTTTGATCCTTGTAGAGTTCTCTTCCTTAGGGATAAAGCATCCCTCAGCGACCAGCTAACTCACTGCAAAGTCTACTTCAATTATTTTATTCCACTTTATCCTTATTTGTTACCTTTTTTTTTCTCTTGACTTGATTATTTATAATTCTACAGATATAGAGATATATATATATATATATATATATATATATATATATATATATATATATATATATATATATATATATATATATATATATATATATATATATATATATATATATATATATAGTACTTTTTTTTTTTTATATATCCTATTTCTATTATAATTTCTTCCTTGTGTTTTTAACTGTGAATTTGCACTGTCCATGGAGCGGACCTGTTTACATTTCACTGCCGGTTGTATATTCTGTATATAACTGTGTATGTGACAAATAAAACTCTTGAATCTTGAACTGTCAGCAATGAAGTCCTTCTTCCATACCACTCTCAATAGCTTCCAAAGTCATCTCCTGAGCCTTATGCAATGCTTATACACCTTATACGGAATGCCATTCGGTCCTGGGGCTGATTTTGCTCTGCCCTTTCTGAGAAAGATGATCACCTCCTGCCAGCTCGGTTCCTCAGTTCTGAAGGGGGTAGATGGTGCTCCTCCACCTCCTCTATTGTTGCTTTCAACTCCCCTGATCTTACATCGCCCAGAAGTTTCGACAAATATTTGGTAGGATTCTTGGTGAAATATGTCCTCTCCCTCATTCGTAGCTTCCTGTTCCTATGGTGATATTTAGCTCTTAGCAAGGTCTTAATGCGCACAAGTTGTCATGGATTTCCGTGAGTGCTAGTCTCTCATGCGCTGTTGCTTCATGAAAAGCCTTTCTCAGCCTCCACAGTTCCACTCTAAGGATTGCTATCTCCTTCACACGTCTGCTTTCCTTTGGCTGAATGTTTGTTTTGGCCTTCGGCTCTTACTTTCCGAAGCGATCAGCGCCTATGCTCTAAATAATGGAAGCCATAGCCTTGAGCTTCTTCCCCACATCTCCTGCCAAGGCTGTTTCCAACACCTCATCCACATCATAATCAATCCTCTCCCACTCCTTCCACGCCACTGCAGTGGGCCAATTCATTGATTTCTTTTGGACCACTCCTACACATATGTCCTGTCCAGGTCATCTAATGTCCACATCTTAGCTTTGGTCTTTGCCAAATGTCAACCGCCTAGCAGTTACCGTTCTTCCTCGGTCGCCAACTTGTCTTTCCAGGTGGTCACTGGGTCAATCAGAAAAATATATGCAAAATACGATGTGATCATCACAGCTGGCCCACCTTTACAGGTACTCTGCCCTGCACCATCTGTGAGCCAGTGGCATAACGTTCTCTTCTTCCCTTCTCTCCTCCTTTCAAGCACCATCCTTCCCCTGGGCCAGGTCAAAGTTTGCCTACATCTCTCAACTATACACGAGTTTGGTAGCTACCAGACTAAACTATCAGAATAGTTTTACTCCATCCTTCGGATGAGATGTTAAACCGAGGTCCTGACTCTCTATGGTCATTACAAATCTCAGGATGTCCTTCAGAAAAAGAGTAGGTGTGTAACCCCGGCATCCTGGCCAAATTTGCCCATTGGCCTCTGTCCATCATGGCCTCCTAATCATCCCCATATACTGATTGGCTTCATCACTCTGTCTCCTCTCTGCCAATAAGCTGGTGTGTGGTGGGTGTTCTGGTGCAATATGGCTGCCATCGCATCATCCAGGTGGATGCTGCACATTGGTGGTGGTTGAGGAGATTCCCCTCTTCTATATGTGATGTGCTTTGAGTACCCAGAAAAGCGCTATATAAATGTAACTAATTATTATTATAATAACTATTTTAGTATGTAATTGAATATGACAATGTTAATGTATTTGGTCTGGGCGGACAAGATCTGCTGCGCTGCTGCTGTTGTTGATTATTGCTCCTGCTGCTACCTGCTGCAGAGCAAGTTTGGACTTGCTACTGCCAATAGATACACAGACATGCTGTGATCATGTAAGATATGCTGCTGCTGCATGAATATACATGCATAAATCTTATAGCAGATAGGCAGGTGGAGCGACTCTGATAGCACACTGCAGGACTAGCTAACAGCAAACACTGAACCGGACTATTTAAATGTTGAGCAAGCAAGCTCATTCGCTGCAGGATCAGCAGAGGCCAATCAGCTTGTGCCATGCAGTAATGATGTGATTGCTTGCAGATTACCGGTACATGTAAAGGAACGATCAGACTGTGCCCTCTAGAGTTTCATGACAAAAACTAGATATTTATGAGAGAGATATCTGTAGAGATATCTGTAGCCTGGACATCTACCATCTGGAAAACACCAGGCTACAGATATTATTACGATCAAATACTGATGCTTGTTAGTGAACAGGACAAAAATGGAAGAAATTGTACGTAAGTGGTATCGGGACAGAACCAGATGGGGCACATTGAAAAAAGGCAGAATTGAGAGGGACGGAAAGCATGCTGATCTGAATGTATATAAAGTGCAAAGAGCTGATACCTTGAGTTTTGGAAGTCTTTTGATGGTCTTGAGAGGACGGAGAACCCGGAGAACCCGCAAGGACTTAATGGTCTTTATGTCTCTGCCTTTGTTGTTTCTGTGAGTCACAAAACATATTATACTAATGTGAAAATGTTTTATTTTTAAGAAAAGAAAGAAAGAAAAAAATACCCATGCAATAAATATTAGGGCTGTCAAACATTTCTATCAAATTTATTGCAATTAGTTGCATATATAAGCAACCATATTAACAATAAAAGTTTTACATAAGTATTTGTTCTTAAAAAAAAAAAAAAAAAAAAAAAAATATATATATATATATATATATATATATATATATATATATATACTTTGTTGGGAAGGCGTGGTTTGGGAATCACTGTACTACACAATTTTTTCTTGCTAACCCATCCATGCCACTAGGTGTCAGTATAAACCGACTGGCATATCATCAACATATCAAACAAAAACATAAGCACACTGATAAGACAAAATCAGTGTTTGAAAAACGTGTCTTGAGACCAGTTCTTTCAAAAACATGAAGGTGGCTCTTCAAGCTTGAACTGCTTTGATGGTAGTTAAATTTCTTATTATTATTTCTTACTTATGGACAAGAGGTCATGATTAACTGCATGTTATTATTTTTAAATAATGAATCACACTAAATTAACAAGTTAAATCGACAGCCGTAATATGTAATGCATTACCTAAGAATATCTATGTATGGCTGATATACTGAGAGAATGAATGAAAAATTTTACGTTAGTAATTGCAAACATGGATCAGACATCACCATATTAACACACACACAAACAAAAACACACACAAATAAATGATCGGTGGCATCCGAATTGTTATAAAAATGGACAGACAATGAGACAAATGAGAAGCATTTGCTGTTACCCCATTAAATTCCTGGCAGCCACAGAGACACAATCCAAAACAATAACAGAGAAGCATTAAAAGAGAAAGAACACATGAACATCTCAAGAGGGTGTAAATCCATTAAATAATCAAGCTAAAGTGTCTGAGCTCAACCAAAGCTCAACCACTTCCTTAAATAACAACACAAATGTGCTTATTTTAGGTAAAATAACCAGGATAACAGGAATGACCCTTAACCTTTTTTTATAAATTGCGAGCAATCTCTTATTTTATATATATATATGTGTGTGTGTGTGTGTGTGTGTGTGTGTGTGTGTGTGTGTGTGTGTGTGTGTGTGTGTGTGTGTGTGTGTGTGTGTGTGTGTCTAATGCTAGGTAGTTTTCAGATATTACCTCTGGAATTAACCGGACTGCATGATTTTAGGGCTTCTCTCTATTTCATATATATTCTCCAAAATGGCCAGCAATAATCAGAAAGTAACTGACTTTCATCTCTGTTTGTATGTACCATTATAGAATATATTAGCAAACATCAAGCATATAAGAGAAGTAACCAACCAGTGTGGATACATAACTTATATAACTTAAATGAGGGGTGTCCAAAGTACAGCCCACGGGCCCATAGCCTGCTCTGAATCAGCCCGCAAGATGCTTTAAAAATAGAACAGGATTTGGCCTGCTATTAAGAAAGCATATGAAATTTATAGACTGCATTTAGATGTTGATATCTCATATAGCCAAATCTCACAACACACCACCTCCACTAGTGCAGTTGCCACCAGCTTCTTCTACTGTCCGAGGTCCACTGATGAAGTTGCACACAAAAAGAATGAAGAGATTGTTTGGCTTGTCATACATATACTATACAATTTTTTTTTGCATGCAATTAGCACAGAGCATTTGGTATTAAATGATGACTATACCTGTTTAGCCTGTATACACTACAAAAGTTAGCATGTGTGATTCTCTGGACTCCAACTTTCCCAATCTATCAAATAACACATACACCCACATGCCAGTCTTTACTTACTATTCTCGGTCTAGTACCGTCAACAGGAGCCTAAATGTGTGGTCACATTTAACTTTGTTTCAAATTCTCATGGGGAAAATACAGTAATTTCAGAATTCATTCAACTGGGAATTTCAGGTGAAGGAGAAAGATTTTTACAATGGATTTTGGTCATGTAGATTTGCCAACTTGACCAGCATAAAGCTGTTTGTTTTAACGCATTGCTACACTATTAGCAGTAGAAAATGAACCTGTTTTGCTAATGTGACAGGTTTAAGTAAAAATAAAGATTTTGATGACTAGAATGGCCCAATTTCCAAGTTTCCTAACATTAAAAAAATACCTCTGTTCCTATGGTTGACTTCTAGCCAGGAAAATAATGATCTGGTTATCCACTGAGACCTAAGAATATAAGTACTAATTAACCACATTCAACTCACAATTAATATCCTATTTTAGAAGTTAACCTACTTAGTCATATCGGTAACACTTTAGAATACTATTCTGTTATTAGTGAATGTGTAGTTACACAGGAACAAATGAGTAATGCAATATAACATTCTAGTAACTGCTATTAACTATCAATAAACTATGATTAATGAATTAGTAAGTAATAGTGCTCAATCAAATGTGGTAGTTCACTATTACCTAATCAATATACAATTTTTTTTTGTTTTTTTTACTAAGAACTACTATATACAGGGTCATAGTTAATGAGAGCAATGCATAATGTAGGGAGAGCGGGGGCACAACCTAACGCTTTTTGAAAAAGCTTTTTTATTTATTTTTATTTTTGCTATTATGTGATTTGTTTCATTAATACAGTGTATACTTTTTCTTGATTTACCCGAAAGAATGGAAGTGAAATGTGACAACATGCCCCATAGGTGGGGTACATTGTAACATCTAATGCCCACAGCTTAAAATGTTACCTGATCTAATCCAAAAAATATCCAAGACAAACTAAAATATTTTGTCAATAAAATACAATTCATTAACTTTTTAAAATAAAACAATGGCATTTTTTTATCATTAAAAATATACAAATTTTGAGTTTGACAACAAACACATTGATAAATACAGCTATACAGCATAGTTCAAAACATAATAATAATAATGATGAATAATTTCTGAACATTGACTCTCAGTCTTTATTCACCCTTTTCTCACGGTTTCTCAAAAGAATTCATAAAAGTATAGAATATAATAGCATATTTCTAATAGGGGCTCATTGTAACGCAGTGTTATAACACACCCCATCTGCACAACTGGGATTTAAACCACGGCTCGTGGCTTCTGCTGTTAGATCAGCATTAAATAATATCTCTGTGTCCTCTCCACAATCAGCTGGTGTGTGGTGGGCATTCTGGCGCAATATGGCTGCCGTCACATCATCCAGGTGGATGCTGCACATTGGTGGAGGTTAAGGAGAGTCCTCCCCTTTCATATGTAAAGCTCTTTGAGTACCCAGAAAAGCGCTATATAAATGTAACAAATTATTATTATTATTATTATTATTATTATTATTATTATTAATAAATAACTATCTCAACTGTTAAATAACAGATATAAGATTACAATAGTATCAGATTTGTCTTATTTTAAATAAACACAAAAAACTGTACTTTTTCTATGGTTAAATAAATGTTCAGCGATATCTTCCAAAGATTTTTAATTTTGGTGCATTTTTTTCACTAAATAATGTTGATATAGCAACTAGTAAATACACAAAGTTTCATCATCCTGGCATGTGTTGAAAACCATGGTTTTAAACCATGCGTGTTACAACTAACCCTGCATTAGGTTGTGCCCCGTGCTCCCCTATAACTAATTCTAACATGAACAGCAAGATCATTCCCTATCAATGACTGGAGTATTTATAAGCTTTTGAGGTTTTTGTTTAAGTTTTGGATAGTAATGACTCAAGTGTTACTATTTCCTTCTGAAAGGAATTACTGGCCATTTGGTTTCTTGTTAGTTAATAGTAGTTACTAGAACGTTAATATTGTATTGTTCCGGTGTAGTTATTCATTAATGATGGTACAGTATTATACAGTGTTACCTCTATATCTGTTCGAAATTACCCCCTGTTCAACCCTTACTGTCTAACTCTGCCCCCCTCGCCCAGTGAACGCCTATAAAAAACAGGCACCATCAGGGCTTGACATTGACTTTTTTGTTCACCACCCACTGTGGCTAGTGGTTTTCCAAAGTTACTAGCCACTCAGAATTTTCATATCGATACCATGGGGAAAAACTGCCATATATATATATGGGTGTATTAGTTTACTGTCACTTTAAGACACACTGATCCATTATACTGTTACACAGGCATTTTCATTGTCAACTGTTTATATTCGCTTAAAATATTACTGACTGTGTCCACACTGAAATTCAAGCCCTGTAACCAACAATAATCACCTGGAGTAAGTGAAAACCTAAAATTCAACTCAAAGTGGCTAGTATGAGTGGCTGTTATAGTCCAATATTACCAGAAGTCTAATCACCACAACACTGATCATGTTACCATAGGGATAACAGTACTTGCATTATTATTTGTTAATATACTCAAAGGCGTAGATTTGGGGAGAGGAAATCAAACCTAAGCCACTGCTCATACCGCATTACAGACACATTTGCAGCCCCTTTACTGTTGTTCTGCCACATGCTTGTATCATGACCTATTTTTGGGGGGGAACAAATGTGATTCTCTACTAGCTATGATATGGGTTTAAGCACTCTTGTATTTTTTACACATTATGCAGTGAATTTGGATTTGCATAAACTCTAAAATGGATTAAACCCTACATTTTCCATCTGTGCAGATGTCTCTAAAGCAAAATGATTCCAAGTAAATATTATCATCAGAAATCTGACTTTATGCAAACAACTCGGCTGAGTCACACAAAGAAGATGGATCTCATTTGAAATACTTACGTCAATGCAAAGGCAATTAGAGCTCCAACCACCACAATAAAGTCTAGAATGTTCCACAAGTCCCGGAAATATGATCCATCATGAAGAATGAGGCCCTGGTCAATCATCTGTATAAAATGGCATAATGCAATATTATAAAGAATACATAGTATATAACTGTATATTACAAATAAAACTCTATATTATGTTTACATATCTATATATACAAATAGTATAATTGAAATTAAATAGCATATCTGTCTTTGTGTTGGCCTTAGACTTGAAAAGTATTAGTGGAGAAGCCCACAGCTTTTTAGCTAATCATAAATGCCCTCTGCCTGTCAATGATTTGGAGTTTGCTGATATCGGGTTAGGTGAAATGTCTTTTTGGAGGCAGGATTTTGGAAGAGGGCATGCCATGAAGTTATCACAGTTATCAGCACTACCTTTAATATAGGATAACAGTTATTTAAATCATGTTTGAAGTAAGAAAGCAGATACCTTTATAATCATCTCAAATGTGAAGACGCCAGTGAAAACATAATCAAAGTAACGGAGAACCTGCAAACAAACAGTAAACACCCTTGTCACTTTTATTTCCATTTTTGTGTCAAAAGACAAGACAAGAATCGGTATGCTGATTTAAAGTGCCCCTATTATTCTTTTCAAATATTACCTTTCATGCAGTGTGTAATATAGCTGTTTGTCAATGTAAAGGTCTGCAAAGTTCTCAAGATTAAAATGCATGACAAATAAAGTTATTGTCTCCTAAAATCAACGAATCGAAACGAGTCATCAGCAAAGTCAGTCTCATTTCCACCATTCCTGTTCATATCACTGTGTAACAAGCGCTGAGGAAGCATATGGAGCTGAAATTGAAAGTTTAGTTTACGACACTACAACATGTTGAACGTGCTTGTGGCGAGGTGGACGAGTGAGAGACGTGGGAGGAGCAAGAGAGGACCAGGCCTGGGGCCTCATTTATAAAACTTTGCGTAGGCTTTGCGTCAGAAGTAGCGTACGGATGAAACATAAGACGTGCGTACACACAGAAATATTCGGATTTATAAAACTGTGCGCACGCACATCCTACGCAGTTTTCCCTTAATAAATCACAATCAATTCTAAATGTAGTGCAGCTTTTGCGGCTTCATGTCACGCCCATAGTTGCCCATAAATAGACCGTGAATCGCCCACAAGTTAATATTCATCGATTGCGAAATCATGGCAAACACAGAGACGAAATCAAAAAAACTTAACTTCACTCAATGTGAAGTAGAAGTTATCGTTGGCGAGGTGGAAAAGAGGAGAAAAATGTTGTTTGGAGTGCACAGTGTGGGCATTACTAATGCCAAAAAGGCACTTGAGTGGCAAAAGGTTGCAGACGCCATAAATGCTGTAGCCTCACAACCTCAGACCGTGGCCGAAATAAAAAAGAATTGGTCGAATTGGTCTATCTATCTATCTATCTATCTCCCTAATTATCTATTTGTCTGTCTGTCTGTCTAATTGCATCTATATCTGCTCCGCCAGACGGACACATTGACGAGAATATCAGTTTTGTACATTATTTCGTTCTGTTTATCATATTATGTATGAGGATGAATTGCATAACATGCCAATATTATTGCAGAACATATTTCACTTTTCTTTTTGCAAATATGTGTTAATTTGCATTTCTGTTGTAATTTTCGTTTGATTTTGTTTGTTTTACACTGCAGATCGATCAAACGGGTGTTCGTGTAGGCTGTTAATTGTAAGACTTGCTTTGTGAAGTCTTCATGTTATTTATGAGAGGCAGTATTGCCATTTCTTTTACACAACGGTCTACAGTTTCACACACTTTCATGTGTTTCTTCCATCTGCCGACGGTGTCGCCATTTCTCATTTCACCCGTTTTTTTGTGCGTACGCCTGGGTCAGAGCTTGCGTGAAGGACCTCACATTTTCCCATCAAGTTTGCTTTTTATAAATACCAATTATTGCGTAGAGAGCAGCGTACGCCTTCTTTTGTGCGTACGCAATGTTTATAAATGAGGCCCTTGGACTTTACGTTGTGTTTGTTAATGTTTTATTATGTGTGTGCGTGGTAGCCGTCCGTGAGGGGCTGCCCGCGTTACTTTTCGTTTTGTTTATTTATTAAGTCTTTAAATGTTCACCGGTTCCCGCCTCCTTCTTCCCTGAACAAAGAACAGTATTACAGTGTTCTATAAATAAAGTGGAGTTGAGTTGACACACATTGTAAGCAGTAGACCAATCACTACAGACTGGGCCATCTGACCAAACAGAGCAGAGTAGACCAATCACAACAGACTGGGCCATCTGACCAATCAGAGCAGAGTAGACCAATCACAACAGACTGGGCCATCTGACCAATCAGAGCAGAGTAGACCAATCACAATAGACTGGGCCATCTGACCAATCAGAGCAGAGTAGACCAATCACAACAGACTGGGCCATCTGACCAAACAGAACAGAGTAGACCAATCACAACAGACTGGGCCATCTGACCAATCAGAGCAGAGTAGGCTCGCAGAAAGGAAGGGTTTAGAGAAACTGAATCTTCAAAGTTTTCAGACTTTGAAAAATTAGGTGATGTGCAGTGTATAATACAAGAAGATTAAGTGTTTTTTGACCTTGGACTCCAAAATTTAGAACTATTAAAATAGCATAGGGGCACTTTAAAGTCAAAATACTCACAGTCATTTCATTATTCATTATATGAGTTATTAAGAATTCAATATTTTCAAATACAATAGTTTACTTTATTCCTCTCTGAACTGGCGCACACAGGGTCCTCAGCAGCTAGTGCAATACTGCTGGCCACAATCACCAGGAGAATGGTCATCTCAAAGTACCGCAGGGTCACCACATAGTGGCAGATCCTTCTTATACTTTAGTTATAGAAAGAAAAATGATTTTAGATGTTAGATTTTACCTGTTTTGTCATGCATGGTATACTGTACAACTAAAAATGTGGGATTGTGTAAACACTTACGGATTTGTGCTTTTGAAAATGAACATGCTGTCTGGTATGTCAGGTTTGGGGACAGTCGACTGTTCACCGCCATTCTCGTCATAATCATCGTCGTCGTCATCGTCAGCTTTTTCTGAGTGACTGGCCTCCACGTCCTTGAAACTGACTGTGACGGGTTAAATCAAGAGAACAAAACATATTTCAGCATTTTATTTGCAACAGGTTTAAATATTAAACATAAAAATTACTTGTATCCAAACAAGATCAAACTTCCCTGCAAAAAGAGTAATGAAAGTAGATAGGACAAGCTCCTCATAACAATGTTGTGAAAGTTTTTATTCACTAAGGCAATCGCCAGATTTCGAACTATTACTTGAAACTATTCTGGAACTTATTTTTTTTTTTTTTTTGCGTGAAAATAATGCACCATGTATCATAGTGGCTTTTTAGTAATTGTAGGTAAAGGTCTGCCATTTGGGTTTGTAATTCAAGAGAAAACTAATTTATATATATATATATATATATATATATATATATATATATATATATATATATATATATATATATATATATATATATATACACACACACTCACCTAAAGAATTATTAGGAACACCATACTAATACTGTGTTTATACTGTGACCCCCTTTCGCCTTCAGAACTGCCTTAATTCTACATGGCATTGATTCAACAAGGTGTTTGTTGAATAGGATAGCATCTTGCAGTTGATGGAGATTTGTGGGATGCACATCCAGGGCACGAAGCTCCCGTTCCACCACATCCCAAAGATGCTCTATTGGGTTGAGATCTGGTGACTGTGGGGGCCATTTTAGTACAGTGAACTCATCGTCATGTTCAAGAAACTAATTTGAAATGATTCGAGCTTTGTGACATGGTGCATTATTCTGCTGGAAGTAGCCATCAGAGAATGGGTACATGGTGGTCATAAAGGGATGGACATGGTCAGAAACAATGCTCAGGTAGGCCGTGGCATTTAAACAATGCCCAATTGGCACTAAGGGGCCTAAAGTGTGCCAAGAAAACATCCCCCACACCATTACACCACCACCACCAGCCTGCACAGTGGTAACAAGGCATGATGGATCCATGTTCTCATTCTCCAGTCTCCAACTGTCCAATTGTGGTGAGCTTGTTCAAATTGTAGCCTCTTTTTCCTATTTGTAGTGGAGATGAGTGGTACCCAGTGGGGTCTTCTGCTGTTGTAGCCCATCCGCCTCAAGGTTGTGTGTGTTGTGGCTTCACAAATGCTTTGCTGCATACCTCAGTTGCAACAAGTGGTTATTTCAGTCAAAGTTGCTCTTCTATCAGCTTGAATCAGTCAGCCCATTCTCCTCTGACCTCTAGCATCAACAAGGCATTTTCGCCCACAGGACTGCCGCATACTGGATGTTTTTCCCTTTTCACACCATTCTTTGTAAACCCTAGACATGGTTGTGCGAAATACTCAGACCGGCCTGTCTGGCACCAACAACCATGCCACGCTCAAAATTGCTTAAATCACCTTTCTTTCCCATTCTGACATTCAGTTTGGAGTTCAGGAGATTGTCTTGACCAGGACCACACCCCTAAATGCATTGAAGCAACTGCCATGTGATTGGTTGATTAGATAATTGCATTAATGAGAAATTGAACAGGTGTTCCTAATAATCCTTTAGGTGAGTGTATATATACACTATTCCATTATACTATCCCATGGGGTCACGGGAAAAGAGTTGTGAATGGCAGGGAAGCAGCACCACTGACTTGTAGCATGTCTGGATTGTATTCCTACTACATAAGTGCATACTTTATAGAACATACTTTCTTAACGCAAAAGCAAAAGATTTTAATCAAATGTAGAGATTTCATATGCTGCAATAAGATTTCCGAGTGGCTTTGGCTTTGAGTCTGTGAATGGAGTGTGATTGCCAGGGTAAATATATCAGGGCAAATATATAACTGCAAATAGATGGCAAGCTGTGTTGTCTGTCTTAAAGTACATATGTTTGGGCATTCATTAAACATGCATTGAACTGTACACATACACCGATCAGGCATAATATTATGACCACCTTCCTAATATTGTGTTAGTACCCCTTTTGCTGCCAAAACAGCCCTGACTGGTCAAGGCATGGACTCCACTAGAAGGTGTGCTGTGGTATCTGGCATCAAGATGTAAGCAGCAGATCCTTTAAGTCCTGTAAGTTACGAGGAGGGGCCTCCATGGATCGGACTTGTTTGCTCAGCACATTCCACAGATGCTGGATTGAGATCTGGGGAATTTGGAGGCCAAGTCAACACCTCAAACACGTTCCTGAACTATTTTTGCTTTGTGACGGCACATTATCCTGCTGAAAGAGGCCACATCCACCAGGGAATACCGTTTCCATGAAAGGGTGTACATGGTCTGCATCAATGTTTAGGTAGGTGGTCACATCCAGGTGGTTAAAGTAACATCCACATGTATGGCAGGACCCAAGGTTTCCCAGCAGAACATTGCCCAAAGCATCACACTGTCTCTGCCGGCTTGCCTTCTTCCCATAGTGCATCCTGGTGCCATGTGTTCTCCAGGTAAGCGATGCACACGGCCATCCATGTGATGCAAAAGAAAATGTTATTCATCAGACCAGGCCACCTCTTCCATTGCTCCGTGGTCCAGTTCTGATGCTCACGTGCCCACTGCGTTTATGCAGTCCCATAAGAAACAAACTGCGATGCACTGTGTATTCTGACACCTTTCTATCTGAACCAGCATTAACTTCTTGAGCAATTTGAGCTACAGTAGCTTATCTGTTTGATCGGACTACACAGGCAAGCCTTCGCTCGTATACTGCCTATGACCCTGTCGCCGGTTCACCACTATTCCTTCCTTGGACCACTTTTGATAGATACTGACCACTTCAGACCGGGAACACCCCACAAGAGCTGCAGTTTTGGAGATGCTCTGACCCAATCATCTAGCCATCACAATTTGGCCCTTGTCAAACTCGCTCAAATCCTTACGCTTGCCCATTTTTCCTGCTTCTAACACATCAACTTGAGGACAAAATGTTGACTTGCTGCGTAATATATCCCACCCACTAACAGGTGCTGTGATGAAGAGATAATCAGTGTTATTCACTTCACCAGTAGTCATAATGTTATGCCTGATCGGTGTATAAAACTTTATTTCTGAATTGTTGTGCCAAGTTTCTTGGTACAACTCACTAGACTTTCTGTTGCTAGGCACTGTCTCACTAGGTTGCTGTAGATATTTACTAGGTTGAAATTCACTGGGTTGATGTTATTTGTGAAAGCTTAGGTTTCTCCTAGGTTTTGATCTTACAACGATTTCCTGTGATTTTGCTTAATCTGATGTGAGTTTTACTGTAAATTTGCCAGAGTGAACACTAACCTAGATTTCACCCAACACCCAGCACCAAGACTACTACAGCAATGGAGCCGAAGACTCTGAAGACAAACTGCTCTTTACTTTCTGAGACAACTGATGAAGCTTAGATTGCCACAGGCATTGATGACCCAGTTCTCTGTCTCTATTAATGAATCTGTTCCCACTTTAGCAAATTATCTGCTTTGCAAACAGAATCAATGGCTGCAGTCCTCTGCCATAAGTCACTGAACTACTTCACTCTTGCACTCATCATAAGGAATTTCCTACTGAAAAAACACCAAACACAATGCCCACTCCATTGTTGAAAACTGCTTATTTCAATTATTAAATTTTTAACTCATACTTCATTCAATGCACTGTACATTATCAATGGTTCTCACAGGTCTGTTCTGATAAAGTTACAGAGAAAAAATTATGCTAAATGCGAACAGGCAGTTCAAATAAAATTATTTTTCATAGATTGTTTGACATGTTGTACTCCAAACATCATTCCGATACTTCTTTTATAATCGTCATGCATGTAGCTTTTATGATCTTTGATTAAGGGACATTATGGAAAATTTGGGTTACACTGTAATTTAAGGTGACGTAGTTACATTGTACTTATTTAGATAAGTACAGAGTAATATTAGCTACATACCTTACTATAGAGTTAGGGTGTGGTTTAGTTACTTGTAATTATGCATAATTTACTGTTATTACTATAGTAAGTACAAGTAGTAGCGTGTAACTGTCACCTTGAATTAAAGTGTAATTTTGAAAATGCATTTGTCACCACAAGTCAGTATTTAAAATTTACTAGTCATGGCAAATGGTGAAATTGTGACCAGTTACACATTCTTAGATAAACTTGTAAAAGTTGGGAGAACACATTAACATTAAAGACTATGCTTCAAAGTACCAAACCTCATAGTATTTGCTGCATATCTGTCACTTTAGATGTTAGACACATTGGGGTTTATATTATGATATCAATATTATATTGATATCACTAATATTTTTAAGGACATTTTGTTTACTATCTAACTGTTTTGGTTTGGAACTTAATTTCCAAAGCATCTGAAACTATAGTAATTGGTATGATAAAACAGAAAATGCTGTACAAGAAGACCAATCCAGAGGAACTATACTCTGCACAGTAAAGATGCAATAAAAAAAAAAACAGAAGCAGGATGGATGGATGGATGGATGGATGGATGGATGGATGGATGGATGGATGGAGGGATGAATTGACAGACAGTTCAAATACCAGTCATTGGTGCCATTTCCAACAAAGGCTGGGCTGATGTTTCTCGTTTAATGCTGGTTTCTGTGATACCCTCATCCTGGTTAAGATAGCTACCGTTGTTCTCAATGTCTGAGACTTCCCCTGTGTATTTAGATTCTGATGTAAAGTCATCTTTGTGCCTGTGAAACTGAGTTTCCTGGCTATCAACTTGATCCTCCATTCCAGAACAGACAGATTGAAGCTCCTGAAGGCCAGATGCTTGGGAAAGTCCCTTCCCATCACCCACAAACTCCCTAAAATACAAATGACCAGGTGTAAATGTTTGATCTTAAAAAAATAATCTAACATAACTTTGCTCTGTGTTATGTTACAGAACAACTTCAACAAGTAGAAAACCAAGCTGTTACTTTCAACCATAATTGTGCCACTAACATTTCTAAATCCAATTATTAGTTCTTTACCAAACAGAATGTCAGTAACAGAATGTCAACAGTGACAGAAGGTAAACTAGCATGTGAACTCGCTAAATAAAAATGAGTCATGATGGCATTCTTACCTTTGGCATTCCTCCTGGTTCTCAGTTTGCTTTCCAGACATTATTTCAGTTTCATGTATGTGCATCATGTTTTTAGACTGCGTTTCCTCCATTTTATCCTCACCCTCTTCAGCCTGTTTCTCGCTGCACCCAATTTGCTGGTGATTCTCTGCATTTCTACTCTCTGTTCTGTACTCTCGATGTCTGTGCCGTTTGTGTCGCCCACCCTCTGCTACCCCTGCAGCGGCAGCAGCCCGAAACTTTCTTGCCACACGATGCCTCCTCTCTGTATTTGAATGGTGGTTATTAACACTTGGCCTCTCCTCTAGTCCCGATCCCATCAGGGGCAACGGTTCAGACTCTGGAGGTTCAGGGAGAGGAATTGTGATAGACATGGGTGGCTCTGGCAGGGGAATCCCCACAGACATTGGTGATTCTGGCAAGTGTAAAGGGCTTGTCTCAGGAGACATGCAGCTCTGTTGGTGATGATCACTCACTGGAGTGTCCAACTGATCCTCTGTGGGACTGCCAAACAGTACCTCACGACTGGCCATCTGGCGACGTTTCCGCAGCTGGTTCGTCCTTTGCTCCCAGACGGACATGTTAATCTTTTTGCGTCTCTCACGCCGACCAGCAAAAGCATTCACAGGCTGCTCTTCCGCTTGTTTGCTAGCAGGTTCCTCCTCTGCCTCTGCAGGAGATGGTCGTCCTCGGTGGATGGCACGCTTCCTGTACAAGTACGGTCTCCGTCTCCTTCTGTGTGGACATGATATATCTCAGTCACAGGAGTTATATAATTTGCAGCATGCACAATCACAATTCACAAGGGTGTGTGATAAAAATCAGAAAATTAGAATAAAAACAATGGCTATCGATTCAGGCTAAATAAAACAGAGAAAACCAGGAGAAAACCAGGGGAAAGAGAAAACCAGGGGAAAATTCTTGAATAATAAAAATAAACAGAGAAGAAACAAAATAAGAGAAACAGAGTGCAGAAAGGATCTACATGTCAGCAGGTAATTTGGAGTGTTAATGAGATGGACAATGCAATGTTAATGGCAGACACAACACATAAAAAGATACATAGACAGGTTTACTTACAATTATGCGTATTCTTTTGTTGTCCATGAAATCAAATAAATGATTAATTGAAAATAAGCCATTAGTGTATTTGTAGATAAGACAAACCAAACAATCCATATTGCCAGACTGCACACAAGTCAACTCATAATTCATATAGATGGCTAAAAAAATCTGAACCCAGAGGTCCACTGTCCTAAAGTTTAGCTCCAAACCGAATCAAACTCAACTGAACAAGCTAATCGAGGTCTTTGAGATTACTAGAAAGTTGCAGACAGGTGAGTTTGATCAAGGTTGGAGCTAAACTCTGAAGAACAGTGGACCTCGGGGGCCAGAGTTGAAAAATGTTAAAGGGTTCTTTGGTACTCCAATACCATTAATGCCACATCACACATTTTTCACACATTTTGTGAATTGCACAAACTGTAATCAATATTTTAGATGAGTTTTGTCCAGGTGTTTTGGTAGTATACTTTTATGTATCTTAACATTGCAATAGCTTAATTGTAGGTCCATCATCATGTGCCCTTTGTCTCATACTGTTGTCTCTATGCCCTGAACAACTTTCAACCAAAACAGCTAACTTTTCTACTTATAAAACCCACAAGATTCAGACTAGACAGGTAACCAGCTACAGGACAGCTTAACTGTAAATAACTTTAAGCTGAACGTGCCATTTTGCAAGCATCTTAGAGAAAAGAGAAACTAGTCTAAAAATTGAACTGTACTTGAAATGAAAATGGTAGTTATTTGTCAACTGGATGTGTTTCCCTGTTGCTCAAAACATCACTCAGTGGAAATCAGAACTCTTCTCTACTGACAAAAGACGAACAGTTGTGCTCAATACATCTGACTACTGTGTTAAAGTAGCCAAGCTTCTATTAACTAATATCTAATATAAAAAATGTTACGACTGTAACCATTGATCCCTGAGAAGGGAACGAGCACTGCGTCAACGAAGCAACGATGTGGGAACGTCTCTGCATGATTGCGTCATGAAGCACAGGTGAAATCCATCCAATGGAATGGCGGAACGTCATAGGCATTCAGGCCTTAAGATTGAGAAACTTCTGGCACAGATTCAATAAACTCATGGGGGAAGCAGCAATTCCCACAACAAGAAGTAAAGACTCTTCATATCATTGAGTAAAGTATTACTTTAAAGTAAGTACCCATGGAGGGAGCTCTGGAATGTAGAATGGTCTCTACAACCTCAGTTGATAGGCCCGAATCTAGAAGTTTGGCCCCCTCAGGGGCCAGATCCACAGTCTCCATAAGTCCAGCAGGGGGTGATAGATTTCGCTCCCTGCCTGAGATAGAGGGTCCCTCCTGACCAGAATCTCCCAAAAAGAACAGTCAAGGAGGGACACCAGGCTCTAAGAACCATACTCAAACTGACCAGAATGGGGCTACTAACAACAGACGGGCCCCATCCCAGTGAATTCTCTCCTGAACTCCCGGGAGCAGAGTGATGGGGGGTGGGGTTCAGCCTTGGCCACGTCTGTACCATGGCATCCAAAACCAGAGCGGACAGTGTGTCGTTTCTAGAGACGCAAATAGATCTATTTCCGCCAAACGGTGGCCAAACTGCCTCCATATGAGCTCCACCAGTCTCCATTCCCTAGCCTCAGCCCCTGCCTCGACAGGATGTCTCCTCTCTGATTTTGATGCCCAGGGATTTAAGCTGCTCTCAGGGAGAGCATTTTTCTCTGAGCCCACAAGAGGATCTGGTGTGCCAGTTTGAATAGTGGGCATGACCTCAGACACCCCTGATGATTTATATAGGTGACCATGATGTATTGTCTGACTAAACAAGAACATGGTCAAGAACTGAGGTCTGGGAGAAAATGTTTCAATGCTAGAAAGACAGCCATCATCTCTATGTCATTTACATTTACTTTAATTCTCAAAGTTCATTTTGGTATTGATAGCATTACAGAGAAGAACACGAAAACTTGATTAGAACCATGCAGCTGAGCAAAAGTTATATGAAGTTCTTGTTGTGACTGCATACAATTTTCAGATTGTTTTATGAGATTTTTTTTGTTAAAACTGTAGTTATATTTTAAATACAATATCAACAATTATCTGATGATTCTGATGACCATCAGCAACTGTTTAATATTTTTCACTGTCACCCATTACTCATTTCTTAGTCTTTCAGAATTTATAACATTGGTGTACAACATCTCACCATTCATTTATTCCTAACATTGTCTTGTTACTCTGTTCTGATTATTAACTTTGATCCTTGCTTTATTTTGTCTTTATTCTGATTTCTGTTCTTTCACTATTGTCTTGGATTAGTTTGCTAATTTCTTGTATTGTGCTACATATCTGGACCGGAAACAAAAAGGTTTAACTTTTGCCTCCCTCAAGGTGCAATCCTTAAATTATCACCGTTAGAAACTAATGGTCCATGGGGTTTATCCCTTGCAAATGTTGTATAAACTAAATTAAACTGATTTATTAAGAGAAAAAAAAAGATTCAAGAAGTCAAAACCTAAAATAGTGAAGGACCTTCAGTGATTCTTAGCCTTTGCAAACCTTTACTGCATGCTCATCAGAGAGTTAAGTACAAATGCAGCTCTCTTGACTTTTTCAGCATCCTGAAAATAGGTTCTCAGAACATAAACATCCTTAACCACTGCACAAATACTAAAACACCCAAATTATTTGCGGCCATTTGTGATTGTAACTGATGTCATATTGGTGCTATACTAGACAGGTTATACCCCATAGCCTTCTGATAGTCGCTCCCCAATGAGAAAAACCAAGATGAAGGCTGTTCTAGTGGAGTGGTGACACATTTACATGGACAACAATATGCCGATATTAACCTGATTAAGACAATACTCTGATTAAGAAACTCCCATGTAAACAGCGATTTCTGATTACCCTAATCTGGCTAAAGTCATACTCGAAGTAAACACAAATCAAATAAACGGAGCAATTCCAAGAGGGTTCTCGCACCTTGGTGCCCGGGCCCTAATTATCAAAGTGCATTATAGACATATACACACCTTAATCACACTATTAATGTTGTGTGGGAGTTTTTGCCACATTTTACAACAGGTTACGTACACACACTGAAGTGGTCAACCGTTTGATGGCATACAAGAAAGCATGGCTTCAAACAACTCTCTCCCACCAGTCCTTATTTCGTACTCTCATCCAGTACCTCCGAGTTTGTTGCAGTGCATGAATGAAATGTTGCTGAATGAAAGTACAGAGGAGGCCTGTTGCTAGGGAATTTGTATCCGTCGTCATATATTTGCACATATAGCATGACAAATAATTAACTGCACTTGAATCTTTCGTAAAATTAAAAATGAAACTGTATGTTGATACGTGAAATTCTGGAGGGAACGTCGGACGGCGTGGCATGGGGACGCAATGACGTGCCATTAATCGATCTATGTTCTATAGCATATAAAACGGGAACATGAAAAGAATATTCTTAAAGCAACACATGTAAACACCTTAATCAGAATACCGTCTTATTCAGAATAAAGTCAATACTTCGATTACTGCTGTCCATGTAAACGTAGTCACTGTCTAAAAGCTGTATGTCACTAGGAACTTATCTAAACCGGATTTTACCTCACTTACAATAAGCAAATCAGCAGTCTTACACTGCCTAGTGTGCCATGCTCATGGATTATGACATGCTCGTTAATTACATTGAATTACAGCCTCCGACTTCTGGCAGTCAGAAATTTTGGGTAGCAGTCCTACAATGTGACTACTTGCATGATGCCAGTCTACAGAGGATCCAGTAGGAGGACAGAAACGAATGCTGCAATTGACACGCCAACTATGATCAACCTCTTCACAATGTCATAAAAGAGTAAGAGCAAAAGAGCATGGACTGTAAAATAATACTCAACACTGTCCAAGTCTGGTTATGATGTATCATAGGCAAGAAAAGAAAAAGAAGAAGAAAGAAACAGACCATGAAACAGACCGTTTTGCCAAAATCCAGTGTGAAGATAGTCAGATGCAAAACCACAGAAAGAATCCAAAGGGTTTTTGGGGGGATTTGTTTTGACCTCTCCTCGTTTACGGACTTCTGTGATTTTGGGTTTTGTGCTTTTAAATCTAAACTCCACTGTCTACTGTACTAAATTAAAGCTTCTAATCACTTAAGCTCTAATAACATATTTACATTTACATATTTGGCAGACGCTTTTATCCAAAGCGACTTACATTGCATTCAAGGTACACATTTTTACATTTTGTCAGTTCTTGCTTTCCCTGGGAATCGAACCCATGACCTTGGCATGGCTAGCGCCACGCTCTTATTGTTTGAGCTACAGGAAATTATAATTTTTTTCTTTAAAATAAGCACACTATTCCCCTTGTGGTGTAGGCGATTGAGTTTCCTAGCAACTCAAGATTAAATAAATAAATAAATAAATAAAAAATAATGAAATTCTTACACCCTCAATAATCAAAATTTAAAGAAAAAAGAGAAAATGATTTAGTCATTCCAATTTACCAATTTAAGTGTTTTTGTGTCCTTCCCTATCAAATTTGACCAGAACCAATACTGATCAAAAAACGTGACAGACAAATGGTACATTCATATATGACACTTCTGTTCATGTGTTTGATGGGTCTGAAAAATTACACAGTAGAATAGTGTCATCATGGTTTAAAAGCATGTCTGAAGCACAAGAAGTTTTGCAACAGTCAGCAGTCAATAACAAATTCTTGCTAGTTACTTTGAAGGCTTTCTCTTACCAGCTTCTTAATACATGATATGAAGCATCCTTAATTTGAAAAATAGCTTATGACAGAGCAAAAAAAACAAAACAAACTTACTCTGAGAGGCCGAATTCTCTGCTTTTATAACGCTGATTGAAAAACTCTTCTTCCTCCTCCTCTTCTTCCTAACACAAAATATACCTCTTCAATATAACACACTATGAACTAATATAGTTACTGTTACATGTTACTGTTATATTTTACATTAGTATTTCTTAAACGCATAAATACAACTGTTATGCAAAGTGCTGTTTCATTATCTTACCTTAGTTAGTTCCTGTGCATTGGCTAGATTATCCACAGCAATAGCCAAGAATACATTAAGCAATGTGTCTGTTCACAGAACTGTCAAGAATGTAGGTACCATTTGAACAGATGTTTCAAATTTGCAACACTCTTTGGTAACACTATATCTTACAGTGTCATTGTTATACGTTACATGTAGTTACTGTAGTTATATCTACCAATTATGCATAATTAAATGCAACTAACCCTAAACCAACCCATATGTATAACCCTAACCCTATAGTACATGTCATTACAGTGTTGTTACTCTTAAATGTATAATTACACTGTAACACAGACACCTTAAATAAAGTGTAAACCACTGTTTTCATGTGCAACAATACAATTAGGAGTGTTTCCCTTCATCTAGTATTTGTTCTACTTCTTTCAAATGTTTTTTTCACATAGAAAATAGTCATGGCTAAAAAAAGGATACAGTTACCAAACAAGGTTAAAACAATAAAGTAGATCGAGGACCACATCCCATACTGCACTCCTCCTTGGGAGCGTATCCCGTTGTACATCACCTCATTCCAGTCTTCTCCAGTAAGAATCTGTGTTGAATTAAGAAATTCAAAAAGAGCATTTTAAAAAATATAAATAATTACACATTTTAAATAATATAATTAATAATATAATTAAATTATATAATTTTTAATTCAATCCCAACAAATGTAGAACCATTCATGGTGTAAACATCAATCGAATTGCAAACGGATGGACAAAAAGGCAGCCACAATGAGGGGATGAGCAAGAAAAAAGAAGCGGATTTAACATATCTATAATATAGATAGTCTCACCAACTGTTTAAAAGCTTTGCTGCTAAATAAGTTAAATATGAGGTGAATAAAAGAATCAAAAGTATTTACAATGTTCACGTCCATTGAAGAACGGCACAGAATATAGTGATCTGAAGAGTCATACCTGAAAGACAGTCATGATGGCAGCTGGAAACGTGTCAAAATTAGTAGGAGTGTAATCCTCAAAAATGAACCTGTGGAAGAGAAAAGGCTGTTTCAACTGATGTAGCTAAAATTACATTTGTGTTTGTCTTTTTTTTTATCCTTGTAAGCATCCATATAATTGATTGCAAATGTAACCTTTTGTTATTGCTTGACGCACAGACCTATTGCTCTTGTGAGTCAATAGCATTTTATTTGTGTGTATGTTAGAGTTTGCACAACAATGCATTTTTACTAGTCAACTATTCAGCGTGTCAGAATTTACCTTGTATAAATCACTCACTACATGTCATGCAGCATCAGCGTCTTTGCTGTTTCTGGCAAGTACAGCAGTGCATTGATGAAAAGTGTGAGAGAGATTGTCTGCATGAGACAATGTGGGTGGGAAACGAAAGTGTGCATATCTCCATTGATAGAACCAAGCTGCTCGCATTGTCACAAGTTATTGTCTTCCGTGCATTCAGTGTGGTTCGCTTATACTTTGTGAAAGCACTCTGGGTTTTCTTTATTTTTGTCAATTACAGTATATTATTTAAAGCTAATTTCACACAGTTTCTCTGAAACAAGTGTGTGCACAGAGGAATGTTCCTTCTGTTGTCACCATGCACTGAACAAGCTCAAATTGGGGTATATGATCGACTAGTTAACACACACACACACACACACACACACAGTGTCATGTGGTGGCAGGACTAGTTGAGTGGTTGACTAGTTGGTGCAAACCCATGTGTTTGTGTATGTGAAGACTGTAAGTCGTTAGAGAAGGTAGGTCAGTCTTGAGGCTCCATTTAAATGTTCTTTTCCCCTTTACATTCTTTTGAAGTGTATGTTTTAAAGGGTTAGTTCACCCAAAAATGAAAATTCTGTCATTAATTCCTCTCCCTCGATCGTTCCAAATATTCGGAACACAAATAGACAGCAATGTAATTAACACTTTCAAGGCCCAGAAAGGTAGTAAAGACATAATTAAAATAGTCCATGCGACTACAGTGGCTCAACCTTAATGTTATGAAGCGACGAGAATACTTTTTGAGAGCAAAAACAAACAAAAATAATATCTTTATTCAACAATTTCGTCTAGTCTGTGTCAGTCTCCTATGCAGTTTATGTTGTAAAAACAGTGCAGCTCCTCATCATCACACACCTGCATCAGCTAGAACTCAAAAGCGCTGTATTTACAATGTAAACTACATAGGAGACTGGCACACAAGTCGTTATTTTTGTTAGTTTTTGTGCTCAAAAAGTATTCTCGTCGCTTCAATAAATTAAAGGGTAACTAAACCCTGAACCAACTTTTTTTAGTTAATGATCTGCAAGACTGGAGCTTTAATTAGTGCTGTTCATATTGCCTGTAACGCAGCATTAATCACGCAGTGAAAGCGTGTACTCTAATGCGCACCTGCACTAGTCTAATCAACAAAACTATATCACGTAGTGTATGCGTGAACTCTCTGGGTGTGTGTGAGGGATATACTCGATAATGTCGAGTAAATGTTTTGACATTTGGGTATAAAGTGTTTTAATTCTACAATATATGGTGTAAAAACGCCTTAGTGCTGCCCTCTTAAGGTTGAACGGAGGCTACTGCAGTTGAATTTTCCTATTCGACGTTGTTGGTCATCATGACATATGTTGGCTCTTCCAACGGCTCACTACCACGCCCCTGGCACGAGCTCACCATGCCCTTCACATAGCCCCCTCTGTCTCTAATGAACTGATGTAATGTTTTTTTTTTTTTTTTTTTGTCATATTTAAGTACAGTGTATCTTGGTTTTATGTTTGTAAGCATGGTGCTCTAATACCATGATCAATTTCTCACCTGCCACCAAACAGCTGCATGCCAAGTAAAGCGAAGACTACGATAAACAGGAAGAGGAGGAAGAGCAAACTGATGATTGACTTCATGGAGCTCATGAGGGACACCACCAAGTTCCGCAAGGATGACCAATACCTGATAAAATAAAATGCATGTTCTTTACATTGTCATTATTTGACCATAGTGTTGTATTCGAGAGAGAACGTAGCAGACACATCTGTTATATTTGCCTGCTGATGTCTTTATGTAGTTTAATATCAATTGCATTTGCTGGCAGCCATCATGCTAAAACTTCCTCAAATGAATACCTTGGATAAATGTTATGAACTTACTTTGTTATCTTAAAGATTCGTAGCAGACGCAAAGCTCTGAGAACACTGATGCCAAAAGACACTCCAGGCCTGAAGAATCCCCAAACCACTTCAAAAATACTTCCTACAATCACCTGCACAAAACGCATAAAATTATGCTTTGATTATTGCCAGGATTCATCAGACATATGGGTTGCATGATTATTTTGTTTGATTAGCTTTAACTTAACAGAGTGTCTAGTTACGTACACTAAGTGCAAATAGCCCGCCTTCTTTGCAGAGGCTATTTACACTAACTCCGACCACTAACGTCTATTTGGGTAGTCTATTATACCAGACATCTATTATATCAGACAAAACGATGGAAGATGCTGTTTTGTCAACAGTAGCAATAGTGTAGGAGTAAAGCACATGGCAAATAGTTTTGATACAAATTGAACCGAGTTTGAATCCACCTTTTGCCGAACTTGCTCTATTCCCTTTCTTTCAGATCAGAAAGGCATTTATTTTCAATAAAAATGAGTAAAGTATTCAAAAAGTGGGAAAAAAAAAAAAGTGTCTTGACGTGTGTTTAATAATAAAAGGGTTTGTGGTTAGGGGTAGGGATTTATTCGTTTTTTTCCCCATAAGGCATCATCCATTTAATAATTTCAAAAAGTATAATCATTTACACTCTGTGTTATTATTGCATACCGTATAATGTACAACAACACTGAGGTGCAAATAGTATCTGCCACTATTTATAAATGTAAATAGTTTAGAATTTTAAATAATTTAAACAGTGTAAACAGCATCAATTGTAAATAGAATCTAGTTGCTATTTAAACTTAGTGTAAACAGAATATATTTGCACAAGTGCAAATAGCCGCTTAGTGCACTTTGCACTTAGTGCAAATAGCCGCTAACTTAAACATCTAAAAGAAGCACTTACCCCACAATCAAAGCAGTTGAAGGATGAATGGAAGTACAGACGGAAACCAAGGCCATACATTTTCAGAAACATCTCAGCAAGAAAAAGTCCAAGAAACACAAATTCTGCATAGTCTGCAAATAGTAAAAAGAAAAAAAAAGTGGTAAACACATACTGTAGGCTGGGTTTTTAAATACTAACACCATGTACTAGCCTACTCTGGAAGTAGGGTTGCCCATTCACAACCCCCAAACACACACACACACCCCCACCCCCACCCATCATCTTTTTTACCATGATACATTTATTTTTTACATCTTTTGTGTCAATTTCATAAATTTATAATAAGACACCATAGGGCTGTTACCAATCAAATTATCAACAAAATGTATCTTTGCAGTGACGAGGAAACACAGAAGCTGCATCTGAAGTGGCATTTAGATCATTTACAGACTGTTTACTGTTTGATCATCTACACAGCTCAGAAGTGACAAATTAATAACCTGCAGTCATGCATATTGTTTTGGTGTTTAAAACATAAAATGTTGAATAATATTGATATTTGAAATGATTTAAAACATGAAAAGATACTTTAACTGTGAAATTAAAACCGCCAGTAGGTGGCAGCAAGTCACGTTTAATGAGTGAGTCACTGAGATTCAACCGATTCATTCAAACAGCTGATTCATTCAAGGAACAAAGCATTTGACTATCTTAATCTATCTTAGTCATTGAATCATTGATTCAATCGATTTGTTCAAAAAGCTGATTCATTCAGTATGAAAACACCACCGTGTTTTGCTCAGAGGCGCAGATACAGTGCTGTGTCTTTGTTTTGAACTATTTTTCAGTGGCGAAAGAGCAAAAACAGGCAATAAGGAAGTCTAAACTGTAAGTCACTTAATACTGACTTCTTGTTTAGTAAACTTGCATAAAATCAATAGCACATTTGAAAAACTGCAATCTTTGTGTGACATCTTATTAACTATATTACACTCACCTAAAGGATTATTAGGAACACCTGTTCAATTTCTCATTAATGCAATTATCTAAATCAACCAATCACATGGCAGTTGCTTCAATGCATTTAGGGGTGTGGTCCTGGTCAAGACAATCTCCTGAACTCCAAACTGAATGTCAGAATGGGAAAGAAAGGTGATTTAAGCAATTTTGAGCGTGGCATGGTTGTTGGTGCCAGACGGGCCGGTCTGAGTATTTCACAATCTGCTCAGTTACTGGGATTTTCACGCACAACCATTTCTAGGGTTTACAAAGAATGGTGTGAAAAGGGAAAAACATCTAGTATGCGGCAGTCCTGTGGGCGAAAATGCCTTGTTGATGCTAGAGGTCAGAGAAGAATGGACCGACTGATTCAAGCTGATAGAAGAGCAACTTTGACTGAAATAACCACTCGTTACAACCGAGGTATGCAGCAAAGCATTTGTGAAGCCACAACATGCACAACCTTGAGGCGGATGGGCTACAACAGCAGAAGACCCCACCGGGTACCACTCATCTCCACTACAAATAGGAAAAAGAGGCTACAATTTGCACAAGCTCATCAAAATTGGACAGTTGAAGACTGGAAAAATGTTGCCTGGTCTGATGAGTCTCAATTTCTGTTGAGACATTCAGATGGTAGAGTCAGAATTTGGTGTAAACAGAATGAGAACATGGATCCATCATGCCTTGTTACCACTGTGCAGGCTGGTGGTGGTGGTGTAATGGTGTGGGGGATGTTTTCTTGGCACACTTTAGGCCCCTTAGTGTCAATTGGGCGTTATTTAAATGCCACGGCCTACCTGAGCATTGTTTCTGACCATGTCCATCCCTTTATGACCACCATGTACCCATTCTCTGATGGCTACTTCCAGCAGGATAATGCACCATGTCACAAAGCTCGAATCATTTCAAATTGGTTTCTTGAACATGACAATGAGTTCACTGTACTAAAATGGCCCCACAGTCACCAGATCTCAACCCAATAGAGCATCTTTGGGATGTGGTGGAACGGGAGCTTCGTGCCCTGGATGTGCATCCCACAAATCTCCATCAACTGCAAGATGCTATCCTATCAATATGGGCCAACATTTCTAAAGAATGCTTTCAGCACCTTGTTGAATCAATGCCACGTAAAATTAAGGCAGTTCTGAAGGCCAAAGGTGGTCAAACACAGTATTAGCATGGTGTTCCTAATAATCCTTTAGGTGAGTGTATATGATATAACTATAGAGTAATGCTGCGTTCCAGGCAGGTTTTTGAGCCCGTAAGTTACGACTTCAAACCATGGCTCACGACTTTGTAGCGTTCCAGGCAAAACTGCCCGACAAACTGCCTGAGCTCAAGGAATTGTGGTAACGTTAGCTAGATGTAAACAAAGCATAGCAGACTGTACCTATGCTCATTTACAATAATTTATATCAAAATTAAATCAAATCACCTTTATTTATATAGCGCTTTTAACAAGTCCAATTGTTTCAAAGCAGCTTCACATTGTTAAAAGTAAAATAATGCAACAGAATTTGTACAGCCGTTCTGGTGAAACGGTGATGTTATCCAGCTAATTTCAAGTATCATATAGTGTCAATGCGGGCAGATCGGTAATATAGAAGAAATTTAGGTGTCCCCAACTGAGCAAGCCAAAAGCCAGAGGCAACGAGTGGCTTTTGTCACCAAATGTGCTTACTCCTTGCTTATTTGAGGGGAATGGAGGATAAAAAACGGCGCATAAGGCAAGAGAAGCTGTTATACCTTTTATTTTACGTTATTTGTATATCCGTAGGGGCTGCCATTGTTGTTTCGCGGGCTATGTGACGTCAGAGCGCGTAACTGGGAGTACATCGTTCTAGTACGAGTTCACGGGTGGGAAGTCACGGGTTTGATTGCCGTTCCAGTGCACTTTCACGGGTAGAAGTTTGGAAAAACACGGGTTACGGGTTGCCTGTAACGCAGCATTAATCACGCAGTGAAAGCGTGTACTCTAATGCGCACCTGCACTAGTCTAATCAACAAAACTATATCACGTAGTGTATGCGTGAACTCTCTGGGTGCGTGTGTGAGGGATATACTCGATAATGTCAGATTGCACATCGTTAAAACAACAATTACGATATTATCGCAGACGATATATATCGCACACACCTAGTGTTCAGTCATGTAGTTTTTATTTCATTTATTTATTCATTATTATTTCTTTATTGAATTATTCAAAATGAATTTAAATCAAACAATAACAAGTAAAAATGTATAAATAAATACACATAAAAACAATATTAAAGTCACATTGAACAGGAGTAAAGTTTGGGTGGAATTCGCCGGTTGTCCTGCAGGTGACCAGGTCTCCTTACGATGCACTTAGGGAGTTACGGTTACTCCAAAGCACTCGTAGTTCTACGAAGATTTTCAAGTACTAAATTATGATGGTTTTGGGAAACGGCTCGTAAGTGTAAGATGATTCGTGCGATCGTTTTAACGATCTACTTAGGCTAACGATGCTTTTGGGAAACGCAGCCCAGATTTCTTTGTGGGGCACCACTGACTTCCATAGTAGGAATGTATCTTCCTATGTGTTCAACATAACAAAGACATTTATACAGGTTTGGAACAACTTGAGGGTGAGTGAAAGATGACAGAATTTTCATTTTTGGGTGAACTGTCCCTTTAAGCAGTCATTATGAAACAATAATCACTTTTTTTGACAGTTCTGAAATTCAACATTTTTTTATTTTTATTTTATTTTATTAATTTACTTAAATTATGACTATATTATTATGTAATTATTTTTCCCATTTTTATCTAAATATTTTTTTAAATGTCATAAACTTTATATGACAGGATTATTTATTATGTATGATTAATATAGCCTAGCTAAATAATAGATAGCCTAATTAATGTTATTGTTAATTAACCTGTCTAATGTCTAAAATATAATAATTCTGTCTGCTAATTTCTGATAATGTATGGAATATTATATTGTTATCCATACAAAAAAATAAACAATAGGCCTATACCTTTAGAAGCACGGATGTGTCTGTCACCGCATGCTGCTTTAAAGGGTTAGTTCACCAAAAATCAAAACGCAAGTACGCAAGTCGACTTGCGCTAAAAGAGTAACTCCTGACACGATGTGCAGGAGCATCACAAACTTTGACGCCTCTTGCGGAAAGGGCTGGGCAACAAACTCAAGCCCCTCTTCTCCTATATCGAAATCCTCCACCATTTCTTCAAAAATTCTCATTTTAGACTCTAATTCATGAGCGGTGTTTTGTTTTGATCTATCTTCTTGATCTAGCTTCTGTGTTCATCAACACCCATGCGTCAAGGGTCAAGGGTTACTCTTTTAGCGCAAGTCGACTTGCATACCGCTGACTGCCGGAAGCTAGTTATTTTATATTCTAAGCTAGTTATATGTAAATTTTTCTTACACAAACGCACCACTTCGCTTCAGAAAAACCTTATTAAGCCCCTGGAGCTGTGTGGAGCAGTTATATGATGGATAGATGCACTTTTATGGACAAGTCACTGCTATTATAAATCTTGGAAGAGCCAGGGCTGCATTTCCCGATAACGTTGTCTCTTAGCGCACTACAAAGACTCTAAAGGTATACCATTTCTATGCGTGTTCCCCAAACTATATCTTAGGAGGCTGCTTAAGTTATACCTTCTTAAGTGTGACGTTACCAGGTGCTGTCCGTGGCGGTGCTGCTGAATTGGTTTATCAATGGCTCAAAAATCGATTATTCACTCTATGCAGGGGCTGTTTAACTGCATTATGTGAGAAAGTGGTGTTCTTTATAATAGAAGCACTTCAGAAATAGCTGAAATTGCATTTATCAGGACTCGTGAGATCTTATAAACATAATCCAAATTGCAAACTAAATCCAAACGTGGATATTTTATATAATTTTGAAATGATTGTGCGAACCCGCTACCTCTCATGCCCAAACATATCATGAATCAACCCACTAATAACTGGCAGTAAGCCATTTATATTATCATAATATATTTTGCCATAGTCTTCATTTATTCCACAAGTAGGGTTAATTGCTCACATCTCATTGTTGGTGTAAAGCACTCATTTCTGTTATTGGATGACCTACTCAATAAAAGCGCAACATGCAAAACATAAACAGAAAGAGACAGAAAGAGGAGAGCGGCAGCAGCTGAATTTCGGGGCTGAGCTCCGTCGGGTTTGTCTTGACAAAGTCGGACCAACAAGATCTAAAAGCTCCTGAATTTGCTGTTGTGGCAGGCAAAATGTTTGAATTTTCAAAAATTATTTTGAATGGCAGCTTCTGACAGTAGCTAGGAGACTAAAGTTTTCACGGATGAAATCGTGCACATAGAAATGGCTCCGCGGATGGCGCCGTCTTTGATTTAGCACAACTAAATCGATGTTGCCAGAATCATAATCATACATGTTTGTTCGTCAGCCAGAGGAGAACTGGCACCCCGACTGAGCCTGGTTTCTCCCAAGGTTTTTTTCTCCATTCTGACCCTGAAGGAGTTTTGGTTCCTTGCCACCGTTGCCTCTGGCTTTTGGCTTGCTCAGTTGGGGACACCTAAATTTCATCTATATTACCGATCTGCCCGCATTGACACTATATGATACTTGAAATTAGCTGGATAACATCACCGTTTCACCAGAACGGCTGTACAAATTCTGTTGCATTATTTTCCTGTTAACAATGTGAAGCTACTTTGAAACAATTGGACTTGTTAAAAGCGCTATATAAATAAAGGTGACTTGACTTGACAACTATTCACTGTATCGCTGCCATAGTTTGACCAAACTCCCCACCACAATCATTCCTTTTAAATAGACTCCATAGGCCAGCTGATGTACCTTTGGATAATATAATTAAAAAGCTAACAAACATCAGTTTAATGACAAATGTATTCTTTGCATGAAAACACTTCAATTAGCAGAATTATATTGGTATAGACTGAGATGTAAAGAAACAGGGGTGGCCACTATCGGAATGAACTGTCAATAGTGAGTATAGCTAAGAGTGGTCCAGACCAACCTTATGAACGAATGACTTACAGAAGGCATACTTAACTAAGATTGTTTCGGGAAACATGTATTAACATTAAGGTACATCTTAAGATATAAATTAAGAAATTAAAGTGTTAAGAAGCTTTCAGGAAACCCAGCACAGGACATTTTTAATATAACTCTGATTTTATTTGTCTGAAAGAAGAATGTCATATACACCCAGGATGACTTGAGGGTGAGTAAATTATCTCATTTTAATTTTTGGTGAACTAACCCCTTAAGTCAGACAGTCTGAGCAACTGAAATGCTTCTCTGCAAAGTGTGCAGTTTGCCTTAGGTTTAATAAGTTACTAGACAGACCCATTGATACCTTTTTTTTCTATTTAGCCCTATATCTGGCGTTCAAATGGTGTATGCGTGTTTATAAAAAAATAAAAAGTTTACAGCACATGTTCTCGAGACTCTGTCGCTATTGCAAAAAAGCCGCTAAAACGTCTGTACTACTTATTGTGAAATTTATTTCTTTATATTTGCTATTAGTATTCTCCACACTGCAAAATCCTTATATGTTTATTGAACTATGTTTAGACCTATGTAAAATAAAGGACAGATCAATACAGGACACGCCATTTTGCCCGTAAATATGGGACGATTCCATATTTCACGGGATGGGTGGCAACCCTGTCTGGAAGTGAGCATCAAAACTAAATTGCTCCCATTAAAATCCATTAGTGACAGTGATTAAAGCACTTTCTGTTCGGTGGGTTGCTATTAAAGGGTTAGTTCACCCAAAAATAAAAATTATGTCATTAATTACTTACCCTCATGCCGTTCCAGACCTGTAAGACCTCCGTTCATCTTCGGAACACAAATTAAGATTTCAAAACACTGCTTCCTGAAGCTTCGGAGCGTTAGGAATCAGCGTATCGTATCAGTGGTCTTACGGGTCTGGAACGGCATGAGGGCAAGTAATTATTGTTTCTACTCGATTGTACTATTCTATGTTGCTGATTTTTTGCATTGCCAATGGTGTCATTTGGAGTTGACAGTTCTCACTGAAAATGAAAGATGTCTGGTCAGTTTTTCTCTACAAACATGTGTGAACATCTGCATTCACTGTACTGGTCAGTCACGAGTAGGTGCTCCTATTTATGTTTTTTTTTCTTTCTTTTTTTTTCTCTTTTATGCTGCTAAAAAGTATATTCAAGAGGTAAAACATTTAGTTACACCAGTGCACTAAGCATCACATTAATGCAAATTTGTTATGCAAATAGATATTTGTTGTTAAGTCATTATTCAGCCTCGGGTACATCCCTAATTGTTATTCATAAAAATGAAATATGGTGTCTACACTAACAAAATGTGTGTGCTTGTTCTTTTGAAATAGAAATGTAGGAACACTGACAGCTTCACAGAGCCCTCATGACAACACAACCTGCCTTGAGCTACAGAGTGCTGGATGCCCTGTTGTGCAGTGTGGAGTAATTTCAGCAATTCCTAGACCACTAGGGACCATTAAGTGACTGTCCGTCATCGATACACAGAACAGTTCTGACATGTTGAGTGGGCAGTGGGGCATTTTCCTCTCTGACAGGCCTATTTTGTATTTTATTAGCAGCAGTTTCACTGGACAACATAATGCTGCCCTAAAATGGTTTGTTACACTGTGTCTCCTAATAAAATGTAAAATATTAAGATGTTTTCTTGTCTTATCAGAAGCAGCATTCAGACAGTGGCCTTGAAGAAGGTGTGTATTGTATGTCTTATATGTCTCCCTCACCTAACACAATTTATTCAACTCAACAGCTCATTAATAGAGACTGCAAAACTTGAATTTGATATGACTGATGAATGTTCAATGGTGGCGGTCTCTACTAATAAGCTGCTGAGTTGAATCAATTGTGTTAGACAAGGGAGACGTGCAGTGGTTGGGGTACCCTAGGACAGGTTTGAGAAGCACTGGTCTGATCACAAACTCCTTGAAGCACCTTCTCCAAGGTCACTGTCTGAATGCTGCATCACTAGAAACCAAGTAGGTGTGTTGGAGCTAAACTCTGCAGGAAGGAGGCCCTCCTGGATTGGACACCCTTGCCAGTGAAAAACTGGTTTAACTTCTGAAGCATTATTGCTACAAGCATTATTGCTAAACAGTGCTTATTCTTTCGTTCTGAGTAACAGATGGCGCTCTAGTTACATATGCCATGGGCTGTTTGACTTACATTAGACGAGCTCTAAGGCTGTCTACTGATTATCTTCTGAACTTTACACAAAGCCTAATTTCAAACAATGACTAATATTAGTAATTGGTCAAATGTATCTGATAAAATGCAACCCTAAATAACACTAAGACGGTAACAGGAATGGTCTGGAATATTTTCCACAAGTTGGCTTAGTTTTCCTCCGGATATTCCAGTTTCCCCCCCACAGTCCAAAGATATGTGGCTCTGGTTAATTGGAGATGTTAAGGTGATTGAGAGCATGAATGTTTGAGTGTGTAATAGTTTTGTGATGGACTGACCACTGGTCCAGAGTGTTTCCCAAATTATAGTGTATATAGGCATAGCAGTGTTTTGGAGAGGACAAGTGTCTTTCGGCAGAATGGGACAGGGGAGGAGTGTATAGAGGTAAGGAGTAGGGAGATGATCATATGTTAGGTAGATTGAAAGCCAATTTGAAAAAATGGGTTCCTCAGCCTCATTGATCCTTGCACTTAAGAAAGCTGGATCTGTTCATTCGCAGCCTTTAACATAGACTGTAACGTATTTCTGTTAGCAGTGGCTAACAGTTGTCGAATCAGACAGTGATTTTATTGGTCAGGATACTCTGCATAACACATCTGAAGAGGTATTTGAGGATGGGTGTGCTCATGTCATGCCTTTCTGAGTCTCTTTGAGGAAGTGTAGTCACTGTTGGTCCTTTACTAAGAAGGAGGTGTTCTGGGTGAGGTCCTCTGTGATGTTAACCCCTCTGTTAACTCTTTACACCTTAACATCACCTCAGACCAAAGAATCATCTAATTGGTCTTTCTAACATTAAGAAACAGATCGTTGTCTTTGCACCACAGCTAAAGGTCTCTCAACTCTTTTCAAATGCTGTCTTGACAGTGTCTGAAACAACCCCAGAACCGTTTGGTTGAATGAGATAGGACCAGGTGGGGTGTGATATCACATCAATGGAAGACTGGTTCTTTATCATTGTCCAAAAGGTCCTGGTCCCTTTGTCTTTATGTACCCTTGAAATTTTTGATGCCAAGATTAAGGTTTTGTGTGACATACCTTAAATAAGTACTAATCAGGTAAAATCATTCTGATTGGATTATAAAAACAGACTGATTGCTATAAAAGGGGGATGAAGTTCTTCCAGTCATTGTATTCTTGTGTTAACAATAGTTAACTCCAATCAAACTCCATCAAAATGGCCTCACATGCAAGGAAATTGCAGCAAAGAAGATTGCTGCATCTGAAAGAATCGTTTACTAGATTATCAAGAACTTCAGAATGTCCAAGAGTGTCCAGCAAATGCTACTCCTCCTGAGGAGACAGCTATTGGCAGCAGGTGGGTGTGAGTTCATCAGCACACACAGCGAGGTGAATACTTTTGGACAACAGCCTGGTGTCAAGAAGGGCAGCAAAGAAGCCTCTAAGAAAAACATCAAGGACAGACTGAAATTCTGCAGGAAGTACAAGGATTGTACAGCAGAAGACTGGTGCAGAGTTATTTTCTTTGATGAAGCCCTCTTCCGACTGTTTGGGACATCTAGAAAATTGATTGTGCAGATAAGAAAACTTGACTGCTCCCATGAGTCCTGTGTCGTGCCAACAGTGAAGCATCCTGAGACGATCCATGTGTGGGTGTGGGTGGAACATATCACTGACTGAAGACGGAGCCCTCTCTGGACGCTGGTCGGTGGCTGGAGCCCTCTCTGGACGCTGGTCGGTGGCTGGAGCCCTCTCTGGACGCTGGTCGGTGGCTGGAGCCATCTCTGGACGCTGGTCGGTGGCTGGAGCCATCTCTGGACTCTGGTCGGTGGCTGGAGCCATCTCTGGACTCTGGTCGGTGGCTGGAGCCCTCTCTGGACTCTGGTCGGTGGCTGGAGCCCTCTCTGGACTCTGGTCGGTGGCTGGAGCCTTCTCTGGACGCTGGTCGGTGGCTGGAGCCCTCTCTGGACGCTGGTCGGTGGCTGGAGCCATCTCTGGACTCTGGTCGGTGGCTGGAGCCATCTCTGGACTCTGGTCGGTGGCTGGAGCCATCTCTGGACTCTGGTCGGTGGCTGGAGCCATCTCTGGACTCTGGTCGGTGGCTGGAGCCATCTCTGGACTCTGGTCGGTGGCTGGAGCCCTCTCTGGACTCTGGTCGGTGGCTGGAGCCCTCTCTGGACTCTGGTCGGTGGCTGGAGCCATCTCTGGACTCTGGTCGGTGGCTGGAGCCCTCTCTGGACTCTGGTCGGTGGCTGGAGCCCTCTCTGGATTCTCGGCGGTGGCTGGAGCCCTCTCTGGATTCTGGTCGGTGGCTGGAGCCCTCTCTGGATGCTTGTCGGTGGCTGGAGCCATCTCTCGATGTACAGAAGATACGGAAACAACTTCCTCCTCCATGACACCCACAGTAAATGCGGAGCCACTAATTTGCAACTCAAAGTCAATATAATGTTCTAAAATCCAATGAGCCTCATGCAAGGGCATGAGTGAACTGAGCGGCTCAGATACTCCCCCTCGAAAAAATATCATGAGGCATAACGTGTCCATTGAAGGTAGGTGTGCCAGTTCAATAGACTCCATGGTATAATCCTCTATTGTCTGTTTCCCCTGACGGAGGCACATGATCCACGCGGCTGGATTCTTAATTGGTTAGTCGTTTTGTAACGTTTTGCTGACTGAAGAGGCTGAGAGAGAATCCACTTGCACGCATGCTTTTAATTACAAGACTCCACATGAAAATACAAGAACATCTGAACACGAACACGAACACGAACCACCACAGAAAACAGCATACACAAATACAATCAATGACTAACAAAACATGATTGAAAACAAGACCTTAAATACACAGAACAATGAGAAGATAATTAACTGCAGGTATGTTCAATGATGGTAACTATAACAACTAATATGACAACGAGGAGAGACAGAAACCAAACAAGAAGAGGACATGGAAACAGTGAAAACAGAGAAGGCACTTCAACATAAAAGTCCATACAAAACAAAAGACACAGAACTGGGATTGTGCCAGTTGGGTTGCTTTTCTTCCAAGGGAGTGGCTCTATCATAATTCTGCCCAAAAACACTGCCAGGAATGAAGAATGGCATCAAAATGTCCTGCAGATTCTCCCAATAACCCAGGAGCATTTTGATGATGATCTGTGCATTTCTCAGCATGATGGAGCACCATGTCACATTGCAAGGGGTGATGAAGTTGCTCAGAAATCATTACATTGACAATTTGAATCCCTGGCCAGGCAAATCCCCAGATCTTAATCCCATAGAGAACCTGTGGTCAATCCTCAAAAGGCAAAGGGACAAGCAGAAGCCCACAAACTTGCTATCAACTCAGAGCACTAAAGAGGCAAAAATGGATCGCCATCAGTCAGGATTTGGCCCAGAAGCTGATATCCAGCATGACAGAGTGAACAGCAGAGGTTATGAAGAAGAAGGGTGAACACTGTAAATACTTTGTCTATATTCAGTGCTTTTACATATGAAAGCCTTTAACAATTATGAAATGCTTATCATTGTTTTCTAGTATACCATAGATATTGTGATTAAGTAATCCACAAATACTAAAGGAGCAAACTTTGCGAAACACAAAATTTGTCATATTTGTTATATTAACAACTGTTAATATAACAATAACCAACAGTTCATTCTCCTCCAAGTCCACCAATCAGTGGTGAGGCTATTCCGCATTTTGATGGATGCCATGACTGTTTTTGTGTCTAAAATGGTGCAGTGCAGAAGAGAGGTCTGAGTTCATGAGGTGGGGGCGGGAAAAAGCTGAACATCAGTCTCATGTTTTGGTGTAGACGTGATCAAAGATGCCTCGAGAAGGGATAGAGACATGCTTATGGAAGTTTGGGGAAACTTTCTTCTGATTGTTGTGATTGAAGTTACCTGCTATAATATCAATTGCCTCTTGGTGTCTGGTAAGTAGCAGGCTGATAGTTCACTGAATGCAGTGCCAGCTTTAATCCACAAGTTTGCTCTGGTTTCCTGTTTGTCTCTATGTCTCATGAAAAGTTCTTATGATGTAAATTTCAGCTTCAGTAGGGGGCGTGGTGGCATATGCACCCTAAATATTTGTAAACTGTACTCATCCTATGCTTATGTGCCTAAATTTATTGCACTAATTGGTGGGTCCACTTGGTGGTAAGTCTCACAGTTGCCCTGTTTTTCACACAGACCACCTTATTTTCCTCTTTATGTTCTTCTTCCTTCAAGAACAGCAGGCACATCAGCACTGTACTTCTCTACTTTTGTGATCCTTATTCCTTTACAGCAGAAACCAAAGCCCCAGGGTCAGGAGGGCAATTGTAATGCACGTGTGAACGTGCCCATACAAGCTCATGGTCAATGAGTATACTTTAAAGGTTATAACACACTTAATGTGAAGAAAAAAAACAACATCCCAGGTGCTACAGCACAACCAACACTGCACATCTTATGTGACACACCTATTTCATTGACACTCTATTCTTGATTGAGTTTGTTGTCAGGTGTGTTGAGGCATGATAAGAGAGGCAATCAAAATGTTCAGTGTAAGGGTGTTCCCGGACTGGGAAATACCCCGTGCTTTTGCATTTGAGGGGATGTAGCAAGCAATGATGACAGCCACTGTTAACTTTCTCGGCAGTAGTTTGACACCTAACTGCTAAATATTCTGCTGATTCAGAGGGATTACAGTCTGCAAACTGAAGTTTTCTGGACGCATACACACACAGTCCTTTTTACCAGGCAACTTGTTTTGGTCCAAAGGGGAAGAAGGCATACTGAAGTTGGGGATGTTGTCAACCAAACACATTTCAGTGAATATTTAAACATAGCAGAATTTGTGTGCCCATTGCTGTGTAGCTGATGAGCTAGTGTTTCACATTTTGGGATAATCCAAGCCATAACTAAATTTACAAACTTTGAGCTGTAAAGCTGTATACAGATGAGTGAATATACCCCATTACTCTTTGGGAGGTCATAACTTGAAAATGTTTTTATTTATTTATTTATTATTATTATTTATGTCCTTTCATACTAACCTAGTATGAGAATAATTAAGATTATAAAATTTAAGATATTTGATCAGCAATACTCCATAAACTTATCTATACTTAAAAGCTTTTATATATTTGAATATGAATAATAAAATGAATACAGTAGCCTATATAGTCACAACATTTAATGACACAATTGTTTTTGTCATTAAATGTCTTATCAGAATTATTATTATTATGTTTAGTAAAAGCTGAATTAGGGTGCTTTCACACCAGGGTTCAATTGTTGTTGTGATTCCGCATATAAAGGGTGATCTGGTGTAAGGTTCATATGACCTCTGGTATGGTTCGCTGCTGATATGAACATACTAAATCATGGAAGTGAACCTCTATTGATGATGTATCATTCGATATAATTGTGTGATTGTGTGTTTTCTCAAGCACTTTTCTGTCAAGCGTGACTGACACACTGCAAGCAGAGAGAATGCATTTCTCATTTTGTCTCGCCTTCAGCAGAAATGGAGAAATTTGAGGCATATAGACGCAAGTGTCATTATGTGCTGACGCTTTTAAAACAACACGGTCCAAAAACTAAAATATAAAGGTGAGGTGAGCAGTGCTTTGCATTTTGCCGCCTTCTCCTATGTTGTTGTTACCAAGGAACATGGGTAAACAGCTGCTGCTTTGACAATGCAAACACACCGCTGTTTGGACTGAAATAATATAATGTGAACACAATCCAGCTAGGGGAGAGGGGAGCAATCGAACTCAAGTTCGGGCCAGGCAATCGAACCAAATATGAAAGCACCCTTATTCACAGTACTAGGGAGAATTAGACACTTACACTGAATAATGGTGAGCCATTCCGGTTGATTGTGATGAACGATGGAAACACAGATGGTGTTTAGACCCACTAGACTGAGGACTATCCAATAGAAGCTGTCGGTTTTAACCATGCGACGAATAGAGATTCGCAACATGCGCTCCTTGCGCCGCATGTAAGCAGCAGGACCTCGTCTTGCTGTTCGTATACCAACCCTTGGTCGGGGGCCGCCTGACACGCAAAAGAAAAAAGAAATCCATAGTCTCACAGAATCAATGTCAGTTGAAATTTGCTGTTAGTTTTCCATCAAAATATCATTAGTGGTATTTCAAAAGCCTGAAAATTTGAGATGAATTTATGGAATGTGTGTTAATTATATGTTTTCTTTCCCTTCAGACAGATACATTCTGAATGGTACCTCAAACATAAAAACTGATTACAAAAAGTAAACCAAGTCAAGTCTTAATGTGGATGAAAACAAACAGATGGCATATTTTACTCACCAACTGTAGAGATTTCTGAATATTTCTCCTCCCCTGGACCTCGACGCCTCGCATTTTTCTTGCTAGTGGCCCGTTTCAAAACTAAAATTAAAAGGGTTAAATGGCACCACTTGTTGGCCTTATGTTTCTTATCATGAATGTATAGCGATCCAAGTCAATATAAATATGTTGTTTCTGTCTGGAAGCATTTATTGTAGCTGATATTAGCCTCCCAATTGCAAAGCTTTCAAAGTAGATTTTTTTAAAATTATTATTTCAAGTAAAAGTCTTGAATTTTATGTTTAAATCTGATTTAAAAACCAAACTCTACTTAAATAAGAAAACACTTTTTTGTGCAAAGTGAAATTCATACCATCTAATGCTGACCTCCCAGAATTCTTGTTTTCTTCTGCAAGCATTACTTCCTCTTTAAGAGAGAGATAGAAAGAGAGAGAGAGAGAGAGAGAGAGAGAGAGAGAGAGAGAGAATATTAATATATCATTAACATTAAATTAACATAATTAATTCAAAATGAATTCAATCGATTATTTGTCTATTCAGTTAGGTTTATGACAAAATGGCAATTTGTAGGCATCTTAGAAGTGATCTGCTGTACTGTAGGAGCATCAACTATTCTGAGCACAGACAGGCACATATACAAACACTCCAGTCAGTGAGTCAGTGTCACCTTTTCGTTGACCCTTCACTGCGTGGGAGAATGAGCAGCTTCACACACTCATGTTCACCTGAATGTTGTGTTCAGGTGGTGGGTGGCAGGGTGAAATGTGAAAAGAGTGGTGTAGGTGTAGTACACAATCAGAGCACAGTCTGTCACTGAACCTGGGTAAAGACGTGAAACTTTGCTAGCCTGGCTGAAATGATTTTAAAAAGCAAAAGAATACAAATAAAATTGCTTCTCAAAACAAGCACCTGATACCACAGTAGTCTTAGCGATTTTAAGAGTGTACTGGAAATATTTGCAATAGCATAGTAGCCATCCAAGTTTGAACATTCAGCTTAGCTAGTAAATAATTAGCCAGTGAAGCATCATGAATGAAGCTACGGTCACAGCTATGGTTTCCCGTCAGCAGATATTACTGTATCAGCGGCATCTAAAAATCACATGATGTCTTGTTCCCACTGGTCTCAAGAGCACACAACCACATTTCCTCTGTCTTCCCACAACTCCTCCAGAACGTTTCACCCACCCTTCTCTGATCACTTTATTTTGTCATCAATTCATTGTTGACTAGTGAATGCCTTTTGTCTCTTATAAGCTCTGTCTCTCTTAGCAACACGTTCTCACTCCCAACTCGTCACATATGGACACTTAGTCAGGACCCCTTGAAAAATGATGTGTTCACAGTTCGGTTTGCTTGGTTAATTTGGTCCAAAGAAAAAAAAACATTTAGTCCTGCTACCAGTAATTTGCAATTTGAAAATACAAAAATACAATCAAAATTTCAAGCAATCATTTGAAGTGCGAGAGCAACTGTGGAGTTAGATACAAGTAAGAGTATAGAATATCAGAATATCATCGTTTAGATCAGAAGATTTACTACTTGGATCAGGACAGCGTCAACTGAGCTCACCATTGAATGAGACGCCTGGCTACCACGTGAGTCTGATTGAAGGAAGCTTATTGTTAAATTCAAGCTAAGTCAAGCTTTTTGGAGCAAAAACAACAGCTATTTGTTTGCTTGATTCAATTAATGTTAGCTACCGCTTTTTTATGTGATATAATTTACAATAATATTGTATTGTCGTCATACCTATGACGTTAGCTAAGCTTATCGTTAGCCGGGTGCTCTGCCCTGAGTTCCGAGATATACGGCTACTGCTCGAATTCTGAGCTACCCTGAATATTAGGTTGTCGTGCGTCTGCATGAGCTCGAAGGTGCGCGTGGCAAAAATGACGTCATGCGAAGATGCACAACTTTGAGCCAAATCTGCCCGAGCAGACAGATATTAGTACATCTCATCACACAGGCAACCATTTGCGCGTCTAAATCAGTGGTATGATCTGGTTTCCGTTTGGGGAGATAAGCGCGCAGCCAGCGGAGGCTCGCACTGCGGTGCCAGGCGAAAGTATAAACAAGGCTTAGTTTAGGCTGTCATTCATGATGTGGGTAAGAAGTTAAATGTGACTGATGCGAGAGTAAGTGTAACATGAAGCAATTTGGCAACCGTGTTAATCTCTTGTTGCATGGGATGCATTTCTAACAACATAGGGCTATTTAGATAAACAATCTGGCGAGCGTGTTGTTTTAGGCTAATACACCAACAGCAAATTTCTGTATAATAAAGGGCTACATTTTGCATCCAAGTCTATCAATTGAAATCTTTACATTGTACTGTAGCTCAGAATTCGAGTAGCCGTGTATCTCGAAACACTGATCAGTCCTTGGACCGATGAGATTGGCTAACTTATCGTGATTTTCCATTTCAGAATGAGGGAGCTTAATGAGGAGGACTCATTATATATAGCACAGCTAGACTCAGCAGGGAGGTGCAAGTGGAGCTGGGCATGGCTCAAGGTGGAAGTGAAGCAGGAAGTGAAGGGAATTGCGCATACACTGCCACTTTCATTGTGTTTTAAAAAAGTAGATAAGGCAGGACATGCCAAATGTACCTTATGACAAATGTGTCATTTGCATAAAAAAATAAAAAAATAAAAAAATAAACTAACAAAGCATACAAAACCATGACACCGGTATCCACCCTGACTCATTTATCTGGCAACAGTTGTTCCTTCATTACAAGCTTAACAACAAGAAACAATGTACAATTGCAAAGTCTTGCGAGTAGTATTATCAACACAGACCAAGTCCTCAAATCCAAGTCTGAACATTTGTAGAATAGCACAACCAGCAGTATTTTGGATTTAAATGAATACATGCTTCTGACTTGTACCTGCTCTGTCTATCCAGGCCCGGTAGCCGTTGAGTTCTCTCTCCACCTGTTGCTGTCGTCTAAGCTTCATGAAGGCACGTCTGTTCTCCACCCTCTCTCTCTCTTTAGCAAATTCCCTACAGAAATATTTAGAAAATTAAGTGTCATTACACACACTCACAAAATAATTCAGTAAACAATCAATAGAATGGACATCAATTAAGTGCTTTATAAGTTCTGACCTTTTACAGTTTATAAAGGGCATGAACAGCTAAGAAACACTGTGGAGGCTGAATGAGGCAAAGAGTACAGTAATCAATCCCTAGTGAACCAATCATCCAGAGTGTGTGGTTTTCAGCCCACCCACGACTGCAAGCTCACCAGAAGGCAACAATTCTCTCATTGAGCGAAAACTACAAAACTAATAAGCATTAGTTTTTGCATATCAAACCCTGAAATTATTGGATAAGAATAAGATTAAAGATTAGTTCATACAAGAATGGAAAATCTATCAACATTTTGGCCTACTTGGATTTTTTTTCCTGTAGTACACAAATGTATTTTTCCATGCAATTACAACGAAAGGGGACTGGAGCTTTCAATAAATGTTATGCAAAGATTCAAAAGCTATAAGACATCCGCTATAGCTCTCCTCGGTACATATTTGATTTGCTTTACATTTTTAAGTACAATCAACTAGGAAGTTTAAGTCATTTCAACTTAAATTACATTAAACTGATATAAAATAATGAGATGAATCTTGTATAACTTAATAAAAAAAGTTGAAAATGGCTTAACTTATTTTGACGAGTTACGGCAATGTAAAAACATATGTTGTCATAGCTTATTGATCATGTAATTTTTACAGTGCATAATTCATGTAAAATAATTTACTGTAGATGATTTTGCATCCTTATGATGCTTGAAAGTTATCATTCATTGTAATTATCATTGACAGTCCTCATTCATTGTAATTTTTTACATTGCATTATTACAATTTCTCCTTTTGTGTTTCATGACAAAAATGAAATCACGTTTGGAAAAACATGAGCATGAATAAATAATAAATAATCATAAATAAAAAAAAGAAAATTGGGAAATATTTATGAAATTCTTACCCAGAAAGGACACCCAAAACAAGGTTGAGCACGAAAAATGAGCCTATAATGATGAGAGGAATGAAATATATCCAATTCCATGTGGGTCCCAAAGCATCATTAGTCTGTGGAGAAATAACAATAATCAATGTATAAAGTAAGACCTGAGTGGAAAATTATCACCTGAAGATTATGGTTAGGTGCTGTGTTCTATATATATATATATTATTCAAGAGATTCAAGATTCAAGAGTTTTATTTGTCACATACACAGTTATATACAGAATATACAACCGGCAGTGAAATGTAAACAGGTCCACTCCATGGACAGTGCAAATTCACAGTTAAAAACACAATGGGGAAATTATATAGAAATAGGATAAAAAAGTACTATATATATATCTGTAGAATTATAAATAATCAAGTCAAGAGAAAAAAAAAGTAAAAATAAGAATAAAGTGGAATAAAATAATTGAAGTAGACTTTGCAGTGAGTAAACTGTAGACTTATAAATATGTGGTTAACAAATGTATAAAGAGTATAATGTGCAAACAGGTTTATAACAGGTTGTTACACAGTAACAACGAGAACAGAAAGTGCAGTGCAATGTCAGTGTATCGATGTTTATCCAGAAGTGAAGTCACGTGATGTTAAGTGACTGAGTTCAGGAGTCTGATGCCCTGGGGGAAGAAGCTCCTCCTGAGTCTCTCAGTTTTGGCCATCAGGCTTCGGAAGCGCTACCAGATGGCAGCAGCGTGAAATGAGGGTTTGCAGGGTGATTAGAGTCCTTGATGATCTTAGTAGCTCTACCTTTGCAGCGTTTGGTGTAGACGTCCTGCAGAGACGGGAGAGCTGACCCTGAGATACGCTCGGATAAGTGCACAACTCTTTGCAGGGCTTTGCGGTCATGACTGGTGCTGTTCCCATACCACGCTGTGATGCACTGAGTTAATACACTTTCTATCGCCCTAAATAGAAAGTTTTCAGGATAGCTGGTGAAACCCTGAATTTCCTCAGCTGGCGCAGGTGGTACAGTCTTTGCCTGGCTTTTTTCACCTGTGTCTGAATGTGAGCAGTCCAGGTCAGGTCCTCGGAGATGTTTACACCCAGGTACTTGAAGCTGCTCACTCTCTCTACTGGTGACCCGCTGATCATGAGGGAGTATGTCCGTTGCTGTCGCTTCCTGAAGTCCACAATCATTTCTTTGGTCTTGCCAACATTCAGAGAGAGACAGTTGTCCTGGCACCATGATGTTAGATGCTCCACCTCGTCCAAGTATACCGTCTCATTGTTGTTGGAGATGAGGCCCAGGACAACAGTATCATCAGCAAATTTGATGATAGAGGTGGAGCTGTGTGTTGACAAACAGTCATGTGTGTAGAGAGAGTAGAGCAGGGGACTCAGGACACAGCCCTGTGGAGCTCCCACACTCAGGGTGATGGAGGTGGAGGTGAACTGGCCTACTCTCACCACCTGAGGCCTGCCAGTGAGGAAGTCCTCAATCCAGTGGCAGAGAGAAGGATTCAGGCCGAGATCCAGGAGTTTGGAGGTTAGCTTGGTGGGAACTATGGTGTTAAAGGCTGAGCTATAGTCAATAAATAGCAGCCTTACGTAGTTCCCACTTTTGCTGTCGATGTGAGTGAGGGAGGAGTGGAGGACATGAGAGATGGCATCTTCAGTCGATCTATTGGGACGATAGGCAAACTGAAGAGGGTCCAAAGTGTCAGGAATGTAGGCGCAAATGGTGTTTTTAATGAGTCTCTCAAAGACCTTCATGACTATAGACGTGAGAGCCACTGGACGATAGTCATTTAGGCAAGAGGGTTTACTGTTCTTAGGGACAGGGATGATGGTGGATTTTTGAAGGAGGTGGGGACCACAGATGTAGCGAGGGACTCATTAAAGATAGATGTAAACAACCCGGCGAGCTGATCAGCACAGGACCGTAGAACACGACCTGAAATACCATCCGGCCCGGCAGCTTTCCTGACATCCACACGCTTGAGTGCTCTCCGAACTTCATCCTCCGAGACAGAGATCACGTGGTTGTTGCTGCTCTGAGTAATTTCCTCTAACGCGCCACTTGGCGGAGTCGCGTTGCCGCGGTTACAGTCAAAGCGAGCGTAGAAAGAGTTTAACTCATTCACAAGCGACGGATCAGAGCTCACCTCTGCAGAGGATTTAGATCCAAACGAGCAGATGGACCTCAGACCTTGCCACATGCGCCGCGAGTCATTGAGTTGGAAATGAGACTCCACTCGGGCTTTATATCAGAGCTTTGCAGCTTAACTGCACGCCGCAGAGCATAACAGGATGATTTGTATTCAGTCATATTCCCTGAATGGAGACCGGCGCTGTAAGCAGCAGTGCGTGCGTTCACTGCCGCGCGGATTGAATTGTCCACCCACGGTTTCTGATTTGAGAAGGACGTTATTGTTATTGTTTGCGTGGCTTGCTCTGTAAGCGTGTTGATGAAGCAAAGCTCCACGTCTGTGAACTCACTGACGTCAGCTGAACTCGCTCGGAACATGTCCCAGTCAACATCATCCAGAGCTGCCTGAAGCGCGGTCTCTGAGTGGGGCGACCAACGCTTAACTTCCCGCCTCACCGGGGGTTCCTGGACGAGCTTTTGTTTGTATTCGGGAGTGAGGAAAATGGCGGCATGATCCGATTTGCCAAACGCTGGAAGTGACCGCGCTTTGTAGGCGTTCTTGAACAGAGAGTAGCAGTGATCCAGCGTGTTTGCTCCTCGTGTAGGACAGGAGACGTGCTGGTGAAAGTTTGGCAGGACTTTCTTTAGGTTTGCTTTGTTAAAATCGCCCGCGACAATGAATGCCGCGTCGGGATGTTGGTTTATGATGCCGCTGGCAACATCATGAAGGCCAGATAAAGCCAGCGCTGTGTCTGCCTGCGGTGGGATGTAAACAGCGGTCGCGACAACTGCAGAAAACTCCCTCGGCAGGTAGAATGGACGGCAGATGATTGTTAAATGTTCCAGATGAGGCGAGCAGGACCGCGAGAGAATGGTGATGTTCCTGGGATCGCACCATTTCTTGTTGATCATGAAGCATACTCCACCGCCTTTGGATTTACCGGCCTCGGCTGTTCTGTCCATCCGAAAAACAGAGAAGTTCTCAGACGGCGTCACAGCTGTGTCCGGGACCGCGGGCGTGAGCCATGTTTCAGACAAACAATAGATGTTACAGTCTCTCATGTCCCGTTGAAAACTTATCCTGGCTCTAAGATCGTCCATCTTATTATCCAAGGATTGAACATTTGCTAGCAGAATGCTCGGGAGAGGAGGACTGAATGCCCTTTTCCTCAGTCTGTTACGGATACCAGCGCGTTTCCCACGGTGTTTCTTGATTCTTCGCCGATGACTCGTCTGTCCATTGTTCAACTCGGTGTTCCGAAGAATCTCAGATGGCCACAGAGGATCGGCGAAAGTGTCCTGAAACAGTCCAGTGTAGAGGTAACCAATGTCCAAAAGAGTTTTGCTGTCATAGCAGATCAATGCAGATGATAAGTTTGTAAAAACTGAGAGTAAAAGAAAGTAAAATAGTAAATAAAAGCACAGTCTTCACGGAGCGACCTGAACGGCGACCAAACACGGCGGCGCCATTTTCTTCAAAAAAATTATACAGTCAAACCAAACCAAACCAAACATTATTCAGTCACCAGATATAATTTTTACTAAGTGGGTGCAGGACACTATAGTTCATTTAAGTGAGGATAGCAAAATAAAGTAAACTGTGACATATTATACCCAAAAACTCTTCATACAGTGGACTGCCAGTAAAATTTATACAAAATTGGCACCAAAATAATTCATACACTTTGACCTGACCATATTTTGCTTAAGTGATTTTCCTTTAATTGCTAATGTGACCTTTTACAGCACAGACTGAACAAAATGAAGCATTGCTTGGTAATTGGTGGACCTAATTGCTGACAGCTGATTGGTTGATTGTAATCCATTACATACCATTCTATCAAGTTTATCTGACATTATCAAGATGAATTTGTTCTGACACTCTGAGCTCTTGTCATATTTTATTACCATTTTCTAAGCTATAGCAAATAAACTGTAATAATGTGAGAAATTCTTGAAGGTGTCTGAATACATTTTGGTATATATATATATATATATATATATATATATATATATATATATATATATATATATATATATATATATATATATATATATATATATATATATATACAGTATTGTGCAAAAGTCTTAGGCACATTGGTATTTTCACACTAAAAAAAAAAAAAAAAATTTTTTAAGCCAGTTATTTATATCTTTTACTGTAGTGTGTCAGTAGGAAATATCAGTTTACATTTCCAAACATTAATTTTGCAATTAATTGTAATAATCCAGTGAGATTTATTTTTATTTTTTTATGCACAAGAAGTCTGACAGCATCCAGTGTGATCTGATCTCACCATCATCGAGTCTGTCTGTGATTACATGAAGAAACACAAAAAACTGAGACGGACTAAATCCAGAAAAACTGTGGCAATGTCTCCCAGACATTTGAGGAAAACTTCCTGCAAAACTACAGTACTGTGAAAAGTTTAGGCACTTGTCAGAATGCTTTAAAGTGAGAATGCTGTCAAATATAATAACATAAATAGATTTTATTTATGAATTAACTTCTATTAAATCAAATCGATATTTGAGGTGATCACATTTTGCGTTTAAAACAGCTTTTGTCACCTGCATCTATTCCTACACCTATTCATGTAGTTTTGCAGGAAGGTTTCTTGCCACAGTTCTTCTGGATTTAGTCCATCTCAGTTTTTTATGTTTCTTCATGTAATAACAGACAGACTCAATGAAGATGAGATCAGATCTCCATGTGGAGACTATTGTCAGACTCTTTATGCATACAAAAATCTCACTGGAATATTAAAATTAATGGCAATTTCCTACTGACACACTACAGCAAAAGATATAAATAACTGGCTTAAACCCTCTTTTTGTGTGTAAAAATACTAGCGAGGCTAAGACTTTAGCACAGTACTGTATATATATATATATATAGTCAGTCAAATAAATCATTGCTGTCTGCAAAGTAATCATGCTTGAATAAATGCAATATAGACATTTACAGTATGATTTCAATACTAATTTCATTGTTTTCTCCTTAAAGGAGCAAAATCCTGTATAAATAAGTCACATTAGATATTCAGTTATTCAGCAAAGACATTGCAGTTGAAGACAAGATACTGTTATATTTCCATATAGAAATCACTGCAGGCACTGCAGCTTTATATGTTGGTGTAGATTAATGAGGATGCATAAAGATAAATGTTGAGTATTCTATCAATAATCCATCAATCTATCAATAAATCCAATCAGTTAACTATAAAACTGCATGAACTCACATTGTAGAGGACGGCAGTCCATCCCTCCATGGTAATGCACTGAAATACTGTTAGTACTGCAAACAAGATGTTATCAAACTGAGTGATGCCATCGTTGGGCCCAATCCATGAGCCACTGCAGGTGTATTTATCCGGGCACTTCCTCACTCCACACGCAAACTCAACCTCAGAAGAGTCCACGGTCTCATTATCTGAAAGACCGATGAGAGGAATATTATATGATGCATTTAGTGAGTACACAGATATAGCAAATCAAAAGATGCAGAAACGTCATGCTACTGTCATCTTTTTGATAAACGACAGTAAGGTAACTGAACGCAATATTTTGGTGAAAGCAGTATATTAGTAATGCTTACTTTGTTTGCTTTACAGCTCAAAATAAATACATTTACATAAAAATCACCAAGAGAGACTTTAGAATTTTAGAGAGATTTAGAATTGTGTAGAGTCCATCCTCCTAGTCTGAGGGGGCAGTGTCTGCTGTGACAGACTGCATTTAGTGGTGTTTCTCAATGGAATGCTGCATCTATACTAGAGTCCTCCTCAGCATTAAATGGCAGAATGAAACACTGAAATAGGTACTTTGTCTGTGGTCATGATATTAGTTTTTGGTGCTGGGGGAAATGGAAAAGTTCTTTAATATTCAGTTGGATTTGACCCAGTCTCACTGGTGTTGGATAATGGATGCATTGCTCATCAGCTCAAGAAATTGTATAATATTCTATCATTTGCTGCCAGATTTTTTTTCCCTTCTTACCTAATTGGATCAGTGATAAATCTCCATCTCTTAAAGGTTGGCATGAGATTATTAGTTGATTCCCCTGGAGTGTATGTATTACATCAGAAAACAGGCCAGTTTTATAAAGCCTGGACCCCATATCTGGACTATTTGGAAACTCGCCTTCGCCCTATTATATTACAAGGAATATTGTAATTGTGTAACTCTCTGGACATTGAACCTTTTTTTTTTTTTTGTCCTCATCTTCATCTTTAAAATATGTTATTGTATTTTTTTCTAATCTGTTTTATTATGGTGTAGTCCTGTTTTATATACAATCTGAGCAATTTTTTTTTCCTTTTTGTTTTGTTTTTGTGAGTGTGTTTGTTTTGATGTCTTGAAATATTTGTATTATAATGAAAATTCAATAAACATAATTATAAAAAAATGGTAGAATGATAGAATGAGACTAAATTAATTAATTAAAATGCTTAATTTAAATTGCTTAATTAAAAATGCTTTATATTAAAAATCCTGGTCCCAATTTATATTAACTACTATGCACTTACATAAAAAAATAAGTACAATGTACTTATTGTGTTCATATTGTATTGCAAAAACGTTTGCTGATATTGAGGTGGGATACGGGTAAGGTTAGGGGCAGGTGTGGTGGTATGGGCAAGTTTAAGGGTAGGGTTAGGTGTAAGGGAAGGGTCAACAGTGTAATATAAATGTAACTACAGAAATTCATTACAGATGTAATTACATGCAGGTTTTTTTAAAAATGTAAGTACAATGTAAAAACATGTATGTGCACAATAAGTGAATTGTATCACATTATTAATTTAAATGTTAGTACATTGTAGTTAAGGCCACCTAATATAAAGTGGGTCCAAAATCTGTCTATTACAGTACAAAGCTAACAGTGTTGGGGGTAACGCACACAAAATTATGCAGTGCCAGAGTTATGTAATCAGATTACTTTTTACAAGTAACTAGTAAAGTAACACATTACTTTTAAATTCACAACAAAATCTTACTTTTCCAAAAAAAGTAATGCAAGTTACGTTATTTTCCCATTTATTGACTGACAGCTCTCCTGTCCCCATGTTGAGAGGAATCGTAAGTGCAGAGAAGTTGTGTGCGCTGTGTGAACATGATGATGATTTTGTTGTTCTAGACTAAATGTGAATATGTATTTACTCATCTCACTTGCACAAAAACAGACTCAGTATTCCTCAAAATGAATAAAAACAGTGCATTTTAATAAATAAGTTAAATAATACACATATACTTTATGTATTTAATCTCACTTTATTGACCAAAGTCTTTGCTTGCTAAGAAGCAAAAATGTCTTTAGTTAAACATTACATTTGTGTTTCTTTTTTTTAATTGCTTAAGTAAGAGGGTTTAACTTTGGCCTTGTTCCAAATGGCATCCTAAACCCTCGCGGTCTTCCTACAAGTCCGCACTTTCATGACGTAACGCCGATTTGACTGTCAGGGAGAACTGCGGACTTGGCAAAAGTGCGCATCGAGGGCACATATCGACTGCAAAGGGGGGTGCTCGCGAGCACCCTTCTGAAACCTAAAATGACAAGTGGAACACCCTAAGGTCTCGTGGACTTAACGGACACACGCACACGGCAGTCATTGTGAGTCCACAAGACCGTAAGTGCATATGAAGTGTGCCATTTGGAACAGGGCCTTTCTTCTCCTGATTCTTATGCAGTTCCAGAATGGCAGCACAGCTGACAGGTTTGTTTGAGCAGCGCCCTCTATTGTACAGGCATGATTTTGTATTTTCTTTAGCATTTGCACTTTTGGTGTAAAAAAGGCCCTTACATTTGCCAAAAAATATAAATGTCTGGGATACACTTAATGCATCCTTCAAAATTCGCTGAATGAAGGGTGTGAAACGAAGCCTGCCTTCCAAGGATGCTTAATGTTGAGTCTTTGAGGGAGCTTGATGATATGTAAGCCTAGTTTTGCAGCCTTACAAGGATGTAGCTTTCCAATTAAGAAACACCCTAGATTTCACCTCAATTACACTCAAACAGTTTGCTGTCAAACATGACCTTGTTGACTCTGCTGGCATCTTTCTTCATTGATGGCCATTCTGAAATCTCATGAAACAATATTGCTAATAACATTAGATGTTGTACTCATACTGGTCCTTTTTTTGGAGTGTGAAGTATATCTATATATTTCCTTGTCTGCTGCCTTTGATGTCACAGCTCAGGATAGTCACTAATGTAGTGATCAAGTGAGATGGACTTTTTAACGACATCTTTAGTACCTTTTATGGGTCTTGAGAGAGGATGACATTGCTGCCAATGGAGGCCTTTCTGAGCCATCGGATTTCAACAAAAATATCTTAATTTGTGTTCTGAAGATGAACAAAGGTCTTACGGGGGTCGAACAACTTGAGGGTAAGTAATTTTTGACAGAATTTTAATTTTTGGGTGAACTAACCCTTTAAGCTTTGCCAATTTAAATATTCAAGCACAAGAAGATCTCAATTTGTTATTCATGCGCTGTGGTTAGTATTCTTTGCACAAACATTCGAAGCATGCGCACCCAGAGAGCCGTGTCTTAGACAGCGTGTGAATACAGAATTGAGCTCTCTTTCACGTCTTCTTGTGCTTGAACGGACAAATTCACACAAAGTATCTTACACTCTAAAAAATGCAGCGAATGTGTTGTTTTAACCCAGCGATTGAGTTGTTTTAAGCAAACATTTAACCCAATCGCTGGGTTAAAACAACCCAATCGCTGGGTTAGTCCATTTTCAACCCAACTTGGGTTTTGTTTTTAACCCAGCTTTTTTTAGAGTGTAGTAAACATAGTCGGTTTAGTAAACGTAGACAGTTGAGAAAGAAAACACATGTGTATCAGAATATTGGATCCGTGCATGAGGTCTTAAAGTGACAGCATCTTAATAATCCACCTGCTGCTGTGTCGTTAATGTTAATCAAACAAAACACAAAGAGAAAATCACTCACTGCTCTTGTGTTATTTTATATTTCATTACAATTCTGAACCTGAAAATATTGACTGGTATCTGTAATTTTTGTGTCATCACGTTTCATGGCCGGTAAAGTTTTAGGCTCTGTCCACAGCCCTGTAAAGAACAGGCACCAACATAGAAGATGAGAATCCTCCTGCCGGGTTCAGACTCAGAGGAGAAAATGAGCTTAGCAATGCTCTACATTACATGTGATGCGCAGATTGCGGTTATATCCACGGGCGCTGCGGATAATCCACGGTGGTGCATGTGCGTTCATGCACATGCATCATTGTGATGTGTAGAATGTTTAATGGAACTTTATATACTTGATAGCTCCGAAATGTATAGCTACCATTAACATTTTTTTCTCAAAGCTAAGTGTAACTAATAGCATAACAAGCTGTAAGCTGTCAGTGAGTAGTTACGCACACATACAAGTGTGCATGAATTTAAAAGCCCCTAACGTAATAAATATAGCCCCTAACGTAATAAAAACAAGATGTGTTGCTATGATAAATGATTAAGCCTACCTCAAAATGTAGATCTCTATGTGTGATGTACTTTAGGCTATCTGAATTAAATACAAACGCATCTGTCACTTTTGCTCACGTCCCAGTAATTAGCCTACTCCTCCGTGTGCCATATAGGTTGCAGACACCTGGTTTAAATTAATTTCACCAAAGAATAACTTTTTTAAAAGCAGCGTACTTCGTGTTACGATATCATCGTGCTTACGAGAATTTGAATAATTGCAATGTGACGATCAGGTGCGGTTCGGGTGCGGATATGTAAATAAGAGAAAATCATAGATGCGGGTGGGTGGCGGGTGGATGATTTTTTTTTAAACAGTGGATTCGGGTGACGTTAGAGCTGATCCGCACATCTCTACTCTACATCACTACAGAGCTGAGCCAAGGATTGCGATGGATAAGTGTGCTCTACAGTGGTGGTCAACTTATGCAGGGGCCCATGTTAAACTGTCAAATTAAAAGAACTGAGGTCAGTTTAACTGTGTTTATGTTAACTTATGACCATTGTACCCTAAGGGACAGGCTTATGCTCAATAAAACAAAAAAACAAACAACGAACGAATGAAATAAATAAATAAATGCCATGGCCATATACACTCACCTAAAGGATCATTAGGAACACCTGTTCAATTTCTCATTAATGCAATTATCTAATCAACCAATCACATGGCAGTTGCTTCAATGCATTTAGGGGTGTGGTCCTGGTCAAGACAATCTCCTGAACTCCAAACTGAATGTCAGAATGGGAAAGAAAGGTGATTTAAGCAATTTTGAGCGTGGTGTGGTTGTTGGTGCCAGACGGGCCGGTCTAAGTATTTCACAATCTGCTCAGTTACTGGGATTTTCACGCATAACCATTTCTAGGGTTTACAAAGAATGGTGTGAAAAGGGAAAAACATCCAGTATGCGGCAGTCCTGTGGGTGAAAATGCCTTGTTGATGCTAGAGGTCAGAGGAGAATGGGCCGACTGATTCAAGCTGATAGAAGAGCAACTTTGACTGAAATAACCACTCGTTACAACCGAGGTATGCAGCAAAGCATTTGTGAAGCCACAACACGCACAACCTTGAGGCGGATGGGCTACAACAGCAGAAGACCCAACCGGGTACCACTCATCTCCACTACAAATAAGAAAAAGAGGCTACAATTTGCACAAGCTCACCAAAATTGGACAGTTGAAGACTGGAAAAATGTTGCCTGGTCTGATGAGTCTCGATTTCTGTTGAGACATTCAGATGGTACAGTCAGAATTTGGCGTAAACAGAATGAGAACATGGATCCATCATGCCTTGTTACCACTGTGCAGGCTGGTGGTGGTGGTGTAATGGTGTGGGGGATGTTTTCTTGGCACACTTTAGGCCCCTTAGTGCCAATTGGGCATTGTTTAAATGCCACGGCCTACCTGAGCATTGTTTCTGACCATGTCCATCCCTTTATGACCACCATGTACCCATTCTCTGATGGCTACTTCCAGCTTCCATCTTTGGGATGTGGTGGAACGGGAGCTTCGTGCCCTGGATGTACATCCCACAACTCTCCATCAACTGCAAGATGCTATCCTATCAATATGGGCCAACATTTCTAAAGATGCTTTCAGCACCTTGTTGAATCAATGCCACGTAGAATTAAGGCAGTTCTGAAGGCGAAAGGGGGTCAAACACAGTATTAGTATGGTGTTCCTAATAATCCTTTAGGTGAGTGTATACGTTTTTTTTTTTTTTTGTAAAACAACAACAACACATTTTTGTAATGTCTATCCAATGCTCATCTAACATAATAATGACCTTAATTGGGCTGCATTTCCCCATAACATTGTCTCTTAGCGCACTACTTTAACATGACTTTAACATTTGTTGACATGACATGATTAGATTCAGATTGTAAGTATCATATATTAAGTTGTGTGTCCACTTTAGAGATAATCACCATATTTATAATGAAACCATCAGATTTAAAAATGTGATATTAATCATATTGTTACATGTCTATCTGTTTCTGTTGTGCTTTCCTGTCACATGTTCCTTTGTTCAGTTTTCCCGCCACTCCTGCGTTCCCATGGTCACCCTCATTATGAGTTCATTTGTCCCAATTGTGTCCTGTTAATTAGTCTAGTCATCACCTTGTTTCCCCTGTGTATTTAAGCCCTCTGTTTGCCCTTAGTGTTTGTCGGTTCTCATTCACGTTTGTTGGTGTTTCCTGCCTGTTTCCCGAGTTTATTATTAAAGTACCAGTTCCAAGTTCTCCTTTGTGAGTTTGAGCTACACCAAATCCGTAACACATATCATATAATTTATTGTCACTACTGTAAATCTATATTAAATTATTATGGATCTCCTTCAATAGTTTCAGAATCGTTACTTTTTTAATTATTTTGTTTCTATATTTTTCAGATATATTTCTATATTAAAATTTTTTTAATGACAGGATATTTATTGATCAAAAATGAATTATTTTATTCATCAAAATAAACAGAAAATAGTTCAAACTTTGCTAAAGTGATTGTTTTGAACAAGTATTAACTTAGACATTATTAGAAACATATTATTTTAGCTGAAGTATTTGTATTAATACTGTGTGCCTTTGCCCCATGCTGGTGAGCCTTTTACCCCGTGTGTGAGGTAAAAGGTCCCCCTCGACACACATTTATACGATTTTTAAATAAAATAAACCACTTTTATGATATTTTCACACAAAAACTGTTGTTCCATAAATGTTCAATACAAACATATATATTTTTCTGTATATCATACATTATAGGAGTAGTGAAAAGCTCATTTTTCTTAAGGTGTGCCTTTAGCCCCGTTGTACCCTACCTTCTTAAGTGTGACGTTACCAGGTGCTGTCCGTGGCGGTGCTGCTGAATTGGTTTATCAATGGCTCAAAAATCTATTATTCACTCTATGCAGGGGCTGTTTAACTGCATTATGTGAGAAAGTGGTGTTCTTTATAATAGAAGCACTTCAGAAATAGCTGAAATTGCATTTATCAGGATTCGTGAGATCTTATAAACATAATCCAAATTGCAAACTAAATCCAACCGTGGATATTTTATATAATTTTGAAATGATTGTGCGAACCCGCGACCTCTCATGCCCAAACGTATCATGCATCAACCCACACACTGGCAGTGAGCCATTTATATTATCATAATATATTTTGCCATAGTCTTCATTTATTCCACAAGTAGGGTTAATTGCTCGCATCTCATTGTTGGTGTAAATCACTCCTTTCTGTTATTGGATGACCTATTCAATAAAAGCGCAACATGCAAAACATATATCTAATCAACAACATTGCAGAGAAAAAAGAAAGAAAGAGCGGTAGCAGCTGAATTTCGGGGCTGAGCTCCGTCGGGTTTGTCTTGACAAAGTCGGACCAACAAGATCTAAAAGCTGCTGAATTTGCTTCAAAATGTATTTTGAATTGCTGCTTCTGACATGGCAGCCAGGGGAATAAGGTTTTCACCGATGAAATCGTGCACATTGAAATGGCTCAACGGACGGCGCCATCTTTGATTTAGCACAACTATTCACTGTATCGCTGCCATAGTTTGACCAAACTCCCCACCACAATCATTCCTTTTAAATAGACTCCATAGGCCAGCTGATGTACCTTTGGATAATATAATTAAAAAGCTAACAAACATCAGTTTAATGACAAATGTATTCTTTGCATGAAAACACTTCAATTAGCAGAATTATATTGGTATAGACTGAGATGTAAAGAAACAGGGGTGGCCACTATCGGAATGAACTGTCAATAGTGAGTATAGCTAAGAGTGGTCCAGACCAACCTTATGAACAAATGACTTACAGAAGGCATACTTAACTAAGATTGTTTCGGGAAACATGTATTAACATTAAGGTACACCTTAAGATATAAATTAAGAATGACGTAGTGTTAAGAAGGTTTCAGGAAATCCAGCATTGATCTTTTTTGTGCTAATCTCAGCCAATATTCATATGTGGTTGAATGTGATTAATTAGATGAATTAATCTGCACATAATTTAATTAATTTGATTAAAAATGTATTGTGTATATATACATAATATAGGCCTATATATAACGATTCAATGTACAGCACCTTCAAAAGTTGAAAAAAAAACCATAGAAAAAGCAAAAACCTTTTTTTTTTTTTTAAAGGTACACTTGACATCGTAATTGCCAATTACAAACAAGTAAATACAAACTTCCCGTGAGGACTTGAATGCACCATTTAAAAACCTTTCTGCAGAACTGAGCACCCAAGATCAAAGATGGCAGATTTTATAATGCATAGGCTACTACATGGCAGCTGGATTGTGTTTGCCATATTACAACTATCCAGCACTCCTGTTTCATTTGAGATAAATACCAAAAAGATTCTCCATACCGAGTATATCTGGAGAGGGTAGGCAAGTGTGGTGTAATTTGCCACTGTAAAACTCCAGACCAATGATGGCGAACATCAGGATGGCAAAGAAGAGCAGAAGACCGATTTGCAGCAGGGGGACCATCGCTTTCATAATGGACTTCAGAACTATCTGTAAACCTGGTAGAATTAATCTGGATTAGTACAAAGTACTTCTTGCCAATAAGTTTTACTTTTAATACCAATGTGTCAATAGTAACAAGATGACATTGTCCAGTCCTGCTCCTGTAGGGCCACTGTCCTGCAGAGTTCAGCTCAAACCTCAATTAAACACAGCTGAACCAGCCAATCAAAGTCTTACTAGGCATACTAGAAACGTCCAGGTAGGCGTTGAGGCAAGTTGGAGCTAAACTCTGCAGCACAGCGGCCCTCCAGGACTGAGTTTGGACACCACCCTTGATTTTGATTATTATATGTAGTGGGGAATAGGATGAGTAACTTACTGGGGATACCCGAGACTAGTTTGAGGGGTCTTAACACACGCACAGCCCTCAGGGTTCTCAGATCCACTGGAATATTCATATGAGAACCAGCAGTGGCCAGAATCCTGAGGAAAAACAACATACACACACAGGAAAAGGTAAATAAAGGCTGATTTATACTTCTGCGTCGGACCTGTGCCGTAGCCTCTACGCAGTGGGCTATGCGTCAATTTTCATTTATACTTCTGCGTCGTTGTCAGCGGCGACGCACAGTTACACATGCAGAGGGAGCATGTGTATCCCTGAGGGAGGGGTTCTGGCAGACCAATCACAGCGCTTGCGGACCGCGTAGAATCAACGCATTGTTACATTTTTGGAGAGGTGCACGTCAGGGTACGTCGTAGGCTACGTGTGCAACACACAGCCTACAACGTAGCTACGGCGTACACTCGACGCACAAGTATAAATTGGGCTTAAGGCTTTATCAAAACTGCTGTTAAATTTGGCCTAAATCAGACCCTTGAATCTTAAAATCATTCATTAACTCTTTCCCCACCAAACATGTTACGTTACATTATTTGTAAGAAAAAGTTTTTCCTGTCAAACACTGAATTTTCCGGGTTTCCGTGTTTTCACTAGTTATACGCTAGGGGGGCGCTATTACGCATCTTCTGAATGAGTACAGAATCTCCTGGTCAAAACACAGGAGAAGAAGGCGAAAACCCCCCCCAAAAAACATGCAATCTTATGTAAGCAGATGCATATGTAAAATAATGTGATCATCATCATTAAACATCAGTTAAATCACAACTGCCTAATGTTAAATGTCGATCCAGAACGAGCTACAGGACTGTGCAAGCAGTAGGGGTGATGATGCACTCCATCTGTGTTTGATCATCGTTCTGAATCTGATCTGGATGTAGTCACAAAAACGTGATTTTGTTCAATTTTTTTTATTTAATTTTTTTTATTTTTATTTTTTATGAAACTTACCCATATTCAAGTGTAGATAAAAAAGGAATGTATTAAGCTAGAATCAAACGGATTTGTTTGTTTAGAAGCAGAGGGTCTGCTTTTTTTTGCATGCGCAGATATTTATACAACAAAATATTCTATGGGCCTTTACATTGATCAGAAATGATCAGAAAATGAGCTCTTTTATCGTGATTCGTCTTTCACGGGACTCGTACCCGAGCTATCAGCATTGCAAGTACAATTCTGGATCAGGTGAGCTATCAAGCAAGGTTGGTATGTCAGAGAAGCCGAAAATATGGAGCTGGTTAAGTGATGCAAACTCCAAAATGTATTAGTTTACAAATCATGCCCTATGGTAAAAAAAAAAAAGGGTCCCACTTTATATTAGGTGGCCTTAACTATTATGTACTTTCCTGTAGCTCAAACAATAAGAGCGTGGTGCTAGCAACGCCGAGGTCATGGGTTCGATTCCCAGGGAAAGGAAGAACTGACAAAATGTAAAAATGTGTATCTTGAATACAACGTAGGTCGCTTTGGATAAAAGCGTCTGCCAAATGCATAAATGTAAATGTACTTACATAAAAAAATAAGTGTAATGTACCTATTGTGTTCATATTGCATTGCAAAACACTTTTGCTGATATTGAGTTGGGATACGGTTAAAGTGTTCATTTCTTTTGGAAACTGCAGTGATATGTACATATTGGTACATATGTTGCCACAGGTACGTTTTTCCAATGAGACCAGGTTGCGTTAGGTTCAAAGTTAATACCTAGTCAGTTATTGTTAATACCTACCCAGTTATTGTAAGTGCATAATATGTACATGCAGAACAGGACTGTAAAATAAAGTGTTACCTATTTCTTTAAAAAGAATTTTATAATTTAATAAATAATACTTTACAAAAAGGTGGGTTAATGCACTAATTAACAATCATTAGCATACATGTATTATAACATGAATTAACACTAGATTAGTAAATGCTGTAAAAAGAAATGTTGTTACTTAATGGCAACTAATGCATTAATTGATTTGAATGAATTTCTAATAGAAAAACAAAGTGTTAAGATTAAATGATATTCTTAAATTAGTTGAGGCTATGATAACATGTTAGGGTAGGATGTCGCGCAGGCAGGTCACTTCAGGAGTGTTACCCGTTCATCCTGATATTTAAAAGGTGTGAAGAACCCTCACAAAAGAAATGGGAAGTGGGCACTTTGGCATGCTGTGCGAACAGTGAGAGCAGTTTCAGCAGTACACGCACTTCCCAGAAATGTCAGAGTGATAAATACATTTGACAAAAATATCTGTGAGCACTAAGATGATTATTAATATTCAGGAGTAACTTAAAAGTCAGGAACTCGAGGATAAAGTTGAATAAGAGAATAATAATTACAGTATGGAAGAGGAAAAAGGAAAACGCGAACGTCAGAAAGAGAGCGAGCCATGGAGCGAGTGAGTGGGTGAGTGGATGAAAGCATTGCTCGGGGGTGTAAATGGTGTGAAAATTCAAGGTTGTGAATCTTTCTGTAGCCTCCAGAGCTGCAGCACGTCCGTACTATTGTACATTATAATTTAAATCAACAAATCCTTCATATCAGCCACAGGAACAGAGAAGAGCCTGTTTCATTATCCGTTTTCATAAACAACCTTTCTTACAAGAGCTTTCAACATGTGATTCAAAAGAACTTATGCAATGCTTCCTGATCAATCAATGGAGAATTTACATTATGTCCTGTTTTTAAAGCATATTGGGAATCAAAAAATAGGACAGTGTAATACTAATCTGTGTCTTTAGGTTTAACATTTCACAGTTTTACTGTAGTGATAGCGTCTTTAATACAAAGGCTGTTTTTTAACCACGTGTTTTTGCATATGTCATAATAAGCAATTATGTTTGTACCTTTGTGTCGTGGCATACATTTCTATCAATCAGTAACATGACCAAACACTATTAATTATTTCACAATTTGGCTTCTTTGTACCTGCCAATGAAAAAGCTGAAATGCAAACATGAAATGAATATGGGCTCACCCACACATGAACACCTACACACAGCACTGAACTGAGCTCTGAGAGGCAGTGAAGGGGGAGGGGATGGAGGAAGATGGAGGAATAACATTATCAACACTTAGTGGTGAATCATCAGCATATCTGCAGCAAATGCTTCATGTTTCACACACTATGAAAGAAAAGGCTTCATGCCGAGTCAATGCTGTGTTTTGAACATCTGATCACACTATATGCTCATGCAACTTTGTTGTCCACATCCTCAAGACACAGATGAAGATAGACACCCTTAAATTGTTAGTTCACCCAAAAACTCACCCTCGTGTCATATCAAACCAGTACAATTTTTGTTCATCTTTGAAACACATATGAAGACTTTTTGATTAAATCTGAGAGCTCAATTGGCATTTCGATGACGAGATTATAAAACTAATCCATATGAATTGAGCAGTTTAGTCCAAATATTCTGAAGAGACTTGATCGCTTTATATGATGAACAGATTTAATTTAGGCTTTTATTCACATATAAACATTGATCAGCAAACATAAACAGAAGCTCAACCGAACCTCCTTGATGGGTGAGTTCATTCTTGCTCTAATGTGCTGCGTATCACAAGAATGAACCTCACTGGTTCTTGAAGAAGCTCAAACGTGCTGCGTAACACACGAGAATGAACCTCATTGGTTCTTGCTGAAGCTCAAACGTGCTGCATAACACGAGAATGAACCTCATTGGTTCTTGAAGAAGCTCAAACGTGCTACGTAACACGAGAATGAACCTCACTGGTTCTTGAAGAAGCTCAAATGTGCTGCGTAACACGAGAATGAACCTCATTGGTTCTTGCAGAAGCTCAAACGTGCTGCGTAACACACGAGAATGAACCTCATTGGTTCTTGCAGAAGCTCAAACGTGCTGCGTAACACGAGAATGAACCTCACTGGTTCTTGAAGAAGCTCAAACGTGCTGCGTAACACAAGAATGAACCTCATTGGTTCTTGCTGAAGCTCAAATGTGCTGCGTAACATGATAATGAACCTCACTGGTTCTTGAAGAAGCTCAAACGTGCTGCGTAACACGAGAATGAACCTCACTGGTTCTTGAAGAAGCTCAAACGTGCTGCGTAACACGAGAATGAACCTCACTGGATTTTGCTGAAGCTCAAATGTGCTGCGTAACACGAGAATGAACCTCACTGGATTTTGCTGAAGCTCAAATGTGCTGCGTAACACGAGAATGAACCTCACTGGATTTTGCTGAAGCTCAAATGTGCTGCGTAACATATGAGAATGAACCTCATTGGTTCTTGAAGAAGCTCAAACGTCCTGCGTAACACGAGAATGAACCTCATTAGTTCTTGAAGAAGCTCAAACGTGCTGCGTAACACATGAGAATGAACCTCACTGGTTCTTGAAGAAGCTCAAACGTGCTGCGTAACACGAGAATGAACCTCATTGGTTCTTGAAGAAGCTCAAACGTGCTGCGTAACACACGAGAATGAACCTCACTGGTTCTTGAAGAAGCTCAAACGTGCTGCGTAACACGAGAATGAACCTCATTAGTTCTTGCGGAAGCTCAAATGTGATGCGTAACACGAGAATGAACCTCACTGGTTCTTGAAGAAGCTCAAACGTGCTGCGTAACACGAGAATGAACCTCATTAGTTCTTGCGGAAGCTCAAATGTGATGCGAATACACGAGAATGAACCTCATTGGTTCTTGAAGAAGCTCAAACGTGCTGCGCGAACACACGAGAATGAACCTCACTGGTTCTTGAAGAAGCTCAAACGTGCTGCGTAACACGAGAATGAACCTCATTAGTTCTTGCGGAAGCTCAAATGTGATGCGTAACACGAGAATGAACCTCATTGGTTCTTGAAGAAGCTCAAACGTGCTGCGTAACACACGAGAATGAACCTCACTGGTTCTTGAAGAAGCTCAAACGTGCTGCGTAACACGAGAATGAACCTCATTAGTTCTTGCAGAAGCTCAAATGTGATGCGTAACACGAGAATGAACCTCACTGGTTCTTGCTGAAGCTCAAAGGTTTAAAATTCTACGTTACACAAGTAACCAAATCTATAAGAGCAGTAACAGTAAAGATATGATTGGAATAGCCCATAGCCTATGTTCAGAAGAGTTTGTGTGATCTTCTTAATCATACCTTGTAGTAATTAACATTTTGTGCTTTTGTTTGTTTATTATCATTTTTTATTTAGTTGTTTTAATGTCTGCTTTAAAATTGTAGGCAATAAGTTGTTTTTAGGTTTAGAATGTAATGTTTGTATTTTAACACTTTATTGCTTTTAATGTCAGCATAGACCACATAGATATGTTCACTATATTTGTTTTCATTGGCTTTATATTACACATAGGACAGCATTGGGTATGTGGAATAACATTTTTAAAAATATATAATAATTTTTAGATTTTTCATCCGTTTAATCAATTAATCCAAAAAATAAATAAATAAATAAATAAATAAATAAATAAATAAATAAATAATCGACAGATTAATCAATGATCAGAATAATCGTTAGTTGCAGCCCTACACAAGAATGAATCTCATTGGTTCTCACACATCAAGCAGACCATAACTGATGTGTGCATTGAAAAGCCTAAATTCAGTCTGTTCATCATATAAAGCAATCATGTCTCTTTAGAAAATTTGGATTAAACTGCTCAATTCATATGGATTAGTTCTCTTTATGGACTTTTTGAAGCGTTGAAGTGGTAGTTGCATAGCTGTCAATGGAGGGACAGAAAATATTTTCATTTGAGTTCCAAAGATGAACGAAAGTCTTGCGGGTTTGGAACATCATGAGGGTGAGTAACTAACGTCAGAATTTTCACTTTTGGCTGAACTATCCCTTTCATATTATGAATTATGCATCTCTATTATGAAAAGATGACTTGACACATCATCCAATATTTTAGGAAATCTAAATTACATAAATCTATGAATATTTATTTTAATCTAAGCTCATGATCCATTATAATATATATATATATATATATATATATATATATATATATATATATATATATATATATATATATATATATATATATATATATATAAGAATTCAGATGCAAAAGCCTCTAAAAGCCACTTCGGTCAAAAATGAGATAATGATACTGAGTGAATGCTCTCCACATATAGTATAAGTTCATAAAATACTTTCACTTCAAACCCACTAAATCCCAGCCTCAGCCCATTCAGAAGTACTGGTACTTGGGTAGAAACCTATACATAGAAGCCTGACAAAAATGCTTATTTTAAAGAAAAACGTCAGACGGATTCATATATATATATATATATATATATATATATATATATATATATATATATATATATATATATATATATATATATATATATAAAACTCCATGTCACTTGTGGAGGACTTGTTTTAACTAGGATAGTGCTTCAGAACTGCTTTTCTGTGCAGATAAATCATCATGATCAGCACAGCATATCAGAGCGGATCTGTCATACTGCTCCAAGGCCCACTGAGTAGGTTGAAATACACTGCACAACTTTTACAATCTGAAAAGATTTTAAAACATTAGGGATCATACACTTGCAGACTTTGTATATAGAGACTTTCACGTCTTTACGAACACATTAAACTCATGCACCTCGTTGCAAGAAGACACATGGAAAATGAAACAATATATATGTGTTCTGAAATAATTTAGAAAACATGTTTGATATCCGATTCTACCCAACAACTACTTATTGTAACCATTTATTTTAGCAACCATCTACAACCACTCCCCAACACCCACACACTTGCGATATAGTAGGGTGGCCTTAACTACTATGTACTTACATAAAATAAAAAAAATAAGTACAATGTACTTATTGTGTTCATATTGTAATGCAAAACACTTTTGCTGATATTGAGGTGGGATACGGGTAAAGTTAGGGACAGGTGTGGTGGGATGGGTAAGTTTAAGGGTAGGGTTAGGTGTAAGGGAACAGTGTAATTATAAATAAAATAAAAAATACAGATGTAATTACATGCAGGTAATTTTTAAAATGTAAGTACAATGTAAAACATACAGAATAAGTGCATTGTATCAAATGATTAATTAAAATGTTAGTACATAGTAGTTAAGGCCACTTAATATAAAGTGGGTCCAAGTAGTCTATAAAGAATCAGCTGTCTACCAGAACTTTACTGTAAAAATACGGTAGCTACATTTTACAGCTTGAACTTAAATTTACAGTTAAAAATGTATATTTTAATAACTGAAATAATGTTAATTAATGTATACAAATCTACTTTTTCCACTGTAAATTATAAGATGAAAACATGTAACAGTTTTACTGTAAAATTGCATGAAATGTTTATGTCCTATTAGATCTACTATTCACTGTATAAAGTAAGGGAACTTACTTTATATTAAATAATAGGTTTTACTTTAGCACGTACTATTAAAATTACGAAAAAAATGTACAGTGACACACAAAAGCAATGGCATAAACTTGGAATTTCTAACAAGAACACCTATTTGAAGACATTTTATGTAACAGCTCAATAAAAGAATTGTACAGCTTTAAGGGAGCTATATGTAGAATTCAGAAACCCTTGTTATTAGTGACACGGGTGGTCGTTAAGTGAACTGCAGCCAGCAACTTGTAGCAGCTGCGCGCTTTCCTTTCAATAACAAAAACACAACACAAATGACAGCGGTGAGAAAACATCAGTTCAGAAAGCATCTGATCATAGCAATGTGGATTTGTTCGTACCAGCTCTGTAATTCACCGGCATCATGTTGACACATGAGGTAATTAAAACTACACTGCTATGATAGTTTGATGATATTTGAAGCTATAGACTATATAGATCTGGCTATGTGAGACTATAGTTTGAATTAATCCCATTTCTTTGCATGGCACATTGATATTACAGTACAGAATGGCTCTTTTCTTATCCTGAACAATATAATAATTATTTTTATTTGGCATTGAATGGAAGAGAGGCTCTCTGGAGTGTAAACGTCACATCCTTTGGAGTCTACAGGCTTTCATAGACAACCTAGGAAGTGGGGGAAGGTTTCATTTTTTTAAGTTTCCTTACAGGCTGTTCACACATTGGCAATTGGAAAAAATAAAGCTATTATGGAAATTCTGAAAAGCTAATACATGAAAATTCTTACATATATCCTGTTTAAATAAAATAATAAAAAAAGCAACAACATGCGCCACTGGGAACCTTTTATCCCAGATTCTAAGCAATTCTGATGTTTGCCTGACATTATAGTTCATATTTGCCTGTAATGCTAATGTATCTATTAATGTTCTGGAAAATTGTCTTTATGTCTTTATAGTTTCACATACTTTGATGATTTTGGGATGTTTTTGGCATTTGAATTCTTCTAAAAAGACCTGCATGTGGATGCTCTAGTGCAGGTATTCCCATCAGGGTTTTTAACTAGCTTAACCAGCTAGCTCAGCTAGCATGGCTTTCTTGCATCTTGGCCTAAGCTGGTCTTCAGCAGGGACAGCTAATCTAATGCTTAAACATTGTTAAAGAGATTTCAGACATGATCTGTACCTGCAGTTAATCATGTTGATAGACACGAGCATTAATTTGAAGGGTCATGAGAAGGAAGCATACAGCAGTGAGCTGTCAGTTCAACATTATGATACTCATATTTGTTTTATCATGTCAAATGCAAAGTTTCTCCATATGTTCCCAGCAGACCTGTGAAGGAAAAAATATCAAATTGGCTCTGTCCCAGCAGATTCACTTGCAGCTAATCATTAATTTCAGATGAAATGAAAGCCACAAGCAATGGCCTACTGGCCTTGTTTCAGTTCCCAGATGAGTAAAATGACACATGTAGTTTTCTTTTAAGTCTGACTTACTTTCACTGTTTTTAAAGAGGTCAGGTATGTTGGAGCCAAAAGTGTGTCAGATATGTAGCAGGGATAATCGGTTTGATTTTAACCACCATTCTAAGATCAGAATTTTAGGAGGAAAAACTGTCATTTAAAGACAAGAAATTCTTATAAGAGTGTATACAAATATACAGTTATGTGGATTTTTTTCCGGCAAAACTAAGAGCATTAAACAGCTGCCATGAGCATTCAGATATCACAAACACATGAAACACGAAACATGAGCAATTTCTCTGTAAAACCATTCTGCATTTAATTTAATAATTAGCAAGACTGGATTTATGAACAATTTACACAGAAATATGTTCTGCTCATGTTTTATGAATGAGGCCCAGTCGATGCACTGTAAAATGTCTATAAAACCAGAAATTACACCTTTCATTGATGTGATGTGTGTTAAAATCAATGTCAGACCGTTTCCCACCTTTTAAGAACATCTATTAAAATTCAAAAAAAGACCTGGCATGATTTGTCATAATTTCATCTATTAAATGGATAAAAGCTAGGGTGCAAAATCATTTCTTGTTGTAGACACCTACATTACCTTGACAACAGGGGGTCAAGGTTTGGCTGGCTAGCAGAGGCTGTAACTACACCATTATGTGTGCAGAAAAGCATCTTTCTCCATTGACAGCCATTCAAATGTAGTTGTGTATTTGGACAAAATGTCAATCATTTCATTATATTTTAGTGAATGTTTCTCCAGTGATTTTGGAGGGCTCTTAATAACGTGAAATAGACTGTAGATTTAGTAGAAAAATTTATTTTTTTAGGACAATGAAAAGAAACAAATCTTATTCACTCAATGCAGTTTTTCTTGAGGTGTCATTCTCGTAAACGGAGGAAGATAAAGAAGGCTTCCACCAGCTCATATAGTCCGGTGGTCCCAGAGTTCCCAAGTCTGGTGGTCCTGGAGGTAAAAGAGCCATATGCTCTCTCTGCCACTGCCATGAAAGCCATCCCAGAGCAGCCCACTTTTCCTGTCAGAGCCACTGAGGCCATCCTAGCCAGCCCTGTCACGGCCGAGGAGGCAGTCCTCTCCCTTTATGTCTCTGCCATCTGTGTGTCTGGGGTGCACACACTTCCCTGCTGGCTCCCTTCACTCCTGCCTCTCCTGAGCTGGCCACTCTCTCTGTCACGGCCATGGAGGTCTTACCAGAGCCGCCCAAGGCCCCTGTTCTTCCGGCTCCCTCCAAGCTCCTTGCTCCATCCAGGCCCTCTGCCGGGACTCCAGACCCGCCAGAGCCCCCCAGTCCATCTCCCCGGCTCCACTCTGGCCCTCAGCTGGGTCTCCAGACATGCTAAACTCTCCCTTGTCTGTCTCTCTGGCTCTGCTCTGGCCCTCAGCCGGGTCTCCAGACCCGAAGAAGCCTCCCTGGCGCAACCCTCCTGTCCCTCCCTGATTTGACTTTTCAAAGACTTCCTGGGCTGTTCTGCTGGCACTGGCGTTGCTCCCCTCCTTCCCTCCACTCCTTCTCTCTGTAAATTAACCCCTCCCACTATCTTGTATTGTCATGTTGGTGTGGGTCAGTCCTGGGTGATTATGTTGCTGTGTTGGTCTTGTATTGTCAAGTGATTGTTTCTGTCTTGTGTTCAGTGTTCCTCAGGGGGCCAGGGGGTGTCCCTTTTATTGTGGGGGGGCGGATTTTTGTCAGGAATCGGTCACTTCGGTCTGGTTTATTCATGGTTTTGTGACAGAGCCCTGACACTCTGGTCTGTATCGTCTTGTCTGTGTGAGTGTGCGGCCATGCGCTTTGTTTCATGTGCGGAGCATAGTATTCGGGAATCCCGGCCCTACTGTCTAATTCGGTTTCTGTTCTGTGTGTCAGGGCTCTCAGGGCTTGAATTTCAGCGCAGGATTGCCAGTGCTTGAAGTGGAAAAAATAAAGTGATTGGTTGTTTTATGGTGGGATTGGCTGTCTCCCTCAGTTGCACGGCCGTAGTTTTGGTTTGAACATTGGGTGGTTGAAGTGTGAAGAGTTTAATAGGATACCAGGGCATGTTGTGGGCAGGTTTATTTATTTATTCTGGTGAGGTTTATTTATTTGCTTGTTTGTTTATTTAATGGTATTTTTCAAAATGGTCTACACATGCAAAGTTGGTTGATAACATAACTATTCAATTGTTTAGTCAGTTTTGTCTTAAAGGTGCCATAGAATGTATTTACCTTGGCATAGTTGAATAATACGAGTTCTGTACATGGAATTGACATAACATGAGCCTCAAACACCATTGTTTCCTCCTTCATATGTAAATCTTGTGCGTGCAAAAGACCACTGAAAAAGAATGTCATATACACCTAGGATGATTCGAGGGTGAGTAAGATAACTTGTAGTACCCGGATGAGCAGTGTGCTATTCACTTTGGTGGTTGTTATCTGGGAATAACATACCACTGGAATGCACGATTGACCAATCAGAATCAAGTATTACACAGATCCGTGTAATAAGGATTAATAGCCTATGTATTTAATTTAAACAGGACTAAAAGACTGTCCACTGTTATTTTACATTTGATTACATTTGAGCAACAAAATTACCCTATTGCAAAAACACAAAAACAACTAGTGAGCAAACATTTATATGAGATAAATGCAATGAAAAAAATTGTTATGGATTGTTTGGATTCTAGTCCAGTTTTTGCCTTGCAATCTGATTCCATCCTAATTAGGCTATGTAACCTATGTATGGAGTATTTGATATTACCATATCCTCATCAGACAAACACTCAGTCTAACCTATTGTGTCTTTTGGCATCCTTGCATCTACTAACTTGTGTATTGTCTTCTGTACTCTAATGTAGTGGTCCTGTGGATGCAGGGGTGAACCGAAATAGCTCGTTGAGGAGGTGTCCTGCTGTTCACAACCTACTCATGAACTCAGTCCAGTAGCCAAGAAATGTATTTATCCTGTAGGGCAGATAATCCGGTAGTGACTGTGTTCTAATTTAGGAATGTATTCCTTCTTTCTCTAACTTCCCTCCAACTCATAGACATTGCTTACGTTGCACGAGTGCCCACTACTGACGGAGCCAGTGCAATGGGTTTAAATGGAATACCTTAAGCCCTTGATCACTTGGGACCTTCCATGGAGCTGATTTATTATTTACAGTTTATTTAAAATCTTTTTTGTGAACCATTCTATAGACCTTGGGCTGTTGAGAAAATGTTTAATAAAATGCACAAATATGTAACATTGTGTAACTAACAGTCAACTACAAATAGCTGTATTTTGGGATTTGTAGTAGTGATGTTCGATTCTTGTATGAATCATTCTTTTAAGCCTGTAAACAGTCGAGCCGGTTCAGAATCAAACTGAATCAGACTTTAGTTCTGGGTTGATGACACACACATCTGAAATGAGCCAATAATCTGTCCAGATGGTTTACTGAAACAAAGAACCTGTTCAGAATGATTGAATCACACTTACAAGCAGGGATGAAAGTCAGCTTTTTGGTCATGTCAGACTCGAAAAGAACTAGTTTTAACTGTCAAGGTTTTCCAAGGATGAAACTTTGACAGAAACAGCTCATTCGGTTCTTTTTGTCTCTGTTTACACCTGGTATTAAAATGCGTTTTAGTCGATCGGATCACAAGTGCATGACACTAAATACAGGTGTAAACAGGGTCTAAAACGTTTTGAGCTTGTCCACTTTCGACCTCTTACAGAGGTAGTCGAAAACGCATTTGAACGGATTGCTTTCGTAGTGTAGATGCTTATGTGGTCGAATGTGTTCAAACAGCCACAAAAGACTGTCTGCTCTCCGCTACTGACCTAACACGTGAACATTATGGCAAGCACACTAGCCAGACAGGATTTACACTTTGTCGGCAGAAGACCCAAGTTTGGTTTGAAGACGAAAAAGAGTTCTCTATGTTCTCTATTACACATGGCAGAACTCTTGGGGCAGATACCCACTACCTCTTTACAGTCTTTTCGGAATTGTTTTAATTAAAATTTAATGGAAGCCATGCTTTCTATAGTTTTAAAGCACTCACTTGTAATCTTTAACTATTCATAACAGTGAAGTATTGAAAATCATGTGGAGAAAATCACTTACCCACTTAGCACAACAATGAAGTCCATTACATTCCAGCCATTTCTGAGATAAGAACCCTTATGAAAAACAAAACCAAGTGCCACCAGTTTGATACCAGCCTCGAAACAGAAGATCCCAATGAAATAAGGCTCTGTCTTCTCCTAATGGACCCAATGATAAAAAAAATAAAAAAACAGATAAAGTGATTAAACAAAACAAGTGATAGAGAATATAAATGAAGACTTCCAATGCAAAAGCCTCTAAAAGCCACCTCAGTCAAAAATTAGATAACGATACTGAGTGAATGTTCTCCGTACATAGTATACGTTCTTCAAATACTTTCACTTCAAACCCACTAAATCCCAGCCTCAGCCCATTCAGAAGTACCGGTACTTGGGTAGAAACCCATACAAAATCCTAATTTTAAAGACAGACTTAGAGGTTTTTGCATCTGAAGTCTTCAAATATAGAAATGCCATAGTTTTGATTTTCTAATTGATATCAAACTGCCAAGTGTGTTCTCAGTTTTAATTTTCAGAGTTAGTATTGTAAGCAAGTTTATTTTATAGGGACATACTATCCTAACCCAGCCCAGGGAAACTGGTAGGATAAGTACAGTGTTCAGTTACGATACATTGTTTGAGATTTGCTTAATTGCCTGGGAAATGGGTTGAATTTGTTAGTGTTAGTGAAGGTTGAAAAACTTGAAAAGTGTATATGCTGTCGTGGTGAAATTGAAGATTTGTATTGTTGAGTTGTTTGCCGTGTTCAGAAGGAAGTGCTGTCAGTTGACATTGGCTTTTGAGCAAAAAAATGAGGTTTATTTTGGACTCTGGGAATCAAATTATTTAAATAAGTAGTATAAGTAGTAACAGTAGTTTCCAAAGTTCAGTTATGTTTCTCTAAAATGTGGATATATTTATGTTTTTAATTCTTACCAGCCTTTTGGACATAGGTGTCTTGTCCTCACCAGGAAGATGTTGCTCCAGGGATAAAACAATACAGTTGGCTATGATGGTGGCCAGGATCATATACTCAAATGGAGTAATGGCATAGAAGTCAAGGCAAATATTATATCAGAGAAAATAACATGCTTAATTTCTGACAAAATGAGAGCTATTAAATTTAAATATTCCAGCTCACATCTCTACACTTTACTCAACACATACAACAATCCTTTATACCTGCACTAAAACCCTTTTCTCTTCAGTAGGAATGTACACTGTACGTATATGGTTATGTATCAGTAGCGTGTGGCGTATGGGTTTGATTAAATGCATGACTACTCATTCTGTTAGTTGACTTGTATATAAATGTCTCAATGCTGCCGTAATGGAGTGTTTGAGTGGATGATGCAGGTGAGAGGCATGTATATCTTCACTGACAGATTCACAGTGACTGCGTTGTCTTGCTTTAGCTTCTGTCAGACTTGATTAGCTTCGTAGTGGTTTGCAGGAATTTTGGCTCATATGTGGACGCTCTAAATTAACTATGTCAGATGCTCAAAGAACAAGCAGAGAAATTGAACCAATTCTGGTTGAGGGGATGGATTTTCCTCCCGCTGTCCTCAAGTACAGTGAGCACAACTAAAGTCATGTAATCCACAACCAGTCAACATCAGCCTAACATGTCTACAAGTGGTAGAACTAAGTTATCAATTGATGATTGAGCACATTCAAGTAAGCCACATCCATAGAATTTAGTCTGCCACATGCTAAAAACAATTTGATAAATAAATAAATAATGAATGAATGAATCATCCAACAGTTTGCATCAATTTCTGAGATATAACAACTTCTAATGAAATTATGTTCAACCAACATACTACATTACATTTGAGGAACTCAATAATTCTAGTATAAACACAATTTTTGTTTATTTGATTACCGAAATTAAGTTCTTCCAACTACTTGAGTGGTGGCATCGGAGCCAATTCATCTTATCTATTTCAGTTAAAATAAACATATAGAAAACACATGTTAAATTTCACTTATTTAACATGTAAATTTAATTAATAGATATTACTTGTCACTACCGTTATTGCATAAAGTAATATATTCTTTCAAATAGCCAACCACAACCCACCCACATTACTCTTCAGCACAATGGTAACCACTAACCACAAAAACTTCAAGAACAGAAACTCTTTTAAAAGTCAAATATAACAGCATAAAAGTCTTTCCAAGTCTTTACCTTTACTAAAAACACACTTGATTTCCAGATTTACTCTCCTTATACTCTCAGTCTATGGATGCTGGGTTACTACAACTTGTTTACAAAATGTTTACAATTTAAACCCCCGGTTTCACAGATAAAGCTTATGCTAGTCTCAGACTAAAATGCACATTTTAGCTGTTTTAACTGAAAGAAACTTGCACTGATAAATCTTAAAATATGTCAGTGCCATTGTTTTGTTTCAAGATACACACCAGTAATGAGTACGTTTACATGCACACTAGTAAAATGATAACTCAAATATCAGCTTATTGAAATAACCAGTTTTCCCCGTTTACATACACACCAGTAACCTGACAACGCAAGTAAATGGCTTTTACATGACTTAATTAATAAATCAGGTTATTTCCCTGTAGCGATGTCAAAACATAATTTGCGTATCTGACTCTGAGTACTCCATATGTTATGTCAGTTGTGATGTTAAATAAAGCTTGCAACATGTCAGCGGGAACTTCCAGCTCATATATTATCCTCTCATGCAGTTGCAGATGCAGCGTTTTGGCTGAACCACTTCTACTGTATGAGATGAGAACACATTTTCTGGTTTCATGAAAGATTCTGCGTTTGTGATATTTCCTTCTTTCTTTCCTGCAAAATGCTCGCTTTGTCTGGATGCACTTAAATCTGCATTAAGGATGTGTTCCTGTCACGTACCACACATGCACACTTCAATAAGCCCACAGAAAGCAGGGCTTTACATGCCACGTGAAATCAGGGTAAGAGGCAAAAAATGACCTGTGTCGACCGGTTTATGCGTAAGCCGTTTATGACCTTACTCCGTTAAAAGAAAACGGGTTACCGCGTCTACATGACCACTTGCGTTGTCGGTTTATTAGGCATAATCTGTTTAAGAACGTGCATGTAAACGCACTCAGTCCTAATTGAACTAAGGCCTAATCCTGGTTTAATCTAAGCCCTGTCTGTGAATCCAGGCCAAAAAGTTTAAACAAATCAATATATCAGAATTTTTAACTTTGAACCATGAATGTATTTAAGTTGTGGTAATAGACCCCTGGATTTATTTTTAGAATTAATTTCTAAAGAATGTTCTAATAGTAGAGATTTAAACACTTTCAGTAGTCTTAAGTAACTCCTTATTCTAACTTAAGATGCAGATATCAGTAACATAAATTATTTCTCAGCTCATTAAACCCTATCGCTGTTATTGAAAACCACTGTGCATCCATGAAACACAGCAAACAAATCTGAAGAAAATACTACAGTAGGATAAATATGAATGATTTTGTAAACTCCATCTGAAACTACCCGGTAGTTATTGTAGAAGTGTAGGAAACAAGTCATCATTATGAGAACAGTTAAACTAAAACTTGGAAGATGGTTTCCTTTGACAGTGAGGAAAGGAGCTGAAGAGCTGATACTTCAGTGAACTTTGGTCCAACACTGTCAAATACAAATTTCAGGTCTTGGCACATTTTTTGAGGCCATAGTAACATTCTTTTTCCAAGCCATTCCATAATTTTTGCCATATGATTTGTGTCACTAAACTTCTTGGGTCAAACGTAACCCTAAGTGAAAATGTCTGGGTGAGTAAAACAGATGTTTTAGGGTCCCGAGTTTTGGTTTAGTTTGCACCAGTCTGTCTTATGGTCTGAAGAATTTCACATGAATGTTTGTTTGGAACAAAAAGAGTATACAGCTAAAATGCTAAAATAGAGTTGTCAAATTGGACAAAAAAAGAGTGTGTAATAACTGAGATTCCATTTGCCAAATTATATAAAATACTATGCAGAAAACAATGCAGTCTAGAGATAATCCAAACTCGTCAAATCCAAAACGCAAGCCAACACAGAAGACAACTCCAGAACCTCCAGTTGGTATGGACAGAGACCAGGCGTGGGATCAAAACAATACAGACGACAATCAATAACCACTCAGAATTATGAGGAAACTCCCTAGCAACATCTTGCAAATATGTGAAACACTAAATCTCTATCCAAATGGGACAAGTTTTCTAAACAACTTTTGAGTTACAATTCTTTTCATGCACTGATATGGACGGGACTAACATCTGTGTTTACTGCAGATTTGGGACTGTGTGTTTTCAAGATGTGGGTGTGTGGTTGTGTGTATCATGTATGATGAATTATTTGATTTATTGATTTCAAGTGGCTGCTTATAATAAACCCAACTGAGAAATTAGGCGAGCATCTTTCCTGCCGCTTGTATTAAAATGGACAGTCTTAGCAGTTTCCATGATTTGGCTTTCCCTATTTATTTTAGAATAAAAAAATTTCATCAGATACCATCCATATAGTAAGGTGCAGCTGGGAAATTGGAACTCAAGTAGTATCTCAGGTAGGCAAAAATACACAAGAAGTGTTGCATAATACAATATCAGCAATCAAAGACAATTTGCATTCTGACAGCATTGGATTGGAGAACCACTGATTTAGCTAGAAATCAGTAGGTAATTTGCTCTGAAATTTTTACAGAGGCTGTGTAAGAATAACAGACAATGCAGAGCCATCTTGGGCAGTCGTGGCCTAGTGGTTTGGTCACCCACAGATTGCAGGTTCGATTCTCAATGCCGGCAGGAAATTACTAAGGTTAAATGCAGAGGACTAATTCCGAGTATGGGTTACCATACTTGGGCTTCACATGTCACATTTACTTTTTTCACTTCATTTAGGCCCTTTTCGGTTTCTCATGAGGATATCTCTAAAATAAATGTGCATGGCTCCTTAATGATAAAACTCATGCATTCAGATTATTTATGGTGGAGGAGCGGGTTTTGTGACCCATGGACCCAGAAATTGCCTCTCCCATCGTCAGTGTCACATTTTGAGTTTAACTCTTATTTTTCTTATTATTGTTCTCTGTTCTGTTTCCTTTATTTGCCTTTGTTACTATGGCTATTCAATGTTCGATTAATGTGATCCATTTGTATATATTGAGACTGTTCCAATTTCGTGTATGTATGGTGTGGTTATTCAGTTTGTGGTTTTGAGAATTCTGTGACGCCTGGTTTTGAGAAACCTCCTTCGTCGGCCAGTTCCAAGTCTCCTTCATCGCTGATGCTCCTGCCCAAGTCTGTTTCGTCGCCCTGCACCAAGTCTGTGACGTTGCTGATGCTACCACCCAGCTTCCCACTACCACATCCTCTGCCTATGCCATCCAGTTCTTCTGCCCCCGGCTCCGCTATCTTCAGCCATTTGGCTCCTCATTCGCTGGCTTCATCTAGCAACTCAGATCCGTCTTGGGCTTTCAGGTCTCCAGCTCCACCTTGGTGTGTTGATCCTCAGGCCTCCGAGCCTTGAACTCCACCTCAGCCTGTAGACCCATCAGCTTCGCTTTGGCTCCATGCTCCCTCGGCTCCTCTGTGGTCTGGCATCTCTTTTACTCCGCCATGCTCCCTCGTTCCTCCGGATGCACCTTGGTCAGTCATCGCCTTGGTTGTGCCACGGATTTCTGGCAGTCCGGCTACACATCATCCCTCCACCTATTTGGCCTCCACCGGGCTCTTCCTTCCCTCTGGCTTCACCATCCACTCCGCCCTGGCCTTCTCCACCTTGGTCCTGTGAGCCTCCAGTCCGGTGGTTGCCCTGGGTCCTAGTCTCTTCAGATCTCCTCCACCACGCCCAGTTACCTAATCAGTCAGGCTCCTGGCTACACCCTGGCTCCACCCTGTCAACCCATCGGCTCCACCTTGGCTTCATGCTCCCTTGGCTCCACCGTGGTCTGGCATCCCTCTTACTTCGCCATGCTCCCTCGTTCCTCTGGCTCCATCAGGGTCAGTCATTACCTTGGTTCCACCAGGCTCTTCCTTCACCATCATGTGGATGTGCCTTTTTTTTGGGAGGTGGGGGTGGGGAGGTAATGTCATGTTATGTCACATTTTGTCTGTGTTTGAGTTGGACTTTTAGTCGGTTTTTCATTGTTTAGTTTTCTGTTTTAAATAATATTATTTATTTGTTTCATTGCAAAACTGGTGCTGCCATGATAATTAACCATTTTAAGTTTCAAAACTTTTTCTTTTTATTCTAAGAACTAAGTGAAACAATAACCTAAAATTGTTCTTGTAAACTGTTTCTAGCATTTCAGAAATAAAAGTCTATTTTCAAAATGCATGCACATTATACCGCAAAATGCAACAGTTACCCGACAGTGCTTGACAGTGGTTAAAAAGGATTTACAAAATTAATTTTGAATTGATTGATTCTTGTAAACATAGTTCATCACATAGCTGTGATTTATTTTTATTTTTATGCATGTGGTGGGAAGAAGAAAAAAAACAGCTCACATGAAAATATCCATTGATTTTTTTTTTTTTTTTTTTTTTTTTTTGCCACTTAATGAGCATTTCACTGCAAATCCAAATTTGTGGAAATCCAAATTCATTCATGTTCTCTAAAGCTTGTCTGAGGGGGTGATCAAAGGGTGATCCTCAATGGCCAGATACATGTGCCCAATGACATCATCAAATAAAACAGCTTCAAAAGCAAACAAAGCATGGGTTTAGTTGTGTGTGCTGGGGCAAGCATCACTTTTCCTCTTGATCATATTTAGTGATTTGAACAATTTAGTAAATCAGTAAATCACCTGCACTGATGTGCTACGGACATGAATGATCATGCAGCTTGTAGAGAAAACCTGTGCTATTACTTTCTGAGCAACCAGAGCACCCATTTTTAGGTAAAATACTTGGAAGCTATAATACAGCCACAAAAAAATGGCATTATAAAATAATAAGCATAGTAATGTCAATTCAGTCAGGGATGCACTAACCCAGAATCTTCAGCTTTTTTATTTTTGGCATCTCTCTAGCAGCGAGGATTGCCATGGCAACCAGCATTCAACACTTAACCTCCTCCAGGGAGGGTTTACTGAGTTTTGTTCACCTGAGAAACATTCAAACATTATCTCAAATGTTGCTTGTAATGCATTTTCAGGCTCACGTATGGAAAACAGGTGCAATCCTCATAAGCATGTGCAGTGACCTGAAATCAGTTCCTGCCTATTTGATTGGTAGCTGACCTGTGAATTTAATGAATCAAAGAGGATTTTCAGGAAACATTAAATATATAATTTGTTGTGTCACATAATGGCTAATTGTTAGAAGTAATAAAATTACTTGCTATATAGTACAGTGCGAGGATGGGCTTATACATGAACAAGCTACAGAAACTAAATCAGGGTGACAACTACTATTAGCAGTAGAAAAATAGTAGTCAGCAAGTCTAATAAACCATATAATTTCCTCATACCCACATGTCGGTTTCTTCCTTGGATAATTGGCTGTTATTTGAAGATTTGCCTATAGCCTATTTATTTACTTTGATCCTTCATCTGTAAAAAAATAAATAAATAAATAACCACAGACCCACATGTAGACTATATAACATGCTGGACAAACAGTAATACACATAATGTATACAGAATGGCTTGGATTTGAGTGTAATATTAATATAGTGTAGTGGGCACTGTCCTACCATTGCATTGCTAAGAAAAGATATTTGCAATTTATTTTCCCAAACACAATCTCAGAGGCTTTGTTACAATCTTTATAAGATTCTGATTATAGCCCGGATAATTTTTTTTATTTTTTATTCATGGCCTGAACATGCTCTTTTTTTGAAGACCAAATGGAGTCACTGTGTTTTACTTTTTGTTGGTTCTCATTGTTATGCACATGGATTCCAACTTTATGCATTTCTGCTCAGTTAAAGACTACACAACCACCAACAATGAACCCAACAAGCAATTTTGCATAATACAATGTTATGACCATATTTGTAAATTAATACAGCTTGCATCACATAACCATCTCCACAAGTATGGCTTTTCTGATAAAATAAACTTGCTTGGTAGTTCACCTGGCACAGCAATGTACTTGCTAAAATGTCATGGTTGCTTCAGCAAATGCGCTTTTACGTCACGTTTGCTCTTGTTAACTATTGGTTAGGTTTAGTGTTGGTGGTACATTATTTTCTAGGGCTGCTCGATTATGGTAAAAATCATGATTATTTTGATCAATACTGAAATCATGATTATTGGTGGGTGATATGATCAAAGTCTTATTTCAAGATATGAGAAATTTTAAATGTCTGTGAAATTTCACAATTATCAATACTAGCAAAAACTAATACTAGGTTAATGTAAGTAAAAAGCCCTCAAAACAGTTACAGAAGAAAAGTAAAGAGTCAGCAATAAAATAATAAAGAAACTAAATTACAAACAAAACCAACAAAAAAATACAACAGATTAAATATACAGTGCTTTAGGTTTTTCAGGAAGATGTACTAACAGATCAGTTATAGCCTACAACAGAAACTGAATAAAGTAATCAAATGTAATCCTTATTCGAACTACAGTTTATTCATTAAAGAGCAGTGAGTGATTTTATCTTTGTCTTTTGTTGTTGCAGCAGGTTTATTAGGATGCTGTCACTTTAAGAGCTAATGCACGGACCCAATATACTGTTACACACGCGCTCTTTCTCAGTGTTTACATTCACTTAAGACATAACCGACTATTTTTACAAAGATACTTATCAAAATGGCATTTTGACATATTTGTGTGTAGGCTATTTGACCGTTTAGGCACATATCTGAAACCCACAGTAAACTTTGCTTATGTGCGTTCCTCCCCGTGTCAGAGTGTCTTGTTAATATCAAGTATGTAGACTGTAGACTGCATTTTACAACACTCACTTGTTCACTCGCTGATTTGGATGTCGAGTTTGGGCTTTTAGGAAATGTGCGAATGTGCACCGCTGTGAAGGAAAGGAAGGTGTGCTGGACGGAACGCGTCAGCGGCACAATAATCGTTTCACATCGATTATCATGTTTTATAATTGTTGGAAGCCAAAATCAAAATTAAAGTACAATTAATCGCACACCCCTATTAATTTCATTTATGAACCACCACATTATGTACAACAACCAACACTGATACACTTCTATCTGTTTTGGATAAAACTGGACACACTTTTAGCGCCACTCATTGGACATTTAATGTTGAAAGTGTTGCAAAAAGCAATGCAATATAATTTTGCAGAAATGTCGCCACAGGCATGTTTTTCATTAAGCCTAGGTTGCATATATGCTTCTCTCAAAAACATTAAATAAGCAAGTCCAATTTCAGGCAAAAGTCAAATGGAATCTTCTGGGATATGTTAATTTTGCTTTGTGGCTGAGTGGTTCACCAGTGGTGGATGGTGATCACTTTTCCGTTATTTTTGACCAAGGATGCCAGCTTTCTCACTTCATATTCCATACTCATGCCTACCATGAACCCTGATTTAGCACCCATATCGGCTACAGATCAGTTCATATCCATCTAAGACCAAGCCTGTGTACTGTCAGCGCCCAAGTGACAAACTGTAAGCAGGAACACACAACCCCATCTCAAACCAGGACCATTTCTGCAGCATGCCCCTCCAGAGTTCACATTTATGGCCGCCTCTGGACTTCTTGCATTACCTGTCATAGAGACCACCCATTTCCTGGGTCATGTTATGGCTGACAGTCCACTACACTCTATGTTCTCCAGGGGTTCCCTGAGGCTGGTTATGTCCCTGGGTTCCATGTCACAGTTTTTGTCTCAAGTGAAGCGAGAGTAGCCCTGGCTCCAATGCCTGCCACATCCATCTATATTCATGCACCTGACATATCCACCCATGCTTCTCTATCAGCCACACCAAGCCTTGATCCCAAGTGTATCTCTCCTGACCATGCAGAGTCAGTTTCTTCATCCAGTGGGGATCACTATCCAGGACCACCACAAGATCACTAGAAAAGTCAACCACAGTCCTACATACCAGGTCCACCACAACTACAAGGTCAGAAACCTGTGATCAGGTCCACTTTAGCATCATGGTCACAGCCCAGTTGCAACAAACCCAGATCATAGCTGTTATCATCCACTAACATTGAGCCATTACTGAGTCTATTATTTAGTTGTATAAAGTTTAGGAAATTATGCAGTCTTTTCACCATATGGAATCCACCCCTCGGGAAGATCTCTGTAACTGTTTGGTTGATGCTTTCATGCTCTTGTCTTCTTGTTGTACTATATGTCATGTCTTTATTTTGAAGTTCTGTTCTTTGGAAACTAGTATTGGTTAGTCCTTGTTGAATAGACTTATTGGACATGAATGCATCTAAATCCATGACAAAGAACTACATACTCACACATACGATCTGTAGTTCTGGAACGTTTTGAGATATGTTTTCCACATTTACAGTTAGAGGCTTATTCGGTCTTGGAAGAAATGTGTGCGTTTATATTGAATTGTCTACCTTTTAATATGGCAAATATGACTCTAGAGACACATACATGTGAAAAAAGTATGAGAAGCTAAAAGCCTCCATATGCTTTCTATTAAATTGTATTAATCATATATTGGCTAAACTGACCTTGATCTTGTGTAATGGAAGGCAAATAAAACCAATAGTAGTAATTATGTATAATAATAATTTTTAATTATGTATAGTAATTATGTGTAATAACTCTTTTTAACATTTCTTACTATACTTGGATACATAAAGCTTAAGCAGTTCTGACTATGAATTATGGCTACCGTTTTGTTACGCCCTAGAAAGAGTGTCTATAACAAAGTCTTGAATTTCTTAATGGTAGAAATGCAAACCCCTGCAAACCAGTACAATATGAGATGATAGTCTAAGTCTACATACAAAAATACAGAACTTGCTTTTTTGCCAGCAGATGATTATTGTAATTTATTTTTCTTTCTGGCTTTACTAAATGTGTCTGAAATTATTTAATCATATGACTGACAGTAAAAGGACAGCTAACTTCAATCAACATTAAGTAAATAAAAAAACACAAGCATCAAACAAGTAAAAAACTGTGATCATTGCATGCAATTTGTAATGCTATCATTCGTAAAAGTAGAAAAGCTTATTAAAGGATATGGCCACTCTATAATCCTCTTTGCATATTTTCTTATGCAATTATTCTCAGCGAAGATAAAGAGAGACCTGTTGACGGTGAGACAGTTGTGTTTGGCTGGGATGGGGTTGTACAGAGCCATGGTCCGAGCCCGTTTTATCTCCCCTGCGGACTCGCTCTCTGTCTTCTCCTCAGCGGTCATCTCCTTAGGCATGTCTTCAGACTGAGCCATGTTTCAAGATCTGGAATAATCAATCCCAGCTTTCATAGAAGATCCCAGCTTTACTCCATTCTTCTAACGGGAAATCTGCTTGAAGAATAGTGCACGAGGTTTGCTCAGTTCTGCCTGTTGCACTCCGTAAAGAAACTTTTTGTAAAAAAAAAAAAAAAAAAATGTTTTACAAAAAACAGTCCTGATTATCAGAAGGCTTCATGTCCTTTTCAAAGCATTGTATTCTTTTCTTATGAGTGGCCTGTTGGAAAAACGTCCATTTCTGTCTTGTCACCGATCATGAAATCCCTTTAAAATGTCCAAAAATGACACTTTTAAATCCCTACTGATTCTTCTCAGGCTATTAAATATGAAATTCCGGCAAAACCCAGCCCATTTTTCTCCAGTGCCAGTCAAATACTCGATGCGCAGATGAAGAGTGTAATGCAGTACAGTTTGTAATACCTGTTACACTGGTACTGTGATCTATAACAGTGAATGTGGTCTTTTACCATCACATATTGCCTCATCTCTCGCACTCACCCGCCCCCATTTCTCGCTCGCTTTCGCTCTCTCTCTCTGCCCCAGTGCTCCCCCTCCCACACACACACACACTCATACACACACTATGGGAAATCAGGACATAGGAAAACTGGTTACCATGGAAATGTATTTTACATTTTTTAATGTGATTGTGTGAGTGGCTTATCATTTAGTTTGTCAGATGATGAACTGAAACAGATTTGTCGTTAAGGCGTCTATACTGAGTTAGTGCAAACCTCAACAATGAATAAATCTCTCTCATTTGTTCATGGGTGGCAATGTACCTTTCACAAAAATTCACTTTCCAAGCACTGGAAATTACTGTAAAACAACTAAATGATATTAACATATTGAATGGATAAAAGGAGAATTAGCTTTTATCTAAAGTGGTACCTTTCTAGTAAATGGTCTCACACAGGCATAATAAATATCTAATTTGATTCACAGTATACATAAATACATATGGAAAAGTGTGCTTTTATTTTTGCTCATCTTACCCTGGAACAGCTGTAAGTGTCACAGTAGCTTGGCAATGACTTCGGGCTGATTGAAACGGGCTACAATAATGTAGGTTAATTTCAGGCTTTTGGCAATATTAGCATTTGCACAGCTTGTACTTTTCCAGTGTCTTGCATCACACTGTTTGCTATTCAAACTCTGACAGTCTTCCCTCAAAGTCTAAGCTTAAATGTATCATAATGCCTTTCTCCCATTTTAGCACTGATGATTCTGACAACATTTATATTTATATTGTGCTTGTGACCATCTGCACATTTCCATATTCCATTTCAGAACTACTGAGCTATATATTCAAATCATAAACAATGCATCTGTTTCTTAATGTGGTGTCTATCTATGCGGTACTTTGGTTTGTATACTTGTATACCTGTTATTAAATGTCTTCTCAAAACAAAATTAACTGTGATTGGCTGCTTTTACATGCAAGATTGTTTTTGGCCAAAACCGCAAACTTCACAACAATAGACATATTTGGTTGCATGAGGCTATATCTACACAATTTATGTGTTTTATTGACAGATTTAGCCGATAAGGAATCCTCAGTGTTTCAAACTTAAAAAAATTAAACGATAAGCAGAACTACGAACTTTAACAAACAACAAGTTTAAAGTAGAGATGCACTGATACAATTTTATTCCGATACTCAAAATACTGAATAACAGCTGATCCAGTACCTGAGCTGTTTTTATATCACTGTATAATATCTATACCTCTGTGTGTGTGTGTAACTGATGATCGATCTTTTATGTTTTAAACACGCTAGACCTGTTTTACAGAGGCTTTAAAGGCTCTAATAAAATATTGATTAGCCTCCAAATAAATCTAAATATCAGTCAATATATTTTCTCTATGATTTTGTCTTTGTCACCAGTTTCATTGCATCTTAAACTTCTTACTGAGAGTAAAATACACTGGCTGTAAAGTGTAGTAAAACATAGAGGCTGCTGAACGTGCTACACCAGATGCGTCATTCTGTACTTGCATGCTTAAGTTCAAGGCATTACGGCAATCCTAAACAGTCAATCATACAGCCAAAAGTTGTGTCTTTATTTGAAGTTTGGTGTTTGGAAAAAGGGAAATGTGATCTATATTATTATATTTGTCAGTATAAAGCATAGACTTTATTTGTGCTGTAACAACAATTTGGGACAAATATAATGTAATTCATTGGAAAACTATGTAAGGCATACGTTTAGCCAACCTTAGCTAAAAATAGATAGATTTTACACTTTTAATTTGAATTTTTTGTTAGGGATGTCCAGATCCGATCTCAAGGATCTCAAGCGGGGCAGATTAACCTTTTCACACGTATGACCAATCTTGGCTGGTCCCTGAAGCGTACAATCACACCAGTGTGATTACAACGTTCAGTGCATCACATGATCAGCTGCTAAATTCAAACTTGCTTTCGTGCGTTGGCTGGCGCTGAGCCAGAGACTCTATGCGCTCAGCGTTTGTCATATACAACAACTGTTCAGTGTTTTCAATCACATAATGTTTATTTTAGGTTTCAGACATTTAAATATGCATAAGTACTGGCAAAACCATGCAATTTGAGTTTGTGAAATACACACTGATGTCTATAGAAGCGACAATATTAATCCTTTCCATTATAATTAGATAACAAGTTTTATTCATATGAGATACACATTGTGTAAGTAACTTTAAAGTTTACTCTATTCTATATTACAAATTGAACAAGTTGAACAAACTACAAAATGGCGGCTGCGAATCCCCTGAGGGTGGAATCTACGTTAGATGACAGATTTCTGTTAAGTGGCCAAGGGGAGGCACCGTAGCAATAGTCCCTCCCCTTCTTTCAAGATCGCCATGATGAATTTTCAAAGTCATGAAACAAGCCTTATTCATCTGGTGTCTTTGTGCTTGCAACGTTGGTTTATATATATATATATATTTTTTTATGATGATACCCCAGGTTGAAGAGACACTTGCAGGCTATCTCTCCCCTGGCAGCGCATCATCTTTGAAGCACTCCGCTCCAAGCTGTGCAGGGTTACATCCACGCTGGTGAGGAAAGCATTTCAGACACCATGGCAGTGTTGCTGGCATACCAGGCTGGCCTGCTAAAAGAACTGAGTACGAGTGGGTGAAACGTGAGTGAGGAGGTGTTTTCTGAGCTGCGCTGAGCCACAGACTTGTCTCTTCGCGTGACCAAGCAAACGGCCTGTGTCATTGGCCATTCCATGGGGGACATCTGTGGCTCAACCTCACTAGCATCAAGGGAAAGGATAAAGTATGTTCAATAAGTTCCTCCCCCATTGTGCTCAAGGGTTGGGGCTGTCAGCCACCCAGCCCCAACCAGATCCGGCTCCTCAAAAAAGAGAAGTTCAGACACAGGGCGTGGTGAGTCGTGCTGCCCGCGCTCTAAACATCTAAAAATAGTTTGGACCTGAGATCTCTGATCTCAGCTAAGAAGTCCTGAGGCTTTTGCGTCCAGGACCAAGGGTGTGTGCTCCCCCGGGACAGGGCACGTAAAAATAGAACATCTAAAGCAATCTCCTTCCCGACACCCTCACACTGCTGTTTCATCCCAGCCACCTCTGTGTTTCGGGGGCCAGCGGTTTTCAGAGAAATGTTAAATATTCAGTTGCATCCTGCCATTTCCCAGGATACAGGATATTTAACATCCCCCCAACACTACCGTGAAACCAGAGCAGATGCATTTGCTGGTACAAGAGTTGCAAACTGTACTTGAAAAAGGGGCCATAGAATATGTCAGTATTACAGCCGGTATTTTTTGGTTCCCAAAAAAGATGGGGGTTGTGTCCGATTTTAGACCTTCATGCTCTGAACTGTTCGTGCTGTAAGGTCCATCCGTTAGCCCAAGGACGGAATCTAACGGCCTGGTCGAAGGACTTCTGCGTGTTCGTCTTCTCAGCACTTCTGTTGGATTCACTTAATTTATGACCATCGAATTTTAAATCTGACTCCATGAATAATTTGATCTTACTCCAATTCTTTGTAACTTTGTTACATTTGTTACATTTGTAACTTAACAGCTGATCATAAGTTTAGTTGTGATTTAATTTAGATCTTTGATTTCTCTTAGTATCTCTTAATTTCAAATACTCGTTCCTCCATGGGACCCGGAGTCGCTCAGAGGATAATGCTCGCGATTATAATTACATTACCTCACGGACGCAAATTAGTCAGTTCTGATATTACAGAGGATTACAGAGTGAACTATTTTACCTTTAAGTGAGTCGCAAATGCTTACTCATAACAGAAAGTGTAATTTTAGCAATAGTCACGAGAGCTGTAACTTGATAATAACAGTGACACCCAGAAATCAGATTGTCCCTCATGCTTAGCGCCATGCTCCGGTCATGGGGTCCTCGGTATGAATCTGCCCTGACAGAAAGATTTACGGAAACTCCTACAAAACTCCTCATGCGACACTACTTGAGTAATGATTTATGAAAAATACAGAATAAATCAAGATTAACATTTATTTTGGCCAGACAGAACTTAAAGAACATAATTAAACATGAATCCATGGTACACAACTTTCAGCATAAAATACAATTAAGTAATATGAAAATAGTTTCAAAGAGTCATATCTGGCACAATACATACAGCGTGTGTGAGTGTCTCTTATGACACTGACACAACACTGCATGGGGGCTTCTGTCTACAGAATATTCCCCCAATGGCAGCCCTGCTACCCTTCCTTAAATACCCAGACCAGAACAAAGGGTTGTAACTATTTGCAACACAAACACCTAGTTTGGGGGAGAAGATCAGATATCTTTGGAGAGACCACTCAAAAAGAGAACACAAGTCTCATATGTTTCAATCTTTCTAACCCTATCAGTGACTTCAGTGATGTTGAGACCATTTTACCAATCGCACTATGACCTTTAAAAGACACCAGACATGAAAGGGATAAAACAATAGATTCACAAGATAAATCATATGTAGTATATCTGCATTCTGGGACTTGAATCAGGGGGAAGGGGGAAAGGGAGGTAGAGAGGGGGAGAGGGTTTTGGTCAGGGCGGTGTCCTACAGTTTCTCTGTGAGATCTTCTCTTCAGATTGAGTTTTATTGTTTTAATGCAGGGTGTTGGATCTCAGCTTTTGTCTTAGCAGTAAAACCGGTCCTTACAGACGACCCCTGGCCCCTTGGGACAAATTCATATGAGTTTCAAGGGGACATATTTGGATATTCCTGTTTCCATATTTTGGATGTTGTTTCCATAGTGTTCATGGTGCTGATCCTTGTTAACAGCACAAGTCCATGGGTGCAGGAATCAAGTAGTCACCTGAAATAACAACATTAAGACAGACTGAACATGAAGATGAAAACACTGCAAAACACACCTCTGTGGTACAGTCCCTTTAGGTGTAGGCGTACTGCGCTGACTGGATGCTGTCGCAATTGGACAGGATATCTATGATCCTGTTGGTCAGGTTTGCTTCCACCTGCACTTGATTGTGATAGTTTTCAGTCTGTAGAATGACTTGTTGTCCCAAGTCTGTTGTGTCCATTAGCAGAAAGTGTCAGTGGAAAGTGTCTTTACACTTTGAGGAAGCATCTGTGTCCTGTCCTCCCCAGGATTCTTAGGTAGCTGACCCTTTGAGAAGTCCTCGGTCACCTTCAAGCAGAAGGTTTGGTTTGCCGGGCAGGTCAGATCTCCATGGGTGAAGGAATCATTTCACTGATGAAGCTCCATTGTGTGTGAGACACCTGAATAACTTCTGAATAACCATGCAATAATTGAACACTGATGACTTTATTGTGAGATGGGAAAAGAGAGTTGTTGGATAAACACAAGAACATAAGAATAACAACACATGATAAACTCATGTCAGAAGTGCGAGTGGTAAATACGGTCTCATTTCTCAGGGTCAAATATTTAGTGAGGTCTCATTTGATAGCCAGATTCTTCACTACCACTGACATGGAAGTGGAATTTAAACGTGGTCTGGATGAATGGGAAGGGTAACAAAACATCAATATAACAAAGTATATTTACCAGAAGTATGCATAATCAAAATATATCACATAATTAAACATGGAATTACACAATTTAATAATTGTTATTATAAAAGTGTCTATATCAGTTGGTTTTTACTTTCAAATCATTACTGAAAGCTAATATTTCAATCAAATCACTTAGAGAATGAGATTTACAGAAACAGAGATTTAAAATCTCTAGTTTAGCTTTTGCACTCATCTTCTGTGCATTTGATGTACAGGCTAAGACACACTCAATAAGGTAAGGCAGGTCTGACTGAGAATTGTTTTATTAATTGATAGAAATGCCTGCACTCTGCATCTAACTCTTTTAGATATATTTTCATTGTCATTAGTGATATGTTGGAAACTAGGGGCCCTCCCAGTTTGCAACAATACCACTGACTGGACATAATAAAGATTTTGTCCATCAATTTACTAATCAATTAATTGTCAATCAATTGATGTGTGTGTGTGTGTTGATAGCCATGCACATGTTTTATGCACCTTACATGGAATACATATAGAAAGTTGACATGGCTGTAAGCCATAAACTTGTTCAACCTAACTGAAAAGGAATTATGAAAATAATTGCCCTTGTCCTATATGTATGAAGGTGAATAATGTATGATAGATTTGCATTATATTAATGATTTTGCCCTGGATAGTCCTATGATCTATTCCAGGTAGAGAGATGTTGTGGTTTTAGAGTTAAAAGTGTGTGTGTGTGTGTGTGTGTGTGTGTGTGTATGTTGTGTATAGGAGATGGGTGGTGTCTATCCTACCATAATCTGTGTTGTATAATTTAGTTCCAGTTTTTACACTGGGAAGCCATGTAGCTATGTGTGCTGTGGGGTGTGAATGGCTTCATGAAGTATCTTCACTCCCATCTCCTATGTTAAGTTGTGTGTGTGTATGTTGGCTGATGCCGGCCAGCCCAGACCCTTGTGGAGTCTGGGTCTGAAGAGTGGCAGCCATCAGCCTGAAAGGAAAACAAACACAGAGAGAGAAACACAGTCTAATATTGGACCTTTACACAAATTTCACTAAGATAGATGGTGCTATCTTATTTTTTCTTTAATGGCTTTAGCCAGACAGTTGTTGCATATGGCTTTAACCTGTTAAGGTTTTATGCCATTATGAGAGAGAATTTGTTTTAGTTTACAAAGACATGGATCATCATCATGATTATGTTTCTGTAAAGGAAAAAAGGTCAAGTAAACTGATTTATAATGGTCAGGTCTGACTGCTGGTGTGTAAATGCAGTCAGACCCGTTACACCTAAGCTGTTGTTGCAGTTGTGTTTACACAATCTGCTGTATTGTGATCATTATCACACTCAGGTCCCCTGGGGGGATCTCTTTGAATGATGCTGTTTATACAAGCCAGATCTGGGTTTAGAGCAACAGGTTCTTTGGTATTTATGGTGTCTTTCAAACTCTTGACCATTTGGATCTCTGTGGTGTGTATCCTGTGGAGTCAATGTCTGAGATTAACATAACACACAGCTTTTCATTACATTCCCGGTAAATAACTTTCCCGATCAGATCCCATCCCATCTAACGCTCCCAGTGAGGAGGTTGCTAAAACTTGCACCCCTTTGTTTGTCATTGCATCACAATGGAAAGCTCGCACCTCTCTCTCTCCCTGGGTTTGAGATTGGAATGTAAATGATTAGGTCTTGAATGAATTCAGCCTATTCAAGTTACAGCAATCAGGTTAATCATTTAACTGGGCATTGTAATTTTTCTCATTAAAGATTCTTGCACAAATAGAAGGTAAAGAAGTTCTTTCTCTTTAGGTTTTTCACTTCAGTTTTCTTTCTTAACATTAGTTTCTTTAACCATCTATGTTCTCCTTCCCATCATTTCAACACTGATAGTGCTCTTGCCGTCTTGTTCCTAATGCACATCCCATCTTTCTACATTCTGATCCCTCTTCTACTCCTTCAACAATCTTTCATCCTCTAAATAATGCTGAATCATCATGAGATCAAAAGCCATTCCTAGCCATTATAATATAATTTACATTATAATCATAATATAAATCATATTATATTAAAATAGTATGAATTAAAAAATAATTTTATTTGCTGGTCTCAAGAGGGTCTCTGCTGAGTCCTGTGTCCAGAATAATGTGTTATAATCTCACTGATCTTTCAGATTGGCCCTGCAGCTCCTGCTGTGCTGGCGTGATCATTGTGTGACAGCAACAAGACCAAACTGGAAACCAGTCATCAACTTAGATGCTGTGGACGTTCAATAAACTGCAAACGCTGAGTGCACGGGTCAAATCATTGCTCAATTTAAAGATTTTGTGACTACACAATATAGAATTGGGCACAATTTTCTTATTTTTAGATATTATCAATTGCATTCTTTGGAGAATCTATTTGCATATAAAAAGAAAGGTTTGACAAAGACAGGTCTGATGAAGAAAGACAAAGTTCATCTTTGTTCTGTTAATTTTCTCAGTCTCTTTTGAGACACTAATAAGCACACAAAAGTGCAGCGATTCCAATGTCTGAAATAAGACCATAGTAAAGCGCTATATTTCACAACACATTTATAATTGTGACATCAGTCCTGACTCAGTTTTGTCCACCTTCACATTTTACACACAAAGGATTGTAGTGAGATCTTTTCCAGTAAGATTTTGTTCACACATTAACGTGGCCATTTGTTTTTTTTCTTTGCTGTGTTGTTGCAGCAAAGCAAATAAACAAATGTGACTGGACCTTTAATTTACAGCCTTCTTTTGAGTACCGAAATAAAATTTCCTCTCTTGCTGCGTATGCAAACAAGGAGAATTTTAAAGCAAGGGATATCATTTCTACTCTACGCTGTTGCTTTCATGTTCCTGATAAGCACTTTGTTGTCTAATTCTCAAGCCTTCATCGGATTTATACAGTATTTAATATATTCCCAACATTTCTAAAAACAAAAAAATGGACTTACCATCACAGCTGAAGAAAGAGAAGGAAATCACCTCTTGCTTGTTGTAATCCCAATACTTCGCTGAAAAGACACTCGCATCCTGGAGATCACGTCGGGGTCACCATTTTGTAAGGTCCATCCGTTAGCCCAAGGACGGAATCTAACGGCCTGGTCGAAGGACTTCTGCGTGTTCGTCTTCTCAGCACTTCTGTTGGATTCACTTAATTTATGACCATCGAATTTTAAATCTGACTCCATGAATAATTTGATCTTACTCCAATTCTTTGTAACTTTGTTACATTTGTTACATTGTAACTTAACAGCTGATCATAAGTTTAGTTGTGATTTTAATTTAGATCTTTGATTTCTCTTAGTATCTCTTAATTTCAAATACTCGTTCCTCCATGGGACCGGAGTCGCTCAGAGGATAATGCTCGCGATTATAATTACATTACCTCACGGACGCAAATTAGTCAGTTCTGATATTACAGAGGATTACAGAGTGAACTATTTTACCTTTAAGTGAGTCGCAAATGCTTACTCATAACAGAAAGTGTAATTTTAGCAATAGTCACGAGAGCTGTAACTTGATAATAACAGTGACACCCAGAAATCAGATTGTCCCTCATGCTTAGCGCCATGCTCCGGTCATGGGGTCCTCGGTATGAATCTGCCCTGACAGAAAGATTTACGGAAACTCCTACAAAACTCCTCATGCGACACTACTTGAGTAATGATTTATGAAAAATACAGAATAAATCAAGATTAACATTTATTTTGGCCAGACAGAACTTAAAGAACATAATTAAACATGAATCCATGGTACACAACTTTCAGCATAAAATACAATTAAGTAATATGAAAATAGTTTCAAAGAGTCATATCTGGCACAATACATACAGCGTGTGTGAGTGTCTCTTATGACACTGACACAACACTGCATGGGGGCTTCTGTCTACAGAATATTCCCCAATGGCAGCCCTGCTACCCTTCCTTAAATACCCAGACCAGAACAAAGGGTTGTAACTATTTGCAACACAAACACCTAGTTTGGGGGGAGAAGATCAGATATCTTTGGAGAGACCACTCAAAAAGAGAACACAAGTCTCATATGTTTCAATCTTTCTAACCCTATCAGTGACTTCAGTGATGTTGAGACCATTTTACCAATCGCACTATGACCTTTAAAAAGACACCAGACATGAAAGGGATAAAACAATAGATTCACAAGATAAATCATATGTAGTATATCTGCATTCTGGGACTTGAATCAGGGGGAAGGGGGAAAGGGAGGTAGAGAGGGGGAGAGGGTTTTGGTCAGGGTGGTGTCCTACAGTTTCTCTGTGAGATCTTCTCTTCAGATTGAGTTTTATTGTTTTAATGCAGGGTGTTGGATCTCAGCTTTTGTCTTAGCAGTAAAACCGGTCCTTACAGTGCTTTTGAACATACAAGTTCAAAATGCTGACAATCAAAATGATTGTGTCTCAAATTCAACGCAAAGATTGTTTTGTCACAATTGACCTCAAGGACTCATATTTTCATGTAGAAATTCTGCCACAACACAGGAAGTTCATGAGATTAGAAGCTCCACCCCGAAGTAGTCAGTCAGACATGGGAAAGATGTTTCAAAGTAGAGGTGGACCTCTTCGCTTCACAAGAAACGGCACAATGCACCCTTTACTTCTTGCTGACTCCTTCAGCCCCCTTGGGTCTGGGTGACAGCGCCTCGTTGGCCAACCAGAGTTTGGTTCTCAGATCTAATATCCCTCTCCAATGGCTCACCTGTTTCAGTGCTGGAGTTTCTGTGGGAAAATTTGTCAGCAGGCACATGTTCTACCTAGTATCTCTGGCCACCATTTCAGCTTGCCACCAAACAGACAATGTCACATTGGGTGAGGGATGCCATCTCCCTAGCCTATGAGGAATATTGTGACATATTCATTTCTGGAAGCAAACTCAATACTACAATGGAGGCGTTTTAGAGAGTTCAGAAACAGTGCTTTCTAATATAGAGAATAACTTCCTTTGGAGTGAATTCATGCTTTGCAAATTTGCAGACCTTTTTCATGCTCAAACAGCAACATTACACACCAAAGAAAGCTGAAGATGTAAAAAAGCATAATAGGATGTGACTTTTTTTTGTTTTTAGTTTATGCGATAAATGGTGTCACCCTGTGCAAGCTGAAATGTTGTGCCCAACTAATATTTGATGGGTTGGAAGAGTTCTTCCTCATATTTTTCCTTCTATCATGTTTAGCATACTCAACCAACACGCAGGCCTTAACAGTAAGTTTCCTCTGAGTCATCACTGAAGACTTTCAAAAGATTTTAAAGGCTGACCTTGCTTTGGCAAGGAGTCCCTGAACATTTATCTCCTACACCATATTTTCTAGAAGCTGTGTCACGCGTAGGCTATCCAATAATTTTCCTATAGACACAAACAGAAGAGAAAAACTCTGATGAAAATGGCCCATAATAATAGGTATATTCACAGATACAGATAAAATTCACAATTAAATGTTTTTTTCTAGCACACTCTGTGAGTCTAGGGAGTTTTATAACACAATGTGAGTTGGAAATCCCTGTCATACATGTATCTGTCAGGAGTTAGTAAACAGCAATAACATTTTCTTCATTTCCGTTCTCACACACATTATGTCAGAACACAACACTTCAAAAGGGTAGTCACAATATAATTCATTTAAGAACACAACATTCCCCCTTTTTTAAAACAGAATAGAAACAAAAGTAATCTACTTGCAAAAGTAAAACTTGGACTTAAGTACCTATAAAGAAATATGGTCAGTGCTTAGTTCAAAGAGTTCTGTAAAATAGGCAATATATTCACAGAATTTAACTTCCCGGATCAATAACTCATGAGCTAAACGTTGTTATACACAAATGACACCTCTTTAATGTAGACAACAAGCTACAACCTAATTTTCCTCAAAACAAGCCTTATAATATAAATAGATCTCTATGATCAGGCATCTGAGAGACAAGTCTGAAGGGTCCATCTGGAAAGTGCAAAACCCAAAAAGCGTTACTACAAAAATAGGAAATAACTTCAATGTTACACACTGTAGTGTCTCCAGATTCAGTTTACACATACTATTGGTCATACTACAATCAGTAAGCAACTAAATTTGAAGAAACTACGATGTGTAACTTTTTTATTGTCTATATTTGTTGTACATTTTGCACTGTGTAGACGGTCCATGTAGACGGTCTATTCATATTGTAAAGGCTTGTTTTGAGGAAAATTAGACTGGGTAAACCCAGCCTGATCTGCCGGCGATTTGATTTCGCCCTGCAGCTCTGGCTGAAAACCTGCACATTAATTTATTGAGGGAACCAATCACAGACTGGCTTAATGACGGCTAGAGAAGGATGAATTGATGCCTGTTGATCATGCCTCTTGTGGTCTGACTGGTTGAAGGACTATCCAATTGCGTACAGAGTCATTTGAATTATGCTCGTTAATCACACCTCTTGTGGTCTGATTGGTTGAAGGACTATCCAACTGCATACAGAGTCTTTTGAATTATGCTCGTTGATCACGCCTCTTTTACAGTAGAAAATACATAGCAGACTCCCCAGACCAATGTTCAATTTTAAAAGATGGAGCTTGGTCTGGTGATAGCCAGACAAATTGTAGCTCGTTGTTTACGTTAAAGAGATGTCATTTGTGTTTTAACAACATTTCGCTCACTTTGTGTCTTTGCAAGGGAACTCAAAAGTTTTGCGTGGGAACTTTCCTCCCATCAACAAGAAATGTCCTCCCATCCTTAATTTTTTTCCACCACCATGTCCCTTTAGGGGGTCCGTACCTTTTGGCATGTATGTTGATATACACTCACCTAAAGGATTATTAGGAATACCTGTTCAATTTCTCATTAATGCAATTATCTAATCAACCAATCACATGGCAGTTGCTTCAATGCATTTAGGGGTGTGGTCCTGGTCAAGACAATCTCCTGAACTCCAAACTGAATGCCAGAATGGGAAAGAAAGGTGATTTAAGCAATTTTGAGCGTGGCATGGTTGTTGGTGCCAGACAGGCCAGTCTGAGTATTTCACAATCTGCTCAGTTACTGGGATTTTCACGCACAACCATGTCTAGGGTTTACAAAGAATGGTGTGAAAAGGGAAAAACATCCAGTATGCGGCAGTCCTGTGGGCGAAAATGCCTTGTTGATGCTAGAGGTCAGAGGAGAATGGGCCGACTGATTCAAGGTGATAGAAGAGCAACTTTGACTGAAATAACCACTCATTACAACCGAGGTATGCAGCAAAGCATTTGTGAAGCCACAACATGCACAACCTTGAGGCGGATGGACTACAACAGCAGAAGACCCCACCGGGTACCACTCATCTCCACTACAAATAGGAAAAAGAGGCTACAATTTGCACAAGCTCACCAAAATTGGACAGTTGAAGACTGGAAAAATGTTGCCTGGTCTGATGAGTCTCGATTTCTGTTGAGACATTCAGATGGTAGAGTCAGAATTTGGCATAAACAGAATGAGAACATGGATCCATCATGCCTTGTTACCACTGTGCAGGCTGGTGGTGGTGGTGTAATGGTGTGGGGGATGTTTTCTTGGCACACTTTAGGCCCCTTAGTGCCAATTGGGCATTGTTTAAATGCCACGGCCTACCTGAGCATTGTTTCTGACCATGTCCATCCCTTTATGACCACCATGTACCCATTCTCTGATGGCTACTTCCAGCAGGATAATTCACCATGTCACAAAGCTCGAATCATTTCAAATTGGTTTCTTGAACATGACAATGAGTTCACTGTACTAAAATGGCCCCCACAGTCACCAGATCTCAACCCAATAGAGCATCTTTGGGATGTGGTGGAACGGGGAACCGTGCCCTGGATGTGCATCCCACAAATCTCCATCAACTGCAAGATGCTATCCTATCAATATGGGCCAACATTTCTAAAGAATGCTTTCAGCACCTTGTTGAATCAATGCCACGTAGAATTAAGGAAGTTCTGAAGGCGAAAGGGGGTCAAACACAGTATTAGTATGGTGTTCCTAATAATCCTTTAAGTGAGTGTATGAGATGCTATAGAATTATACAGTTCTCTTCTGATGATTTCAAATTGATGTATTTTTTGTTATATGTAAATTTTAGATTTCACCCTTTTATATGATGATGGTGATAAGGATACAATGATGTATGAAGTCACTGATTGTGATTGATGGATGGATCTTCGCAGTGATTGGTCGCGAGTGAGCGTGGTCATGTTTGTGTTTTGAATACTTAGTGTGTCTATGCCCGATGAAGGTCATGGGACCGAAACATTGCAGCAACTAAATGCATTTTTGTGCGGGACTTTCTTTTGTTTTTGATTTTTTACTTTTTTTATCTTTTCTCCTACGCATCTATCCATTACCCAGCAAGCAATTTTGCATTTAAAAGACGGCCCTGATGTCTGTCAAAGGCAAAATTTGGGCTGTCAGTAAAAATATAAAAGATGTCCAACCATAGCCCAATAATAGACTAGTCATCTAGAACATGAACATGTCAAAGAAATGAAACCAAACACTATTGACTTTGCTTATATGATGGAATATCATACATCTCACAAGTTATTTTGGCAAAAACTACATATAACCAAATTAGGGCTGTCAAGCGAATAACATTTTTTATCTAATTACACAATGTGGTGATTAATTAATCTAATTTCACACGCAAATTATTCACACATCAAATTTGGCTGAGAAATTACTCCCAAAAGATCTTTTAAAGTCATTATTGTGTAAAAAAAAATCAAATGGACATTACAAAAAGCTTCAGAAAGAAATATGTTTGGGTCAACTATACCTTTAATGCTTGTTTTTATCAATATGGAAATATGAAATTATACTCTAAATAAGAAACTGCCAGTAGGTGGTGGTAAATGTCTAATTGAGTCATTCATTCAATCGATTCGTTCATTCAGGGCTGAAATAAATGGTTCTCTTTATGAAAATGGTAAATGTAGGCTAAATGGTTCTCCATTGGTTCACATGATTCGTTCAAAAAGCGGATTCAGAAATGAAACGCTGTTTATTGCTCGGAATCGGACACAAACAGTTCTGCTTTGTCTTTATTTTTTATCATTGGCAAAACTGAGCAAAAACGACACAAATATTCACTTCAGTTCAACTCGTGAGATATTGCTTATATATCATGATGTAAATGTGAGGGCGTTTTCACACTGGCAGTTTAGTTTGAAACGGGGCATGGTTCACATGAAAAATTGGTCATGTAAAAGCTGTCATGTGAGCTCAACTGAGTTCAGGGGTACCGTACCGAATTTGAGACTGCCTGAAGGAGGTTGTCTGAGTTCGGTTACGCAACTTGCGCACGAACGCAATTCATGTGAATGTGAAAGCAGCACGGACTCGGGTGCGCAAGAAAAGTATTCTGCGCATGCGTTTTATCAGATGACAATGTATTTAATTCAATAAAACACATGTGAGGGAAGATATTGTTGATGATTTACCTTTGATACGAGCGAGAGTGAGCCTGTGTATTGACTAAAACTCAAACAGGGACATTTTTGCCCCATATCTTGAATTTTAGGGCCATTCTAACAGCATTCTATAGGCTTCATCACACAGTGAGTTGGTGCCCTGCATCATATTCTTCATCAATCAACTGTATGAAATGTAAGATGCACTAAGTAGGTCTGCATGTGCATTAAATGCGTTAATAATTTTAACACATAATTTTTTACCATAACTAATTAATCTAAATAGCGCGTTAAATTGACAGCCCTAAACCAAATTCAAGGTTATTTTGGCTAGAAGTGGGTTACTCATAGCTGGACTATATTGGGTCTATACTGTAGTTAATCAAGATGGTGAAATGACAGCTATTTCTTGCTGGGTTACCTGCAGATGTGTGTGGGTAATTGTTAATTAAAAACAAAACAGAACAGAACAGAACATCAGAGCCACTACAAAAAATGCAAACACATCCATGCATCAGATCGAGAACAGCACATCAGCTCTAAGTAACAAAGTCCTTTAACCAACTTCTGAATATCAGGTTTAGGTCTAGTGGTATGAGTGTCTGTGTAGTGAGCAGTGTTATCAGCAAGAGTTATTGGTGTGCATGGAAATGCAGTGAGACGGGAAGCATTCCATGTCTTTCCATCACTAAGAATGTATGCTTTAACAACTGTGAGAGGATCAGTAAACTTTCTGTGTCCCTTAGGAATATATAAGGCGTTCCATACCCTCACGTTATCCCCCTCCTGGAATCAAGGAGTACAATCACCCTGCTTAGCATCAGTGTACTTTATAATTTTGTGCTGCAGCCACGTAACCCTTCATGCCTGTCATAAAGGAGCTGAAAGGGTGAAGTACCAGTTGCAGAATGCTGAAGTCAGTTACCACAGGCTTCCATGGCTGATGTTGCTGGTTGGCATTTGGACTGTGTTTGAGTACATGGTTACACCTCTCTATAACACCATTGTCTGCCTGGTAGTAGAGAGAGGAATGATGGTGACGAATATTCCATCCTTCCAGAAAAGCAGTCGTAAACTGAGCACCGTTATCAGTAACCATACTCAATGGATTTCCATGGTGGCTGAAGACTGATGACAGAAACAAAACCACAGAATCCGTAGTGACAGTGTGAGTGAATAGTCAATGTTATAGCAAACCAGCAGTCAAATGCAGCAGTGTCCAATGGGCCGACTATATATAGTCATAGAAAGGTCTTTTCATATATAGAAAGACCACAGACACTTTCTGCCTTGGTCAATCAAGCCAGTGCACAAGATGCACATGAAGCATCAACATCAGCAAATAGAAAAGCAACAAACTCCTCATCAACATTATCAACATGAGCTGGAGCAACAGCGTTATCTGCAGAAGAATGTGGTAAGAGCAAACGTGACAATAATCAGCAGGAGCATTTTGAGAAACTGGGCGGTATACTACATCAAAATTAAATGACATGAGACATGCAGACCCCATGCAGGCACATGCAGACCACATGCAGACCACAAAGTCCAGCATAGCCAAAACCCTTAGTGGTAAGCAGGGTTGTTAGTGCCTGATGATCATAGAGTGAAACAGCGGCCCTGGAGATCAGTATGCCACCTCTCAATAGCCCACATCCTTTTCCACCATGGCATATTTACGGTCAGCAGTAAACAGCTTATGTAATGCAAAGGCCACAGTTCGTGCAATGCCATCCTGACCTGAGAAAGTATGGCTCCCGGACCATTGTCAGAAACGTCTGTGAAGACAATCGTGTGTAGTGTGGGTTTCAATAATGCCAAAGCAGGGCTGTCTGCTAGCAGTCGTTTTACTTCAGTCAAATTTTGTTCAGCCTCTTTCGACCAACTGAATCAATTTCGATCTTGTATGCATACACGTACTGGAGCTTCAACGGTGGGAAAATCAGGAATAAACGTACTGTAATATGACAGAAGTCCAAGTAAGGAAAGCAAAGTAGATGCATCAGAGGGTGCAGGGGTATTGAGAATCGCCTGTACATGACTCATCAGGAGGAAGACCCTCCGCTGCTTCTAGCTGTTGTAATGCCAGATTCAGACTACAATATATTTTTGTCTGTTACGATAGTCACTGTCAAATTGTACGATTTTGACTCCTAAATTCTTTTTGTTTCGTGGACAAGAATCATGTCAGACTGCATGTTGCATCCCAACCAATCATCACTTGCCGTCTTTAATCCTTTCCCCGCCAAACACGGAATTTTTTGCATTTCCACTGTTATACACTAGGGGGCCCTATAGAGCTCTGGAGGTCATGTGACCCATTCAGTTTATGATGCCATTTTAGCAGGCAGGAACAGCCGGCGCCAGCATGACTTTCAAGGCAACGGAGTTCACTGCACACTTTAATTCAAAAGACATAGACGTGTACATAGCAAAACTTAATAGATTAAACCAGTGTTTCTCAAACTCTTTCTGCCATTCCTCACTTTGGAGGTAGGTAAGGGTTCTGCTGTATGACAGATGTATCGCAAATGTATATGTAAAATAAACTTGCTTACCATGTCATCAACTATCTGATATTCAGATTCTCAAATACATGTAAGTGCGTGTGTGTTTGCCATTTAAAAACCTTTATAAATAATTTTACACTGTAAAATAAAGTGTTATCATTATCTTGATTTTGATCTATAATGTGAGATGGGCACATTTGCACCGTAGTTCGGAAAGTCCTGTCAGTCAGATTTACAGCACTTAAATTTTTCAGTTTCTCCCAAAATACATGTAAGTGGTCGGTGAACTGGGAGAGGAATTGAGTACATTTTATAGTTACTTATGTGTATCTGATACAGTATTTGAATGGATTGTTATTGCTACTTCCATAGACACCAGTGTGTATTTTACAAACTCTAGATGTATTGTTTTACTAGTACTTATGTGTATTTAAATGTTTGAAACCTAAAATAAACATTATGTGATTGAAAATGATGATATATGTCAAGGGCTGAGCACGTCTGCCTCTGGCTCAGTGCCAGACAAAGCGCGAAAACACAGTTTGAATCTGGCAGTTATGTCACGTCACTGAACATTCTAAATCCCATATATCCCGTACTCTCAGGGGCACAAAAATAAAAATCCCATATGTGGGGCCGCTCAGAAGGTTAATAGAGATGGGCACAAAAATGACAAAATTTCCTCCCGTTTGTCGCCGGCCCACTTGTCATGTTTATATTCCCCACCACATTTTGAGAAACGCTGGATTAAATATAACAGATCCCTATAATGCCCCCCGGGTGCTTTTCACGTTTATCGATAAAGGAACGGATAGCTTTCCTGTCAGGACACCTGTTGCACCAGCTGTGCGAAGTTACAACTAGCCTAGTTTTGACATAATGGGCACTAAGTTACAACGTATGCACTCCTAAATATTTTTGCGTTGCACTAAGTTGAAGCCTAAATCTACGTATAAACTAAATATTTACGGAAGCCTCCAATAAGGAGTAACATTAACAGATAGAATAGCAGGCAGATTGAACTGCATCAATACGCTCTTGTTTTACATGACAGACTTCGGGTGCGTCTCAATCAGCTCCCTAGTTCAGTAGTCAGGGCACTGATCAGGGAGTCAGCCCATTAACATGTCCTGATCTGTGCCCTGACTACTGAACCAGGGAGCTGATTGAGACGCACCCTTCAATTCTTTACTTGTATATAATAATACAGGCCTATGCGCTTACATTTTAAGAGAGAGAACATGTGAATAGATTAACGTTATATGTTAGCGGTTAACACGAACCCGTCCAAAACAGCGCGCCACTGTGTGCATCTGTTCCATAGGTCCGTGTTGTGCATGTCAAATAAAATCAGTCATAATCAATAAATGTCATTTATTTTTTTGTTTCAGTATTTATTTATTGATCCTTAATTTAGTTTCAAATAGCCTTTCTTGATGTTATTTATATATAAAAGCACTTTTGTTATTCACGATTAAGTATCATATTTAATGGGAACTTATTTTTATCATTAGTTATGTGAGGCAAAAGTAGTTTGAATGAAGAATAAACTGAAATTCACGGCATTCAACAACTTACTATGATAAAATGATTTCCCATTTGCTTTCTTCCGCCTGTTCTGGCATCCTGGCGCACATCAGCTGTCCATCATGTTGAAATAGTAAGGTTTAAACAGTCGGGTTTTAAATTATTTTATAGATACCAATGCTACAGCCACTCTAACGCTCCCCTGATTGCCTGCCAAAATGGCGGAGTTTAGACTGCATGACGTCAACCTCTGGAGCTCTATTACGCATCTTCCAAATGAGTACAGAATCTCCTGATCAAAACACAGGTGAAGAAGACGCAAAAACAAACAAGCGATCATATGTAAGCAGATGCATATGTAAAATAACGTGATCATCATCATTAAACATCATATAAATCAAAACTGTCTAATGTTACTGAATGAAATGTAGACCCAGAACGAGCTATAGGACTGTGCATGCATTAGGAGTGTTGATGGACTCGATCTACTCCATCTGTGTTTGATCATCACTCTGAATCTGATCTGGATGTATACAAAAACGAGATTTTCTCAGCTTTTTGTTCAAAATCTTGCTTTTTTTTAATGAAACTTACCCACATTCAAGTGTTGATAAAAAAGGAATGTATGAAGCTAGAATAAAACATTTAAAAGCAGAGGGTCTGCTCTTTCTTTTGATAAATTGCATGCAGATATTCATACAACAAAATATTCTATGGGCCATTAAATTTTTGTGAAAATTATCAAAAATGCTGGCACTGGCTGGCAACTTTTTTTTTTAAACGCTGGCGGGGAAAGTGCTAACGATGTGATAGAGAAGGTGTAACTAGCGTCTGACTTCCGGGAGCAAGGGCATAAACAAACAAAGCTTAATGCTAATTCCAGTACTCACCAGGTTGCTGAAGAGTCTTCAGCATCGTTCGTCAGCATTTAACTTTTTTCACTCTGTCGTGGTAGTCACGCGAGGAAATGTCATAAAGGCCAGAGTATTGTTGCCATAGCTTCACAAAACTTACCTCCGTTGCATAACTCCCTCTAGGAGAACAAATACCATCCTCTGAGTCTCGCTCTCGTTTCGCTTGTTTGAAAGCTATGTACAGGAGAGCTTCTGTGCTCCTATTGGTCAACTTCACAAATGTGACAGAACCCGTTGTAGAGGACTGACTTTTTTTTTTTTAACAAGCCTTAAAAAAAGTCTTTCTGTCATGACATTGTGAAGCGCTGCAGACACGGCATCGGTTCTATCACTGTAGCTGCTTGCAGTGGTTAGTTCCTCTGACACAGCACTACGAACAGAATGACAGACGGCAAAGTTTTTGGCGCACAGGTGTGTCGGTTTTATCCGGCTTTATGCGGTATAAAGTTTTTAGCACATCCAAACTCAGTTGACTCAGCAACAGTGCACTGAAAGACTGGCACAGGAGAAGCAGGCACAGGAAGGGCATTAGGAGGAAGTACTTCATTGTTTTTAATCCTCACATGCAGTGCAGACATTAGATCCCTCCCCATGAGTGGTGTCCCCTTGTCCACAATGATGAACGTAGCACTGAGTGGTCATGTAGGGAAATGTTCATTCACATGTCTACCATCCTTTCATAAAGTTGTATGTCTATGTAAAACTATAAGTGATTTACAGAATAATGTTGCATTATAAGACAGAACTGTTGGATCTACAAACATTGCACAAAATGGGACAGTTTATTGTGACACAATTGTGAAAGTGGCTAACACGCGCACACACACACACACACAAACACACACACACACACACACACACACACACACACACACACACATGTTGGGTTTTCATGCTTTATGGAGACTTTCCATAGACATGTTTTTTTTTTTACTATACAAACTGTATAGTCTCTTCCCTTACACTACTCCTACCTCTAAATCTACCCATCACACAAAACTTTCTGCATTTTTACATTTTCAAAAACATCACTTGGTCTGATTTATAAGCTGTTTTCCTTATGGGTACCAAAAATGTCCCCACAAGGACAAGGCTTTTGGATGTTGCCATCTTTGTGGAGACGTTTGGTCCCAATAACATAGGGTTTTACCAGGGCCACACACACACTTTGCAATTGGTTCAAAATGCAGATGCTATTTTGCTGACTGGTACTATGAAGAGGTAAAGCATTTCACCATCATAGCATCTCTTCATTGCTTACCATTTCATTAAAGGAGCCATTTTAAGATTTGTTATTGTTTTAAAGGCTTAAATAGTAAATTCCCATTTTTATCTTATCTGTTTATCTGCGCTACCAACAATCCTCAAGGACTCTCAGATCCTCTGATAAACTCATCACGCATATACCACATCCTCGCTTAGATTTTTATTTGTATTGGTTATTGTTTTCTCTCTCTCTCTCTCTCTCTCTCTCTCTCTCTCTCTCTCTCATGTACAGCACTTTGGTATACACTAGTTTTGCTCTATAAAATAATTGATCTTGACTAATTTTTTTAATACTTATTTGCTAATTATGGTAAAATTATATCAATGTTTAAGATTAATAGTGTTACGAGAAAAAAACAGTAACTTACTTTAATGCAAAAAGGTTACAACACTAATGTGGTTAAAATATTGACTTAAAGCCTACTAATTTATATAATAAAATGCATTATTTCAGGTTAACTTACAATAATTGGATTGATAATTATTTCTCTCTAGGGTTTCTTTGATGTTGAACACACAGGTTCGCTCGTTATTGTCTCTGTGCAAACTACAAAAATGCGAATCTGTAAAACGGTGACGTCATGCGCATGTGTATTACATGCTCAGTCTGTAGGTGAGTAGTGTTTCTTTACAAAGTGACATCGCCAACTACTGGCCTGGCATGGGTAACACAGCATTTTTGGTCGTTTCCGCGGATCTGTGTGGACGGGGATCGCAAAAAACACAAAAGAAAACGTTTTCGTTTGTAGCACATCATTGTCATGTAGACAATACCCTTAGTGTTTTGGATTGTTTTTGTTTTCTTTATTAAAACAGCTTTCCCATAGATCCATATCTCACCTTTGTTTCGAATCAGGCCATGACACATTTATACATTTGTCAGTTGCTTTTATCTAAAACAGACTTAAATTACATTCTAGGTACACATTTTATCAGTTCTTGCTGTTTGAGCTACAGGAAGGCTACTGAATAATTTATGTAATTGCTTTAAAAAATACAGGTTTTATAAATTTTTAATGCTTCTATAGACTTGCTTAAGTTTAAGCTTCCATTGTTGAGTGTTTCCAACTTTTCCTCACTGAACAGATTGTGGAGGATTTGCTGTATGAGATTAACAGGTACAGTATACACTGGTGACCCACTGATCCAGTTTCACATGAAAAGTAATATACCGTGCATGTGTCGTGCTTTTAAAAGAGATATTCAACTGTGTTATGGTGCACACTGTAACATGTAAATGGGAGGAAAAAAAACACTAATATACAAATATGTAATTCCATTCAATGGAGCCACTACAAAGATGCTTATCAATATCAGTTTTGTGATATTGTCATACATGATTTTGGTTAACCAACCAAGGCTTTGCAGAAAATATACAGTAGTCATTTCATGGTTTTGTTTTGTATGATTTGATTCAGTTTAGAGGTCTGCTCTTCGTACGTCGCTAACTCAGTTAGCCGGATTTGATTGTTGACGATTTGGCGTGATCTTGGATTGTTTGGTTCTTCGCACTCATCCTGGACTTGCTATCATGGCACCAGGGCCGTAAGCTTAAACCTGCTCGAGAGTTTATTTCATGTAAACAGGACTAGATTGCATCGTTTTAAGCAGCTTAAAAATATGTCCCAAGAGTTCCTTACCGAACCAGGAGCAATAATAATTTTAAATAATAATAATTATAATAATATAATATATTAAATATAAATATAATAATAATATTAAATATAAATATAATAATAATATTAAAATAAATTAGAAAATAATGTTATAATTTTGTGTAGTCTATAATACTATAGACACAGCCACTTGATTGAGAGATTTATTTGTGATGGAATAATTACTTTTATTACTAATATAATTTAATTATTTTATTTACACACATGCTGTGTAACACAATTCTAAAATGAATTGCTAATTACAACATATGTACAAACAATGTACAAATACTAGAAATCATGAGAAATTATTTTTTAAACAGTACATTTCATTTATTTATTATAACTTCTATATCATTTTAGTTACTTGACAGTTTCCTTATAAAGGTCCAGAAATTTGTCTTTTTCACCAGATGTCTTTTTGATTATAAATCTGTCATATCTGATTTCCTACTTTGTCACATAGGTTACCTATTAATGAATCATTCTGTTCAGCTGGTCTGGGATTAGTTCCCTTTGTTTGCTCCTTGGGTGCTTCTTAATATCCCTCCTCATTTCCTCGCTCCTCCGTCTTCCATCCTATGACCTGGAAACCGATTGAACCCAGCCATCTTATAGGACGTCTCAACTCTAATTGCACTGCGAGGAGGTGAGGATCGAGAAGCGAGGATGCTTGCTGAGGAGTGCAAAGATACACAGGTGTATTCTTTGCTGTAGTGTTTACGACTAAACGTGACACGTATAAATTCTCCTCCCCTTCATATCTTGCCACAGTGTATTAGTTATTATTATAATAATTATCATTATTGTTTACATGTACAAGATACAAATGCATGTTAAATTACAACAACTGTAGTAGGACAGTTGCAGAATTATATCAAAGCACAAGAAATTGAAAGAAAATTAAACAAACTGTAATAGCTACTATACAACAATTAAAAAGCAGTTTAAAACTGGGAATAATTCATTGTTAATGTAGCACCCCCTACCCTTAACCTTTAATAGGTGGAGCACCGGGTTCTAACAGTGTCTCCCAACTATATTAATATTCCTCCTATTACCCTATATGACTACTGCAACCCAGATTAAATATGTTTATGCTTCTAAAGAAATATTCTTAAACAGAGTAGAAATTACCCAACCAAGAATAACCTCAAGCAAGACAAAAGGTAAATATGTGCTATAAAAATGTAAAATATGAAATAAATGAACTGATTCAATAAAGATGAATGAAATTTCAACACATCTGTTGTGTATTTTACATATGACCAATACCTCTCAAAATACCAGGTAAGTACTTTTCAGTCACAGTTAAATTTCATATAAACCAAGCGACTGGCTTTCACATCAAATGGTACTTAAATACCAATAGAAATAACCGCAGTCACTGGTTGAATGAGATGAGGGAAAAAAATTCAAATCCCCTTAACACACTTGGTACGTTTCAATAACACCATGCAACAGTATGAAATGCCAAACTTCATGTACTATAAGTAAGTAGAGAGAACAAATAGAGGACAGTCACGATATACAAACGTGGGCCCACACACACACACACACGCAAGTCACACAACCCACCCTGTTGCAGGCCTGTAACGTTGCTGGGGAGCATTGGGGCCTTGAAAACAGCAAATGGCCTCTTCACTCAAATGAGCCAAAATAATACAAAAGATCACCTGAGCCCTGGAATTTTAAGGCATCCGAAATCCGCGATCCTCGGCAGAATGGCGGCACACTCCTCTCGTGGTCGGCAGAATGGATTAAGAGTGGGCCTGATGTGGAGTTTCTCAGTTCTCAGAAAACTTTCTGGACCACAAAACTAGACTCAACTGACTGTTTGCAGTCAAAATCCAGTTATCCGTCCACTTTCTCGCTTGCAGTCACTTTACTGAATCAAGCTTTGTGCAGGGCTGAAGAGCTGGCTCAGAAGAAGAACAAATGTACGTTAATACTCTTGTGCAGAGTATAAAACAAAACACAGAAAATGATAGTCTCCACAACCTTAAGTCACTGAAAATAACTACCCTTAACGCACTTGTTGAGTGGGTATAGCTCCTATTCTTGGCTTAAAACTCACACGCATATCATCAGAATCAGAATGAACCCTTATATTCACAGGGGCGGAATAAGTAAAACAACAACCAATCGACAAAGAAGGAATAAACATACTGGGTAAAAGCACTTTATAGCAAGTACGTCCCAAACAAACTTTATGGCTTATCTCAACTTTTAAAGGGGCAGTACATAAGTATGTCAGCTGAGCACACAGACACGGTTATGATATGATCTGGATCATAAAACCTTATAAATACCCCATACCTGGTAAATAGTTGTTAATGTGCTTCATAACCTGCACTGGGTTACATTAATAATAAGTGGTAATATAAAAATAATGTTGTATTTTGTGGAGGTTGAAACTATATTACAATATAAATAATTATCTCTAATGTTCAAGAATCCCGACGTGCAAGCTAAATCCAGTGGTGAGAGTCATCATTAATTGACAATGCTTTGAAGTGACGCTAAAGGGAGTGAGGATATATCGTTTCACTTGATTCAATTCCTCCGTCCTTCACTTGCATCCTGAAGGGTTGGCGCTAAGGGACTTCGGATTACTTAAGGTAGGTGAGGAGGAGGACTACAGGAGAACAATTAAGGACTTTGTGGCTTGGAGCGATCTCAACCATCTACACCTTAACATCTTGAAAACCAAGGAGATGGTTGTGGATTATAGGAGAAAGAGGACACAGTCAATTCCGAATACCATCCAGGGTATGGAAGGGGAGATGGTCTCTAGCCATAGATACTTTGGTGTGCAGCTTGACAACAAGCTGGACTGGAGGAGCCACATGGAGTCGGTGTACAAAAAGAGTCAAAGCCGACTTTATTTTTTAAGGAGACTGAGGTCTTTCAACATCTGCCGTCCCTTACTATGCACTGTCTATCAGACAGTGGTGGCCAGTGCTCTGTTCTTTGCCATGGTGTGTTGGGGAGAGGGTGCCCGTATGGGAGATCGAAACAAGAGTCGAAAAACTGATTAAGAAAGCTGGCTCCGTTGCAGGGACTGAATTTGATACGGTCCAGTTGGTGGCAGAGCGAAGAATACTCTCTAAGATGAGATCGATAATGGCCAGCTCCTCGCATCCACTACACGCTTTTGGGATGCTTAACAACAGCACCTTCAGTCATGCACCAAAATGCAAGTCTGAGCGTAGCAGGAAGTCCTTTCAATTGACTGCTATCAGATTGTTCAATGTGCTATGAATATGACAGGATTCATTATTGGAATTCCATATATAGGGTATTTATGTCTGTGTTAGTGCTCATTTCTTATCTTATTCATGTCAATTTTTAGGTACTATTTTTGTACTATAGATCGTAAAAGACTCGAGAGTGGTGCTGTGTTCTTTTGTGTCAATCAATAATCAATAAAGGATCAATAAAGGATCAATAAAGTATCAATAAGATGCGAGGAAAGGAAACGAGGATGTACAAATAAGAATTGAGAAGCACCTCTCATATTTAAACCCTGTCCCCCGGTTTCACAGACGAGGTTTAAGCTAGTCCCAGACTAAAATGCATGTTTGAGCTGTTTTAACTGAAAGCATATCTTAAAACATGTCAGTGCCATTGCTTTGTCTCAAGATACACACCAGTAATGTCTGTAAAAACCGGGCCGTTGTTTCATTCTGATCCTTGTCTGGTACTGTTTATGTCAAAGTGTAGTTGCTACTTTTAATACTTTCTGCATTCATGGCCTAAATTTATATTTCTAATAAAAAAAAAAAAAAAAAAATAGGAATGATCAGTAAAATAAAAAATGAAAATAAAGTACAGGTGTGTTATTAAATCATTACATAAATTCCTTACGCGTCCATCAGTCAAACCTATGAAAATGTTTGTTTTGAAGCAGTAATTTCTGAGCACTTTTGTTTGGAACAACCCCGCAATATGGTAAATATGATGGCCATGATTGTACTTACTTTGATTTATGCGAGAACGCATGTCCATAGTTCTTGTGACATAAATTTAAATCTATATAAATATTACAAATTTGGTAACACTTTAGAATAATGGTCATTAGTTAGCATTAGTTAACTCCATTAGTTAACACAAACTAATAATGAATTGCACTTATAAAGCACTTATTTATCTTTGTTAATGTTAATTTCAACATTTACTAATAGATTATTAAAATCTTAGTTAATGTACTGTGAACTAACATGAACAAACCATGAACAGCTGGATTTTTATTAACTAAAGTTAACAAAGATGAACAAATACAGTAACAAATGAACTGCTCATGGTTAGTTCATGTTAGTTAATACATTAGCTAATGTTAACTAAGGACCGTTATTCTAAAGTGTTACCGAAGATTTCTGGAATGTTATGCTGCTATAATATAATTTCGATAGAAAACAACAGTGAATGAATGAATCATTTATATAGTACATTCAGATAATACTGTACACTCTAAGTGCTTTACAATGGGATCAGGGTCTCTCCTCAACCAGTACCCACCTGGATGATGTGATGGTGGCAGTAAGATCACACAATAGAGGACAGAGCAATAGAGGACAGAGATAGATGGTAGGGGCTTGTTAGGAGGTTATGAGTGAAAAATAGAAAAGAGGTGCATCTCTCTGTATTTCTTTGTACTGGGTTGACTTCACAGCGCCAATCTCTTTAAAATATTTAACAGTACTGGGGGGAAAAGGAAGCTATTTGAGTAGCATCTAAGCACATGCCAAAAAGTGCTGTGGTTTTAGCTCTTCTGAGAGTTTTCTTTTTGTATTCTTTTAAACATTTTGTACTATAGCTTTACTTTTAGTTCACACAAGTAGCTTCCATCCATCCATTTTCCAAGCCAACTGTCCTAGGCAGTGTTAATTTTGACAGCCATTTTTGATTTAGTCTTCAGATGAAAATGCTTATTAGTCTTAGTCACATTTTAGTAATTTTGTCTTTAATAGTTTTAGTCATTGCATTTTTTTTTTTTTTGTCATTACTTTTAGTCAAACTCCGTTAATAACATTCATTTTAGTAGTTTTTTTATATATAGTCTTTAGACAAAAATGGTCATTATATTTTTTCTCTATTTAGACCAATTCAATTTAGCTTGTGTAAAATTTAAATCAGGCTGTATTGACATTACACTCTTAGTAGTAGCACTTTTTTAGCAATGCTACATATCTCTTTACCACTTAAGGGTGAGTAAATGATGATAGATTTTTAATTTTGGGGTGAACTATACCTTTAAGACCTCATTAATAGCCTACCATTATCTCATATAGCCTGCTACTATACATGCTTTATCTTAAACTTTTAACGTTTATTTAAGACACAAATTACTAAGTTTACGAGGACACTCGCAAAGATGGGGATTTTGACACTGTGTGTATTTGAACATTCAAGCACAAGGCACGAAATAGAACTCAAGTTTAGTCAGGCGCTGTACGAGGTGTGTGCCGCGCGTATCAGGCTTAACTTAACGCGCACATTTACCTAAATTAATTCTCCCTCACTGCTTAATGTGTCTGAATGGTTTGCTTAAAACGCGTTTAAATGATAAGCTTACATGATGACATTTAAATGTTTCAACCGGGCTATCGCCTACACCTTAAAGTCCTCATGAAATCAAAATTGACCCTATTTACTTTGTTAGCACACATTACAGGTCTTAGGGTGAACAATTAATCAGTGCAAGTTAATACACAGAAAAAAATAGTTTGTCGCAGTAATCTTTAATCAAAATCTGAAAAGTAACTTCCGGTCTGGAAACGGTGTTCCTTCTCAGATGATGTCGGTTTGACGGCTTAGGTTTGAATATCCTTAACCACTCCTCTCCAACTGTTAGTCTGCTATGAGCGCGAGATGGAGAGGAGGAGCGCTGAAGTAAAACCCTACCCTCTATTCAATATTCCGTTTCACTTGGAAATACGTCACAGCACTGAAGAAAACTCACTTGCTACTTCCGGTTCACTGGGACTTGAAGCTAACATATACAGGCTAGAATTTGTTCAAACATATAAAGCAATATACATCCATCAAGTTTATAATCAAACTAACCTAAAATCGGTGGGGACGATGACGCTGTGTTTTTATCTGCTTCATGTGCCCATCAACTTCACTTGCTGTTCCATAACCTCCACTCCATCAACAGCTTTAGTAAAGTCACCTGTTGGCTGGGGATTTTACTGACTAACTCGATCTCTGCTCTTTTTAAGTTTTCTTTAAAAAAGGGTTTTTTTTTTAGAATAGCTGACATTTATACCTATCGAAGATCGTTCTTTGCGTGACCATTTTCAGATGAGTCTACACTAGAATGCTGCATTGCAGCGAGCTTGCTAGTTCGAGTTTTGGCAGCCTAGACTACCCGTACCTGTGACGTCAGCTGCCGCTGCGGCTGTCTGAGAGATTAGATTATGCAGACGCCCTCATTGACGGACGCACAATTTTGAAAGACAGCATAGGAAGAGATCATATATTTTTAATGTCCGAGAGTCCTCAAATAACATTCTAGTCCCGTCTCGTCTTGTTAACAAAGAAACTGCATACATTTCGTCATAGTTTTTATCATCAGATATTAGTTGAGCTTGTCAATGTCTCGTTGTTAGGCACAGAAAAAGTGGGCGTTGACGAATATTTTTCGTCATCGTCTTAGTTAACGAAATTAACACTGGTCCTGTGTAGAGTTGCAGAGATTATGGAGCCTATCCCAGTGTCTCTGAAAACTGGATTGATGGCCAGTTCATCACAGCACTGTAAAAAGAAAATACTGTAAAAAACCTTTTTGTCTTTGTGCATGTAGTATACACCTGTGCACCGTCAATCTGTACATGAGCACTGGCCATGTCCATTCATTCTTCTAATTCTTCATGTGGCTTTTTCTATTTTATCACCTGTATCATTATGGTGGTTGACAGTATATTTGAAGGTACAAAGCAAATTTTGGTACTTTAAGTAGATTTGTATATTAACTGTTTCACCACCAAGGATGAGATTTTCTATAATTTATTACACAACGCTTCCCTGCCATTCACAAGTTATTTCGGTTGTCCATGTTTTCACAATAGTATACGAAATACAGCATCTCCAGATCAAAAATAATAGAAGATCAGCACCTACACCTACACCTTTGGCCATGCTAAACATGGCCAATTTTTTTTTTTTAAACGAGTCGGACGTATGACGGAGTATCATTATGGTGGTTGACAGTATATTTGAAGGTACAAAGCAGATTTTGGTACTTTAAGTAGATTTGTATATTAACTGTTTTGCCACCAAGGATGAGATTTTCCATAATTTTATTAATACAGCATCTCCAGACCAAAAATAATAGAAGATCTAAACCTTATTTTTTAAGAGTTTGATTCTGATTCTTCTCATGCAAAAACAAAAAAACAAGTCGGACGTATGACGGAGTATTTCTGTGGCAAATACACTCCTTCAGGATTCGAATAAGTTTCATAAAAGTTTTTTTCAGAGTATGTATATGACATACAGGGCGGAATTGCTTGTATGGGCATTTCTCCTGGATGAGCACGTGCACACATCAACCAGAGCCCATCAACAAGCTTCATTCGGGTTACGGCACTGTTTTTAGACCACAACATCGACAATGTCATTTAAGAAGTGTGTTTCTGGTTGTGAGGGAATGATAACCTTGTTCCGCTTCCCAAATAACCCAGAGTTAAGGAAACAGCGGATGCAGTTTGTTTTCCCGGAGCAGCAGCGGAGTTCTGCAAGTGTACAAATATATTCATATCACTTTCAGATGAAAAAGATGATCCGTTGTTCATGCTGCAATGGTTCAACAAAAGGCATGCGTGCATATTCATGTTTATCAACAAAATTCTGTTCCAAACGTGTGTGTGTGAAAATGGGAACGATGCCAAATATATTATACATAACTAGATAAAAAAATATATATAAAAAAAGTTCATACCTAGTTAAAAACTTACCTGAAATTACTTAATTATTTAATGGTTATTTATTAAAAATAAATAAATAAATAAATAAAATAAAATAATGTCTAGATATGAATAAAAAAATAAAATAAAAAAATAAAAATTTTATAGTCTTGACACGTTTCCAAATTTGGGTTCCCATACTAAAAACCCACACCAACATGAGGAAAACATGCAAACTTCACAGCACTTCAAGCTTGGTAGTAGACATCTTTCAGTTCAGCTACTATATTTTTTGTTTTCTTCAGGTGGCAGGAATTTCATCGTGAACCAGAGAAATTCTGAACATCTAAATAATGATCTTCTGGAGAATTTAGAATCATTTAGAATGATGTTCCCATTTTCCGCATTCTTCGTTGTATGATGCAACATTAATTTTTAAATATAAATTGTCTTAATATGTATAATACATCTTGTGACTTACTTTTTCATTTAGTTCATCTATTTTTCATTATTCTTCTTGTCTGACTCACTAAACATTTTCACAGCAGGCGCTATAGGGGTGTGTGATTATTGTCTATGGATGTGTGATCTGACATCCTTAGACAATGTCCCTCAATTCTCAAAATACAAACAAAAACAGGCCTAGAGAGTGCTCATTTACACTGTGTGATGTAGTCCATTAAAATGCAGTTAGAATGCTAACCAAAAATTTAATATATGGGGGCGAAAAAGCCCCCGTATGAGTTTTGTCTAAAACAAATGGACAGATTTGACAGATTCTTACTTAACAAACAGACTGAACCAAGTATGTGCAGTTTAAGACCAGTGATGTTTACCATGGAAACTGATAACTGAATGAACCAGAGCAATGAGGACATCTGTTGGTTGCAGGGGAAACTGTGAGACTTGTGATTAACACGAAATCACTTATGGCAAGTCGTTTTTACTTTTATTCAGTCTCAGGATATGAATTCTTGATATCAACAATTCACTTTTCACCAGGGGTGTATTCCAGAAAGCAGGTTATGTGACATACCCGGGTATGTTTAAGGGTAAGCAAGCGGATAACCTCAACTTTCAGTTCCAAAAACAGAGGTAACTTTCAGGGTATGTAAGTAGCAGCTCATGTTCCAGGGTTAGTTTGATTCAGAGGTATTCAGACGCATGTTATATAATGAATATAGTTATATTAATATAACCAAATTTGTTTCAGTTATATACACTCACCTAAAGGATTATTAGGAACACCTGTTCAATTTCTCATTAATGCAATTATCTAATCAACCAATCACATGGCAGTTGCTTCAATGCATTTAGGGGTGTGGTCCTGGTCAAGACAATCTCCTGAACTCCAAACTGAATGCCAGAATGGGAAAGAAAGGTGATTTAAGCAATTTTGAGCGTAGCATGGTTTGAGATGGGCTGGTCTGAGTATTTCACAATCTGCTCAGTTACTGGGATTTTCACACACAACCATTTCTAGGGTTTACAAAGAATGGTGTGAAAAGGGAAAAACATCCAGTATGCATATAACAATTTAATTGCCACTAGTGACAATGCTAATTTCTGATATCATGAATGTGATTGTTACTAGTAAGAAATACAGTTACTGATATCAAGAATTAGCATTTTAACTAGTAAAAATTGAATTGTTGATATCAAGAAATAGCATTTTAGCTAGTGAAAATATCCTGTGAATGAATAAAAGTAAAAATGGCTTGCCATACATCACTTTGGTTTTATTACTAGCAAACAACCCGTTGGCTGACCTATGCTTTAGTATGATAAGATCTCTGCCAGCTCATCCCTTGTTTCTGATGACCTCTATCAGCTTGCTGTAGTGCCTGTCCAAGGAAGCCAGGAATCGTGATTTGAGTGGAACGGTTGTAATTCTCAGAAATTTTATTAAATCCTTGGCAGGCTGTAGATGTCAAGTTTACTGTTTACTAGTCTCTGTTTTGGTATTGTATTCTAAATATCCCCCCCCCACACACACACACACACACACACACACACACACACACACACACACACACACACACACACACACACACACACACACACACTCCTGAATTCTGCCACAAGCTGCTCCATGAAAATCATGGTGTCATCAGGATTTAGAATAACTCATGATTTAACTGGCCTTTTCACTGCACTGTCAGCCCATTCAAAAGGATCTAGTAAAAGCAAGGATTAAAAGAGTAGTACTACTTGTAGTACCATAACTTATATGCAATTCACATTCACAAATTGATTAATTGAATTATTATTTTAGGACATTCCCAAGAGTTGTCTAAGTGAAACTGCTTAGGCCTTATGTTACATATAGCAGTCTCATCAGACAGCAAATATTGTCTTCTCTTTCAGTATTGATATGTAATATGGCCAGAAGGAATGATTGCCACCAATATCTCTTGTTCAGTATAAATACAGGCATACAAGAATTGACTTATGCTTCAAAAATTATTTTTCATACTTTGTAGTATTTACAAGGTGTACTTTTATTAAGCCATTTATTTGCCATTAACTATACATGTTTATAGTTAATTGCTTGTCTGAATCATACTGACATACCAATCCCAACAAACAATTGTCTTAATATTATACTCAGGATACTATATGATGTATACACAATTTTACAGGGAACCATTTAAGGACATGTCTGATGCTCAACCACATTTTCTAAGTGCAAAGATATTCAGCTATGAAATACATGTCAGTCTGTTGCATAGGTGTATCACATTCTATGGGAAGTAAGCCTATTTTATCGGAATTAAAGGAGTGATTTAGGTTAAGGGAACATTCTTAGAAAAGAAGGCACATTATCTGGGAATTAAATATACATTGATTTAAAAAAGCAAGGGGAGAAAAAGTAAAACATTTCAACATTTTCAGCCCTACACTATTTTTCACATATACATGTATGTACAGTAGGGGAGACCGGGTATGGTTGTAACACTTTTTTTTCTTCAGCACTTAAAACTACCCTTTTGTTTTAGCTACACGTCTGAAACTATTAGGCAAAGTACCCATATTTGTCTACTACAAATGGCAACAATTTAAATTTCTTCAATTATATCACAGACTTTGTGAGATGATGACAAATACAAATTGGTCCTTTGTTACAACTTACCCCACTACTAGGGTAGATTGTAACACATACTGGGGTAAGTTGTAACAGGTAGACAGAATGCACAAAAACTAAAGGTACTCCAAGTGCCAAGGTACATGCCACAACAACAGTTCCCTTTCAGTCGGTTACATTCGACGTATGTCGGAGCCGACTGACGAATTGGGATCCCAACTCGTCGGTCAGTTCCGACGTACGTCTCCGTTCCCTCCTTCGGGGAACGAGGGTTACATACGTAACAGAGACGTTTTATTTTAAATGAATGGCTGCAACAATAAAATGTGTGAATATGCATGTGCATATTGTGTGTCCATGCACACGTGTGTGTTTGTTTGTGCATGTCTGTATGTGCACATTAATGTGTGTGTGTGTGTGTGTGTGTGTGTGTGTGTGAGTGTGAGTGTGAGTGTGAGTGTGAGTGAGTGTGAGAGAGAGAGAGAGAGAGAGAGAGAGAGAGAGAGAGAGAGAGAGAGAGAGAGAGAGAGAGAGAGAAAATGAACATAAACATTGTATGTAAGTGGATGGTTGTTTCAAAACACGTGTTACATCATACCCCGCCACTGTCACCCATTGTTTAGCTAGCTGTATTAGCATGGTGCTTTGAAATTAGCAGGAGGTTGATACACCATTCTTTACTAGAGAAACTACACTTTGACCTGCTATAACTCATACAACATTATCTACAACGGTAGAAGTACTAAACAAAATATTATCTTATTTTTTTTTTTTTACTTTCTTACCTCAGAATTAGCTGTATCATCTGCTGTAGCTTCAGGAGAGATAGCAACACAGACTGGGAAACCTCCATGTGGGATTGTAAAGGAAGCCAGAGGCCTCCTCCGTGATTCGTGGAATTGGTAGTGTTACAACTCTCCCTGTGTTACAACTATACCCGGTCTCCCCTATGTATCTCTTCAGAGAAGGGTCTGTCAGTTCATGCGCCTTAACAACCCAGAGCCCATACCCGTCACGGACCCTCCGGCAGTGGACAGTTCTGTCCTGGATCAACCAACTTTACACAGTTTCTTGCCTCCTTGTAAACTACTAGAATGGCTCACTGGTCAAAGCATAGGCAAAGGATTAAACATAACACTGGGTATGGAATAATATGGTTTTATTTGTACAGGCTGTAATATAAAACATAAAAAAAAATTATGCAAATGTGATCTAAATATAAATAACCGACATAGTGTATTAGTTCAGTAAAATACTAATTCAAAAACTATGGAAGTGTAACAGGGACATTTGATTATATATATATATATATAAATATAAGAGGACTCAGAGACTTGGTGAGCGATCCAAGTGCCTATTTTTAAATTAGGGGAAAAAATCCAAATGGTCAAATACACACAGCGATCAAAATAATACAAACTAACGTCAAAATCCGGGACGGGGACATATAGGTGCTCAGAAATGCAGCAGTAACATCCACAAGATTATGCAGAAAAATCAAGGGAGAACACAGCTTAAATAGGCAAACTGAAACAAGCAAAGGATCGACAGGTGGGAGAAATCAAACCTTAATGAGTCCGGGCATTGGATTATGGGAAATGTAGTTCATAATGGGGGCAAAAGAGTTACATTTAGTCATTTAGCAGACACTTTTATCCAAAGCGACTTACAAATGAGAGCAATAGAAGCAACTAAAAACAGTCAAGGGCAACAATATGTAAGTGCTGTAACAAGTCTCAGTTAATCTAGCACAGAACACATAGGACAGAAATTTATGTTTTTTTTTTTTTTTTATAAATAGACAAACACAAAACAAATAGAGTGATAAGTGCTATTCTTTATTGGTCAGGTGCTGCTGGAAAACAATACATTTTAAGATATAAAAAAAACAATTTTAAGATATTTTTTGAAAATGGCTACCGACTCGGCTGCTCGAATTGAGACAGGCTGGTCATTCCCCCAGCTGGGAACGGTCCAGGAAAAGGTCCTTGTGAGGGATTTCATGCCTCTTTGGGATGGAGCCAGAAGGCGTTGTTCACTTGCAGGGTGTGTAAGTCTGAACAAGCGAGTTTAGGTATGTTGGTTCAGAGCCAGTGGTTGCCTTGTAGGCGAGCACCAGTGCTTTGAATTTGATTCGAGCGGCTATTGGCAGCCAGTGCACACTGATAAAGAGAGGCGTGACGTGCGCTCTCTTCGGCTCATTAAAGACCACTCTCGCCGCTGCATTCTGGATCAGTTGCGAGGATTTGATAGTGCATGCTGGACAGTTAGGAGGAGTGCCCTCTGGTGGAGATCATGGGCACTTCAGCTGGAGGATGCCTTTATACTGAAGTCTCACAGCAGACACATCCCTTCAAACAGAGCGCTCAGAGCTGAGAACTCAGATCAGGCTAGAAAATTGCCTTTTAATTCTAAATTATAACAATTGTAATTTGATGTAATAATCATACTAACATTATACGTGCATCTCAGAAAACATAAAATAAAACAAAAATGCAGTTTATGAGCCCTGTAAGCACAACTCTTCTAGTTTGCTACACTCTTCTGGTACATCTACCCAAATGTATCCTGCAGAGGCAGCATTTTTCAACTTTCAGGTTTCAGCCTTTTTTACACACCGCAGCAGATCAGTTTGCTGTATCTGTGACACTCATAAAAGCAGTTAGCACTCAAATCAATTTCTGTGGTAACCATTAAAACAAATATTTTATTACAAGCATCTTGTGACACTCTTTCCCCAAGTTTAAGATTCCCACATCTGATATTTATTACATTCTATTGCAATTTAAGATATTTAAAAGTTTTAAAGGGATAATTTTTAAATCTGAATATTTTTTTGTATATGGTGGGAATGGTAAATGGAGTGATAAGAGATCAAACCACATGTTTTTTTGTATGAAATTGCAGGGTAAGGTTTGGTAATTATGGTCTGCTGCACTGACATGCCCAATCACACCCAAGAACACTAATATCACCTCGGAATTTTAAGATATCGAATACGACATTTATCTGAATTACACACAAATGGATGTACAGTCAAGTTAGAAGAAAGTTAGGCATATGCAATGAGGGCCACTTGGATCCACTTGTATTAGTGCTTGTGTTATTTTGTGCAATAAATACATTGTTTTAAATGCTTGCCTTTAACGGAGTGTCTATTTACACATTGTTAGCTCTGCCTAACAAAGCCTGTTTGGGAAAAACAAGATTAAATAAAAAATAACAGTGGTGCAGTCAGTACAGCATAAGGCTTAAAGATCTAGGTTTTGATGCGATCGACCCGGGTTCGAATCTGCCTTTTGCCAAGCTTGCTTTTCTCTCTTTTCCCATCACATATTACACTGGAAAGGCATTTACTTTCAATAAAAATGAAGAAAATGTTCTAAAAATGGAAATAGTGTAAAATGTTTAATAATAATGAAAGCATTTATTGGGTAGAGGTAGGTGTAGGGAGGGCTTTTATTGTCCCATTAAGGCGGCATCCAATTAATTATTTTAATAAATATAATCATTTACATTCTATGTTATTATTGCATCCTGTTAATGTACAACAATACTGAGGTGCAAATAGTATGTATCTGTCAAAATAAAGTATAAATAGCATCTAATTACTATTCACACATATTGCAAAGAACTGCTATTACATTGTGTAAATAGAATATATCACTATTTTCACTTAGTAAATAGCATTTACAGCTATTTGCACTTAGTGTAAATATAATCTAGTTGCTATTTACACAGTGTAAATAGCATCTATCACTATTCACACTTAGTGTAAATAGCAATTATCGCTAAGAAAATATGTTATTTTCACTTAGTGTAAATATAATATAGCTGCTGTTAACACTTGGTGTAAATAGCATCTATCGCTATTTGCACTTAGTGTAAATAGCCTCTATTGCACTTAGTAAATAGCACTTAGTGCAAATAGCCGCTGCCTAATTTTAAATACATGTTTAATACAGCCTTAAGGCCCTATCTGTAATGTCAATGAAGTCAATGAAGAGAAAGATGATGAGACTATACTACAACATTTAATAGATAACTCCAAAAAATAACAGCCAACATACAACAGTGTGCTCATGCACAGACAATACCAGACAACTCAAGAGTGAACAGACAGCAACGTAAATACATGGTAAATGAGGGAGATAATGGTGAACACCTGTTATGATCAAATTAATTTCCATGACATCTAATGATGGTGGGAAAACTGAACAAAGGGAGACATGACTAATGAAAACAAACTGAAGGCTTGTTTGACTTCATACAACGGCGCACAGACTGATCGGCGGCTGACTTGAAGCAGTGCATGCCGGTTAGAAATCTTGTCCGAGACACTTGAGACATGTGACGTGTGCCATCAAAATGCCGCGAAAGCGTTTCGAAAGCAGCCGGCTGGTTCATTCTGCACAGCTTCTCAGAATACCATCAGCTTGAATGTCCATGAAAACTAAAACAAACTGAACATAACTGACACTATCATACACCGGCGCAATGTGATGCCAGGCAAGTGTTTTTTTGCTAGTTTCGGCCCGACACAGTTATCATTTTCACGCCAGCGCCATGTTGTTTAAATAGCAGATGCACTCGCGCCCATCTGTTCGCGTGCGTTCAGGTGCATTGTTGGGACGTGCAGCAGCACACAAACATTTTTAAATATTAAAAATAAAAGGATTCCTCTCCTGAGAAGTGTTTAGTCTTTCCGCTCACAAATTCCACCATGTAAATAGCGAATCTGCCATGTTGCGAGTGCAACTGGCTTTTAAAGGGAATGGGAGATGAGACTTTGATTGGCTTATTGCACGTTACGCCCAAAACACACACACATTGCTCATTAAAGGGATAGTTCACCCAAAAATGAAAATTAGCCCATGATTTACTCACCCTCAAGTCATTCTAGGTGTATATAACATTCTCCTTTCAGACAAATAAAATGGGAGTTATATTAAAAAAGTCCTGGCTAATCCAAGCTTGTTGATCCAAGACTGTTGCTCTGTTTTTGAAGTCCATAAAAAATGCATCTGTCCGTCAAATAATGTGCTCCACACGGCTCCGGGGGGTTAATAAAGGCCTTCTAAAGTGAATCGATGGGGCCTTTATTAAGCAATTGAAGGCCTTTATTAACCCCGGAGCCATGTGGAGCATGTTATTTGATGGACAGATTCATTTTTTATGGACTTCAAAAACAGAGCAACAACTACTGCCATTATAAAGTGGATTGGGACACGCCATAAGTACACCTGCGCCGTGTACTTTAGACCATGCGCTCAGAGTGTTAAAATATGGCCCATAAAGCGGGACTGATGATTTTAACTTTGTTATAGTGTCTTCAGGAAGGATTCACCTCCATGAAATGTACACAATGTTTTTTATGTTATGCCTATATAAATCATATTTTTGCACATGAATGCACAAATGAATCATATTTAACCCATTTTATTTTTAGTGGATAAAAGACAAGATGTTGACGACAAGATGATGAATATGATGAATTATTTAATTAATATAATTTTGAATATATTAAATTTCACAAAATATGTTTTATTTTCACAAAAACATATTTATGTCACTTTAAAATTCAAAATGACTGGAACAATCCCATTTCAATATGCTTTAATTTGACTTCTCAACACAGCAGAATGTGTAATTTTTTTGATGATTGTTAAAGAATTAATACTCTTTTCGGATCCACTTTATATTAAGTGGCCTTAAGTACTATGTTCTAATATTTTAATTAATAATTTAATACAATGCACTTATTGTGTACATACATGTTTTACAGTGTACTTACATTTTAAAAATGATCTGCATGTAATTACATCTGTAATGAATTTCTGTAGTTACATTTATAATTACACTGTTGACCCTTCCCTCACACCTAACCCTACCCTTAAACTTACCCATACCACCACACCTGTCCCTAACTTTACCCGTATCCCACCTCAATATCAGCAAAAGTGTTTTACAATGCAATATGAACACAATAAGTACATTGTACTTATTTTTTGAGGTAAGTACATAGTAGTTAAGGCCACCTAATATAAAGTGGGGCCCTCTTTTTTATTGTGTTTCCAGAATCCTTTCTGTAGCCATATCCTTCCCACCACACCCTAAATACATTTTGTTTTGTGACATACCTATAAAGGCAAGGGAAGACCTGTGAAGTCTGTAACCGGAGGGCATGTTTTCTTACGTGTGGGGCGTGTGCTGACTTCTCTAGACTGGGTGTGGAAGCTGACAAAACAAACTGTTCCGTTAGTGATTGTTAGTCATTCTGATAAATGTGTAGCTGCGTCTTAAACACTCACTGTTTGTCATAGTTACAAACAATGACACGTTAAACAGCCATAGTGAAGAAATAGTGAAATGGCAACACTAAAATTTTGTATGATCAACAAGTTATGACAACATATGTTTTAACATTGCTTTAACTCATCAAAATAAGTTAAGCAATTTTCAACTTTTTTTAATGATTCAACAAATTTTTAAGACAGTTTAATGTAATTTAAGTTACAATTACTTAAACATCCAAGTTGATTGTACTTAAAAATGTACGTTTTTTTTTTTACAGTGAACATATTTAGCAAACATAAGAGAGATGAGAGAAAATAGCAAATATTCTTGAGATATGAGAGAAAATGCTAATAATAAAAGAATACCACAACAATGCTGGGCCATTTTTTTCTAGGTCTTTTAGTGCATGCCTTGTTTACTTTTGAGTGAACGTGTGTAGCTCAGTTATTTCTCCAGGTGTTGAGTACAGTACACATCTATCCTCACTCGCATACCTAAGTGTGACTCAGTTTCCTGGTTCATTTGCTGATTCATGTATGAGCGTTTGTCTGGGGCGTTTTGCTCTCTCTTTAAGAAGACCGTACCTGAGCGTGATACAAGTTATTTTGCACGCATCAACCGGACAGGAATGTCAGAGAGGAGTGCAGCACTGAGGGCCGTTCTGTTCGCGGCCCTGTTAGCGCTGGTGTCTGGAGGGCCCCGGCCAGAGCGCAGGACCCCAGACCATCCTCAAAGAGAACAGGCAGAGTGGATTCAAAGAGTTCAGTATCCAGCATTAAGTGATGCGCAGCGCGTTCAGTACCCTTCCCTCCATGACACACAGCAGGTCCAGTTTCCTTCAGTGGATGATGGCCAGGTAAAGAGAAATATTACAAGTATTGATTTTTATGTATGTGTGCAAAAAAAAAAAAAAAAATAGGTAATTGAAATTTAATTATGGATGAATAGTGTTTGTCCAAACTTAAGTTTTAAGCTTTCATAATTGTCTGAACAGATTTGTTTCATTTATTTTATAGCAGTGACATTCATTTCAGTGTACATTGTATTTGGATACAAGTATGGTCATAAAGCAATGAGTTGTAGTTATAGACATTGCTTACTAAAGTGTGAACAGTTGGCATTTAGTCTGTGAACAACCATATTCCATATTCCATAGTAAAATTGTCTTTCATTAGAGTTTATCTTTAATTTTAACTGAATAAACTTAGATAAAGTGTCCCTTCTATTTTGACAATATGCAGTATTTATGCAACATTTTGGTGAGAAAAGACTTGTGGTTGTAACATCTGTAAAGCTAAGCTTGTTTCCGCCACGGAATAAAACTACTTAAAAGATAATTGCGACATTTTTCTCTCAATTGCGAGTTTATATCTCACAATTCAGAATTTATTTTTCTCGCAATTCTGACTTTATATCTTGCAATTCTGACTTTATAACTCACAATTCTGACTTTATATCTCGCAAATCGGACTTTATAACTCACAATTCTGACTTTATATCTCGTAATTTGGACTTTTCTCAATTCTGACTTTTTTCCTCACAAATCTGTCTTTCTCAGAATTGCGAGTTTATATCACAATTGTGCAACAAACTTTAACACTTTATAACAATTACAAGAAAAAAAATGTCAGAACTGTGAGATAAACTATTTTATACTTATTTTTATTCAGTGGCAGAAACAAGCTTCCATGGTAAAGCTATTTATCTCACATTTTTATGTAATTCTGTTTCAAACGTTGTCAATAACTTATGCCTAAACTGTGTAAATTAATATGAAGTTTTTGCATGTTACAGCCGTCCTCAGTCTCCCCTACACTGGTCCTAGAAAGTATTCGCATGCTTCAGCCACTACTAAAAATGTCTTAATTTCACTGCATTAGAGATTGTTAGGTTTGAAAGGATGATAAAAGGGAAACACTTTGTGGTTGTTTTTTTTTGTTACTGAAGAGAACTGACTTAATGCATCCAGAAAATTTAAGTGTGTGCAACGTTTTTTTGCAGATTACACTTGTGTTGATATTTTATCAAGTAGTGATTCACAAACAGGGGTATGCGTTTCCCTTGGGTATGCTTAGCTTTTGCTTTGTTTAACCTGTAAAGCAAAAACTTGTGAATTGGAAAAAGATCCATGCCTCATTAAAGATAATAAGTAAGACTTTTCCTTATATTATACCTTAGACCTTATATTAGGTAAGACTTTTCAACACTATCTATTGCTTTTGTGTAGCATTGTAATAATGGTCACTTTAATAAAATGAACAATAATGCTGAATCACATCAGTAAAATATGAGTTAAAAGAAACACATTTCTATGAGTCTATAATCTTTTCGGGTCACTGTATATAATGTAAGGTAATGTTCCTCATTTGCCTAATTTTTTCCTTTTTGTGTATTGTTTTACCTGTAAATACCTTTCATTTTTATTCATATTTATTTCTTTTTTAAAACACTCCTTGTGTGTTTCTCTCTTATCAGAGGTGTGCTGCTGGTTACTATCTAGACAGAAGCGGGCAGTTTGCCCGCTGTGTTCCCTGCTCCTGCAACGGCCACTCAAACGAGTGCGAGCAGAACACCGGCCGCTGTCTTGTAAGTGCTACACTAACCTCCAGTAATGTGTTTTTATCATTGATTTGTTGCCTGTGCACATTTACATTTAACACAAATGCTCTGTTGAACAGAACTGCCAGGATGACACTGCGGGTGAGCACTGTGAGCGCTGTAGGGAGGGATATTATTATTCGAATGCGGATCAGAGAAAATGCAGGGTGTGCCCATGTCCTCTCAGCAATGGAGCCAACAAGTAAGTCTCACATGTGAGATGGAAAAGTACAATGTAAATTGACTTTACTTAGAAAACCTGCCTTGAAAGTAGGTACTTCTTTCAACTTTGTATAGATAAGTTGTATGTTTGTATTGGTAACCAGAAACTGGGAGTATTCGTAACTCAATTTGACAAGTTGACATCTTAAGAGATTTTAAGTAAATTTTTTGTAGGCCGCTATTTTTTGACAGGGAACATGACAAGTGTAACAAGGTGGAAACCCTTCAAACTTCAAACAAAACCATTTTAGGGAACCAATGTCAATTTATGGAGACTTATGTTTTCTCACAAATTTCAGTTGTACTGACAATTTAACAATATTAAAATTTACTTTATTACTTGACAAAATGGTACTCACTGAAATGAGTTTTAACAAATTTAACCAATCTTAAGTAACAAGGGCATGTTCAAATAGTTTAGATTACTAGATTGTAAGGTGAATAATGAAGTTCAACACATTGTTGTACATTAAAGAATATTTTTTTTACATCCATCTTTCTTTAGTGTGTAAACGTTGCTGTTAAAGCATGAAAAAGCTCTGCACAGTTCCAAAGTCCCTCCATTCTCTATATCAGTATCGCTGTTTCTGAACTCCCTGAAACGCCTCCATTGTAGTCTTGAGTTTACAATAATTCCTCATTTAAAATTTCATATGCAGAATAAAGGGGCCGGGCCTGGTTGAGTTTGTTAGTAGTGTGTTGAAACCAAGCAGCAAACTCCCGTGGTCTCTCTTGAACACGGAAGTGACTTAAACTGCAATTCATTGACTGGCCACTAGAAACAGGCTCCAAAAGTTAAAATGTTAAAATGCCCAACTTTACAGCAGAAAACAATATGTTTACAACCTGGTAAAAACATTTTTATTTTGGTGTATACAGCTAATTTTGCCATTCATGACAAGTGTGAGGGGGGTGAATTTTCTTTAAATTATATTAAGCCTTAAAGTTCTGCATAATTAAGGGTGTGGCCATTTGAGTGACAGGTGGATTGCCACTACGGACGAGCTATGCAGGCATGGTTTCAGTAACCAGGCACCTCAGCTCCACCCACATTCCGCCTCTTTGCCCTTTTTCAGTTATCCGGGAATGACGCGCTGCCAAGATGGCAGCGGCTGACTTTAGGCTTCAAAAATGCTCTTCAGAAACCTACGGGTGACATCACGGACACTGCGTCCATATTTTATTGCAATCTATGGTTGAAACTCATAGGTGCGGGACATTTCCCAAACATGCTGGAAGCGCTTGATCAATCACAACACACTGATCCAGCCAACCAATCAGAGCACATTGTGCTTTTCAGAAGGAGGGGCTTTACAAAGACAGGAACTAAACAGAGCATTACTGAAAGACTAGGAAGAGACGTGCTGCAGCAATGGAGAAAAGGGGGGAAATAATCAACATTCAAGCATGAAAACCTGTTCTAATAGAGCCATAAAACAAGACTTGTAAAAGGGCATTGTATGGCCTCTTTAGGTTTACTGTCAGATTTAAGTGGACATCTTTTTTATTTCAATTGTACTTAGTGATGTAATGCATTAATGATGTGGCATATCTGTCTGCAGTTTTGCAGTGGGCTGCTCTGAAACACATGGCAGATTCCAGTGTGTGTGTAGAGAGGGTCACACAGGCGAACGATGTGAGCGGTGAGTGGTGCAGTATGAAATGCTACAACTTGAATTTCCTAAAATTGATCTTTCCACAAAATATCCCAGTGTGCTTCACATACTCTTTGCAGTATTTATGTAAAAACTCAAACTCACTCATATCATCTATGACTACACATCATCACTGCTGAAAAGACTAGCTTTTCCAAGCTGCTTTACATTAGATACTGCTATAAACCAGGGTAGCCAGCATGGTTTTTTTTTACTGAAGCTGGATGTTCAGGGAGGTTAAGTAGCCCAGCACCCAAAACACAACACATGCTGTACAAAACGATCACCTCATGACATCTGCTGCTATACAAGTAGGACATGTAGATGTAATAATGAAGTGTTTCTGAACATGTTTCCTCAGATGTGCCCCGGGATATTATGGCGATCCTTTGGCCTATGGTGGGCGCTGTCGTCTGTGCAACTGTCCTGGAAACTTGTGTGACTCTAAGACTGGAGGTGCATATTTCTTTGTGTATTATATGTATGGTAACACTTTAGTTTAGGGTCCAATTTTCACTATTAACATGCATATTACTTGGATATTGTCTGTTTATTAGTATAAAGCATTAATGCCTTGTTCTGCATGACCATGTTCTACATCCCTTAATCCTACCCCATACCTTATTCTTTTATAGTGTGCAGGAATTCTCTAGAGCTCCAAGACACAAATACAGATCAACAGTGTGAAGGTAAAGGATATTGCTGCCATCACTGGGTTTTTTATTATTTTCATAATTTCCTTTTGTTATTACATCCTATGTTCTTTTGTAACACTGTATGTCATTTTTTCAGAATGTGATAACTGTGCACAGACATTGCTGAGCGATCTGGAAAAGCTTGATGTTGAACTGAGAAGGATCAAAGATCAACTGGATTTAGACTCTCTCAGACCCTCGTCAAAAGAACATCTGAGGAAGCTTGAAGAAGCCATAACTGCCACAACGGTATTCCTTCATCCCTTTCCTGTTTCCTCCTTTTTTTATTCCTCAGTATTCTGTCCTGTAAGTCTATTAAACATCTAAGGGGTTTTCCCCACAGTAAATCCAAATGCAATATAATATTTTAATATAACTTTGAAAGTTTTACAACAGTAACTCAAAGGTTATTACTGCACATAGAACAAGTGTGATCATGTGAACTTTAATAGTCTATCACACACACACACACACACACACACACACGCACGCACACGCACACAACATATTTGTTATTTTCAGTTTAGGGCTGTTGCATGAAATAAGTGTGTCTCAAAGTATCATAGTGATTATCATTTACCTCAGAATCCATATCCAACTAACATAATAATTATATTGAACATAATGCACAGTTGCACTCAAAAGCGTTGCCTGCGGTGGTTGGATGTAGTCTGGGACATAATTTGGTGAGTCAGCTAAATTTTCAGACATGACTGAACAGTCACAGTACTTGAAAGTATGTGTACAAGTTTATGACTTTTTGGTTTCACTTTATTTTACAGTACATGCACTTAACATGTACTTACATTAAACTAACCTAAGAAAGCACTGGGTAATATATGGTAACTACATGGGTTAGGGTCAGGTTTAGGTTCAGAGGTTAGTACCTTGCAATTGCTATAATAAGTACATAGTATTTACATGGAGAACAAGACTGTAAAATAAAATGCTACCAACTTTTAATTGGTTGTGAATTTTGAAATCAAACAAGCAGTTTAATGTTTTAAAACCTTCCCCAAACTCAATAAGCATCAACAGAACAATATATAGTTTAAATATTTTCATAACGCTGTGAGAATTACGACCCAGATCATAACTTTCACTCATTTTAATGTATTTTGCTGTTGTTATTGCTGACATCCAATGTTTCAAAAAACATAAATAAACTAGAACGTACATTTCTTAAAGAAAATGTGAGTGGTGCTTGCAGTGGCAAAACTCGGCACTCGGTTGCTAGGGTGTTTCTAGATGATTGCTAGGGTGTTCAGGGTGGTTGCTATGCAGTTGGTAGTCAGATAGTTACTATGAAGTTTTATAGAGTTCTTAACATGTTCTTAGCATGATTTAACACTTAGCTAATCACTATTAGTATGTAGCTATTCACAGTTAGCATGTGCAGCATGCAGTTGGATGTCCCGTTTGCAAGCATGAGTCAAAAGAGCCGAACTCCATGTCTCTACAATGTTCTGATGGACAGATATAGGTTTTGCTAAACAGTTGCTAGGGTACTCTGTTTGGTTGCTAGGGAGTGGCTTGGCAGCTGCCAATGATGATGATACTCCAAAGGCTGCTTGCCAGTATGAATGATATAAACCAACCATATGACGTTCAGATTTGAAGATATCCCTCTTTGGGTTTGGGTTGCTAGGGTGCTCTAAATGGTTGCTAGGGCATGGCTAGACAGTTAGCAGGTTAAACTAATAGACAGCATGTCTGCTCAAATCAAAAGAGCCAAATTTACAGACTGGTTTCTCACCCGAAACAAAAGAGGCCATGCCCATGTCTGTCCGATTCTCTGGTGCTGAGATATGGCTTATTCATGTGTTCGTATGGTTGCTAGGGAACTCTATATGGTTGCTAGGGAGTGTTAGGGAGCTTTGCCTATGGCAAGTATCACTAATTATTGGCTAATAAACACAAATCTATTCCATCTCCTTATATTCATGCTTTTTTCCTTTCAGAATCTTGTGAATTCATTCAGCGTCACAGTCAACAAGCAGATGCCTAAAATTAACCAACTGGAACAAGATGTTATCAATCTGGGCGATGATATGGACACTCTAAGAGAACAGGTACTAAAAGACTTCCCTCTTATATAAAAACAGATGCAGATTTCATGTGTATAAGCAAGCAAGTTAGAATTGCTGGCCTGACAAGCATTTTAGTGTTTCTATTGTCTTTGCACCAAATAATTTACCACGCCTTTGTGTGTCCAGGCCAGGAAGCGATCAGAGGACTCTCAGAGAGCTCTTGCTAATGCTGAAAACAGCCACCAAAGGGCAAACGATCTGGACACTGAGGCGCAGAACCTCCTTACAAAAATACGAGGTAAAAAACATTGTTTTTTGTTAATAAGAATGAACCTGTAATTCTGTGTGGTAATGAGGACAGCAGTTTAGTTTACATGAGGTTACTTGGCAAACATGGGTTAGCACTCCTTTTGGGTCCTGAGTTGAAAAATCGCCACAGGTGTGCTGTTTTTTTTCCTGCTGAGGAAGCCGAATCAATGATGCTTCTTGTGTAGCAGGCCTGCCCTAACAGATCCTGTAAACAATGCCAGAATACACTGACCCTATGAATGTTTCCAGCCAAAGCTACTTTGGGGCCATGGTTTGCCCCTTAACAGAGTGTCTACTTACACCAAGTGCAAATAGTGCTATTTACATTAGCTCCGCCCAACAATGCCTGGTTGGCCCACACAAGATTTAAAAAGATGCTTATGTTTCAACTTCTTCAGTGGCATAGTCAGTAGAGGAACTTGGAACATGGAACTTGGTTTTGGCACGATCGACCCAGGCTTGAATCCTCCTTTGCCTAGCTCGCTCTTCTCTCTTTTCCCATCACATATCACATGGGAAAGGCATTTACTTTCAATAAAAAAATATGAAAATGTTGTAAAAGTGGAAATAAAGTATTTATTGGGTAAGGTTAGGGGTAGGTGTAGGGAGGGCTTTTATTGTCCCATTAAGGTGTCATCCATTTAATAATTTTAACAAATATAATAATTTACAATGTTATTATTGCATCCTGTTAATGTACAACAATACTGAGGTGCAAATAGTATGTATCTGCCAAAATAAAGTATAAATAGCATCTAATTACTATTTACACATATTGCAAAGAACTGCTATTACATGGTGTAAATAGAATCACTATTGTCACAGTGTAAATAGCATCTATCGCTAAGAAAATATGCTATTTTCACTTAGTGTAAATAGAATCTAGTTGCTATTCACACTTAGTGCAAATAGCCACTGCCTTATTTTAAACACCAATGGTACATGGGCAGTTGTCAAAAATGTTCAAATTCTAAGATTTTTTTGAAGAAAGTTTAGAGTTTGGATTTTAGATTTTATATCAATTCAAATAATCAGCTAAGTGCACAATAATGATTAAGTAATGGAATATGTAATGTATTTGAAATATATACACAATGTACTTTTTCAGAGCTCCTGAAACAGCTCATGGACTCCAACAGCAGTGGAGCAGTTCTGCCCTCTGCGGATTTAGCAAAACTTCTGGAACAGTCTGAGAAAATGGTGAGGGACATGGAAAGGCGAAGCTTCACCACACAGAAAGATGCAGCCAATAAAGAGCAAGCTGAAGCGAACAAATGTAAATATACCCAGATCAAACTAACGATTTATTCTGTGAATGTCTAAGCTGCTTATGTAATAATCACCGGCAGTGGCTGTATTCATGTGTGGTGATATCACTTTTATGTTTTCATTGCAGTTTTAGAGAACGTTAAAAACATCATAAAGCAGTGCGATGAGAATGAAGTGGCATCCAAGCGTGTTGATAGCCTGCTGAGCAACTATGAGGCCAAGCTGAAAGAACTGGAGGATTTGCTCAAACAGGCTGCTAATATGGTGAAGAAAGCCAGCAATCAGAATGACATTAACAGTGAAGGCCTTAGAGACATTATGGTAAGCATCAAGAACTTTTCAATCCTCAAAACATGCTCCATCATGAGGGAATGTACATTAAGGGTTTTCTTTTTCTTAAAGAAACGAGTGAAGGATTTGGAGCGCGAGAGAGACCTTGTTGGAGATCAGATTGCTCTTGCAGTGGACCAGCTGAAAGAAACTGAGGACCTCCTGAACATGTTCAATGACAGTAAAACGGTAAACTTTCAGAAAAATGTGCTTAGCATAAGAAACTACAGAGGGTTTGGAACTTCATTTATAATCACACTCATGCACCTTTGGTTTTTGGTGAATGCTATGAAACCTGACAGAAATATTTTCAGGTAAAAAAATCTAAATAAAAACTAAACAATAATTTGCATACAGTATATAAAACCTTTTTTGGACAACTATGCGAGTAAAAATCGATGTTGGCAAGCACATTAAATGATAATTGCCAGTTGGCTGGTAAAATTTTAAGGGCAAGTGCTGCATCGTCACAAAAGTTCAAGCCTTACCAATTTAAATATACAAGCGCAAGAACAAGCGCAGCTTTCCTGTAGCTCAAACAATAAGAGTGTGGTGCTAGCAACGCCAAGGTCATGGGTTCGAATCCCAGGGAAAGCAAGAACTGACAAAATGTAAAAATGTGTACCTTGAATGCAATGTAAGTTGCTTTTGGATAAAAGCATCTGCCAAATGCATAAATGTAAATATAAGAAGACATGAAAGGGAATTCAATTCATTACTCACGTCAGTTTAGTGAGCCCAGAAATCCACATCTCAGACAATGCGCAAATACTGAAATTAACTCTGTTTCACGTCTTCTTTTGCTTGAACGGACATATTCACACAAAATTGTCAAAAAAATGCCTGTCTTACCAAGTATCTTAGTAAACACAGTCGGTTATGGCTTGAGTGAATGTAAAAAGTCGAGAAAGACAATGCATGTGTATCAGTATCAGTATATTGGATCCATGCTTTTGCTCTTAAAGTGACAGCAGCCTAATATTTCTGCTCCTGTCTGGGTTTTTAATGTTAATCAAACAAAAGGCACAAAGAAAAAAAATCACTCACTGCTCGACTGAATAACTTTTGAAACTTTATTAAGGACTGCTTAATTTATACGGTGAGGACTATTTAGTGTTAATTTACATTTGATTACTTTATTCAGTGTCTCTACCTGACAACTGCTGTTATGCCGAGTTCACACTGCCGAATTTAGGCCCGATTTTCGCAGACAATCGCAGACAAATCGCAGACAAATGCCCTAAATCATAGGCAAATCGGTGTTTGTGCACGCGAGTGAAACAAGCAGTGTGAATGATCAAAGACGCTATCTGAGAGAATCGCAGACGAGTCACTGACGCCCGTGAGATATTTGGCATGCTAAATATCTGGACTTATCGGCGATTCAAACTCCTGCTGTGTGAAATGTGTTCTGACTGAAAGTTACATCGGCGATAACCTACAGCCAACGAGAGAGCAAGAGGAGTTATAGACCCTTCGGGGAGGAGTTATAGACCAGAATGTCAGTATTTTAACAGATATATTTACAATTCTATCAAACAGAAACAAAGCACAAACATTTGATTGATCATCTGCAAAAGCAGCACATTGCAAAATTATTTAACTCTCTTTGCAGAACACAATCCTTGCTCCCTGTGTCTCCCCAACCATTTCCTCCGCCATAATCTTTTTTCTTTTTCTCCTTTTCGCTGCAAATCAGCACACAGACAATTTGGATCACAAATTTTTTGCAGTTTATAATTTTTAATAACAATTCCAGTCTTGTACGAGAACTCTGGCCTGACGCACGCATGATCCCGCGTTGTTTACTTATGTCACATCTCACGTGTGTTTGGTTGTGAAACGTAGTTTGCGCATCAGATAGAGTTGTCGGTGATTTTTATTCATACAATTTTATATTTAATAATATTTGATAATCTATTGTTTAATTAGCTTTTTCTAACTGACTAAGTGGTACCAGTTACAGATTGGTTATATATCAGTTACAGTTTTAGTGATTTCACTGGTGACAAATCCTCTTATGTTCCCACAGGAGTATGAACAGCTTGCTGGGCAACTTAACGGTGCAAAGAATGAACTCAAAGATAAAGTCCAAGTCATCTCACAAGCAGCAGCCAAAGAGAAGATTGTGAAACAGGCAGAAGAACATGCAGAGAACATGTTCAAACTGGCCAAAGAGCTGCAAGAGTAAGATATTTTATCAGTTTACTGACATCTGTGTAAGATTATGTGTATCACGGAGTGCCTCTCATATTACCACAAATCTTCCCATGTCACAGATAAATCATGCCAAATTTTCACACTCCTTTTCACCTACTTATTAAAAAAAAATATATGGTTTAATGGCAGTTCCATGTATTCTTCATACATTTATATGTATATCTTCCACACAATTTGTTGTCCTCAGATGGAAGAGAATATGTAGATATGATTAAAACTGATCTTTTCTCTTGGACAGGGCTGTACAGAATGTGAGTGGGCGCTCTGGTGTGCAGACCACTCTCTCTGGGATAGAGGCGTACAAAAACATCACAGACGCTGTCAATGCTGCAGAGGAGGCTGCTAAGAAGGCCAAAGAGGCGGCAGACAAAGCGCTTAATGTAGGAGACTTTATCAAATGAGCATAAATATCAAAGTTAGGATACATACATTGGCCCAAAAAGTATTTGAACACTTATAGCACATTTGAAAACTTATGAATGTCAATTAATTATATAAAACATTAAAGCAAGTAGCATTTATTTTAAAGAAATTTAGCACACTTTTCAAGCCAAACATTTCACAAACAGAAGTTTAAGGGGCCGTTTACACAACAATGAAAAACTGAAAACTTTTTATAGGTTTTGACCATTCATCTGCACATTAACGGTTTGGGGACCTGAAAACGCGAACTTTTGCAAACGGGTTTCAAAGTGCACGTTTTTGAAAACGATATCATTATCGTCTCTGTGTAAACTACAAAAACGTGAATTTGTGAAAATGGTAACGTCATGCAAATGCGCGTGTTCAGTCTATAAGCACGTAGTGTTTCTTTACAAAGTGACATCGCCATCTACTGGCTGGACAGCAGAATACTGCGTTTTTAGTAGTTTTTTGCGAATACGTGTGAACGGGGATCGTTTTGACAATGTTGTCGTCTGTACGCGAAACACACGCAAAGGAAAATCCTTTCCGTTTGTAGTACATTGTTGTTGTGTAAACGTACCCTAAGTTAAAAATGCTAAAAACAAAAGATATAGTGTTGTAAAATTACATGTCCATAGTTAGATAAATTACATCTGTGTTGGGGAACTGGCTTCCCCCAATATTTTGCCAATCATACATTTTTAAGTGGGACTTGTTGATTTTTCTTTTCAGGATGTCAGTCAAGGGGACTTAATCAACAGGGCAAAAAATCTGAAAAACAATGGCAATAACCTACTTAAAGATGCCAAAAATGCAGCTAAAGATCTTAAAGGTGACATGTGAATTTAAAATAAAAACTTAACTCTACAAAAATCTATCTACATATTGAACTTGATTTCATTGAATTGGCTACTTAAAAACTGTTATAAATCTTTATCAGGAGCAACCAAAGACCTTAATAATCAGAGGGATCGTTTGCAAGACGCTGAGCAGAAAAAGAAAGCACTAGAAAAGGAGCTGCTCTCTGTTCAGGATGGTTTGAGGGGAATTCAGAGAGGTAAGAAAAGAGCATTGTTTGAAACCATTAAGCCCATTCCATACACAAGACAGTCTCATATAATGTGTTCATTGAGAAGTTTGTTTACTGAGACTTTATGAAAGGACAGGTGCTGGCATGTTTGATTTTCATGTATTGTATCATATATAGTCTTTGTTGCTCAGAAAAAAACGGACAAATACACAAAACCAGATTAGTCTGATCAATGGGCACGGCTGTCACAGCTAAGACCATTTAAAACTTTTTCAACAAGGTTATGAATATGCTTGAAAATAGGTCTTCATTCTGTCTGATCACAGATGACATTGGTAAAATTATCGACGCGGCTAAGAAAGCGGCAGCAGCAGCCAATCGCACCACAAGTGACACAATGGACCAGCTCAATGACATCAAAGCAGAAATCACCAACATCTCTATTAGTCCTACTGTCTCAAATATTGACAGTGTTCTCAATAATGTGGAAATGACTGGTAAGTGCTTCACCTTTAATGGCCCTGATCATCGGCTGTTTTTAAACGGTTTTGGCTTTAAATTTAATTTAAGTTTAAATTGGTTTTATCAGCCGATCCCAATTATTGGCCGATACACTGGTGCATCCCTAGCTATAGGTGTTGTTTTTAATCCGTTTCTTCAACAGCTTACACTTTTGTATTATTCTCTCACTTTCTCTTCACTTTACATCTGACAGTCAAAAATCTGAGTGGCTCCGTCCCGTCCCTGCTGGATAAAATAGATGAGTTGAATTTTCAGATTGGCTCCGGGAACAATGTGTCTGAAAATATTAATAAGATAAAGGAACTGATTGAGCAAGCGCGCGAGGCTGCTAACAGGGTAAGATTATTTTTATATCCTACACTGATTGAAAGTGTAATTGCTCCAATTAAAGTGAGGCTGCAGCATTTTTCAACCACATTTGAATTCAATTAGTCAGAAATTCAACTCTAAATAATCAAGTAGAAATTAAATAAATGTTTTTTGATGGTCCACTTTCATAACTATAAGTAACGTTGCATCTACATGTCATCTAACTCATGGAGTGTTGTTCAGTAAGATAAAGATTTTTCACCTATTGGTCTTCCTGTCTGTGGATGACATATATAATTTGACACAAATGATGAGGCTAACGTCTATAAGATCTATTTAGATTTCATGACCCATAACCCAATAGAAAGCTTTTGCATAATGTTGCATGGTCCTCATCATGTTTCAAATCTGTTGCAGATTGTTGTGCCTATGAAATTCACTGGCAATGGATATGTGGAGATGCGTTCCCCGCGAGACTTGGATGACCTGCGGGCATACACCTCTCTCACCCTGTCCCTTCAGAGACCTGAGAAGCCTCCCATCCGAGGGGACGGCACTAGACGGCGTCGCCAGGCCAAGAAGGACGAAGACAATCTGTTTGTGTTATACCTCGGAAAAAAAGACGTGAGTGTGATTTCCTGTTACAAGTTGTGTGAGGATACAAGCTATATTGGGTAGGCTCATTTTAGATTTTGTTACTCTCATAAATGCATTCATTGAATGTTCTCACAGGCATCTGGAGACTTCATCGGCATGGCTCTTCTAAATAATATCCTGCACGTCATTTATAAGCTCAATGGAGAGGAGTATGATGTTGAGACAACCAACATCACTGAGTCCTCATCTGATCTGTCATTCTTTGACAAAATTGACCTTTACAGGTATAGTAACATGCAACATCACTTAAAAATTAACAATTGGTATATATATGAAGACTTCAGATCCGTCTGACATTTTTCTTTAAAATAAGCATTTTTGTCAGGCTTCCATGTATAGGTTTCTACCTAAGTACCGGTACTTCTGAATGGGCTGAGGCTGGGATTTAGTGGGTTTGAAGTGAAAGTATTTTATGAACTTATACTATATGTGGAGAGCATTCACTCAGTATCATTATCTCATTTTTGACCGAAGTGGCTTTTAGAGGCTTTTGCATCTGAACTCTTCATATATATATATATATACATTTTGCAATTATGGTTCCTGAATAAATGCACTTAAGTAACCTCTGTGTGGCAATACAACATCTTTCTTGCTGTTGTTCTAACTTGAATGCAATTATTGATATTATTAGGAACTTAATTTTAATTTTTGAGACGTTTCTTGCTTTACCAGTTTTTATAATGTAGAGATATTTATGTTAAATAGCCTAGTTAAATCAGTACACTAGATGGTAAGATAAACAATGCTTATGAGTCTGTGCTTGTAGGTGAATGTGCAATAACTCTGATAATGTATTGTAATATAAGTTTTCACTGACTAAAACTTATGCTTAAATGACGTGGCTGTCTGCCGGCTTACATCACTTCAGAATACCAAGAAACCAAGAAAATAGCCCTAGGGTGGAAATTTAGTTCTCGAGGGACCACCCTGGTGGCTAGTTCCAATAGCTACCCAGTGTAAAAGCCCCTTAAATGTATCTATTATCTCCTACTGTGTCAATAAGGTTTTACTTATGCATCTCCACACAATTGCCAATACAATCATGGCAATGTGCTGAATGCATAATGTTCAAACATTATGCTGAATTTTGAATGATCATTCATTTATATGCAAACAGATGAGTTTGTGTGAAATGTTGAGTCACAAATAGCTGCCATTAAGTATGTTCTAGTTTTGATTCTATTTAAAGGAATAAAGTGTTGATTTGTCCTTTAATGGAGGCTTTGTTTGCTTGAGCCATATGTTACAACTAAAAATACCATTACAACTCACTTGTACTTGCATTATATTGGTAACACTTAATAAATGCCATTAGATAACATTAGTTAAGTAACATTAACTAACAATGAGAAGTACATTTGTTACATGTTAGTTGATAAAATACTACTGTTCATTGTTAGTTCATGGTCAATTAAATAATATTAACAGGTACATTTTAAATTTTAATAATGTATTAGGAGCCGAAATGTTGAAATTAACATTAACTAAGATTAATAAATGCTTTAGAAACATTTTTTTCCACTTCATGTTTACTAAAGTACTTAATGTTAACAAATGGAACCTTATTGTAAAGGTTTGCCATTATATTTTATCCACTATGTGCACCTGTTTTTTTATTTGTTTCCCACATAGAATTTATCAAGATGCGAAAGTCGTTCACACACAGCAGTTCACGTCCATCAATCCAAAGCCTCCGCAGACTAAAGGAAACCTGGGAGATCTGACACGCAACCTGCTGGATCTCAGTCCAAATAATGTGGTCTTCTATGTAGGAGGTTATCCGGATGACTTCACAGTAAATATGCCTTTTTTTTCCTCATAGTGTCACTGGATTTTGTTTAATGAGCTCTTTAACTCATCCTTCCCTCACACCTTGTAAGAAATCCTTCCCTCGTGGGTCAAAATAACCTGAAGCCCTAAAATTATGATCTTTTTGGTCCAAAAAAGCTTATTTCATTTCATTTTGATAATGTTTTTTTCTATTTTGTGATGCATTTTTTGGGGGAGTTTTGTTTATTTTTTATTTTATTTACCTTTAAATTACTAGATTTTATCAATAAATAAATAAATAGTAATTTAAGCACATTCTGCATAATCTTTTCAAATTTCAAAATAACTCACAATTCCATGCATAACACTTTTAATTCAGGCCAAAATATCTTACATTTGAGAATCTTTGCCGACCTCTTGTAGAAAAAAAAATATGAATATAACATATTTCATGACTCTTGCCACTAGATGGCCTTTTCGCTTTATATGGAGCAAATGAGCTGTTCCGCTGGGTCATAAAGTCATTTCTCTTCAGTATGCATTCAGACATACATGTAGACATTATAAAATATTTTTTTGGTAAAGTTTTAGCATTTTTAGTTTGAATTTTTTGCATTTTTAGGTTTTTCTATGTGTACTGAAGCATTCCTTGCATTCCGTTCATTCCTATGGGGGTCAAATTGACCCGCAAGGGAAGGATTTGTTACTTTTTTAAATTTCAACCACAAAAGTCCTCGAATTGTGCATTCGTGGTTCAAATGCGACAAAAGTCCTAGGGTCCTGGACGACTCCAATGAACTCAATTTTTAAAAATGAGTTTTGGGGTCAAAATGACCCGAGGGAAGGATGAGGGTTAATTCTTGGTTCATTTTTAATACATATTTATTAACACCATTTGTCTTTGCCTCTTTTAGCCACCAGCCTCACTCAACTATGGCAAATACAAGGGCTGCATTGAGTTTTCCACCTTCAATGACAAATTTATCAGTCTGTACAACTTTAAGAATGCGGTTAATATTAACCTAGAAACCCCCTGCAAGAGGTAAGCTGGAATGGTGTGATGTTTATGTACTAATAAGTAATAATATATATTAACAATAACACCAATCATTTGCATGTACATGAATACTGTAGACTTTGACAACAGAGCATCAGTTTTGTCACTTTATAAAAATGAAAGAAATAAAACTTTCTCTTTCTGTTTGCTCAGACAAACCTCACTCATCTCAGAGTCAGAATACTTTGAAGGCACTGGTTATGCCAAAGTCGTGCTTGAAAGATTCCCCTCCAAACTATCGATCGAGCAGAAAGTGTATACCCGAGCAAAGGATGCTCTTTTGCTTTATTTAGGAGATGAGAATGATGTAAGAATTTGTTCAGTTGAACCTATTGAACCTTGTTTCTGTTGTGTCTTTTATACAGTTTTGAGATCTTTTATTATTGTTTTTCTTCATAACCTATTAGGACTTCTACTACAGTGTCTCTCTTGAGAGAGGTTACATTGTTCTACGCGGCCGAGAGAAAGATAATATTTTGGAACCCGTTTTAAGTGATGATAAACCAATCCTTTCTCCAGTAAGGAAGATAGATGACTTTTTCCTCTAAGATACTATACATAGCAGTGGCAGTGAAAATTAACTTGCACTTTTTCTTCTGTATATCAGGAAACAGATGTGAAAGTCTACATTATTGCGGGGAAAGAGCTTAAGGTCCGCGCAGGGAACAGTGAGGTCAAAAGGACGGATGTCATTCCACAAAGGTTCAAGTACTTCTACATCGGTGGCATACCCAACACTTTGCGTGAGAGGTCCGTGTCTTCATGTTTCATTCTTAACAAGTGATTCAGACCTTTTCTGTGCAATCATATGATGGTTTACTAATTCGGAATTATTTTACCCTAGACACAATATCACTACCCCTTCACTAAAAGGGTGTGTGAAAATCGGCCTTGCTGGTGGCATAACGCCAGACGTTCAAGAGAAAGTGGGGATTGGCAAAGGCTGCTCTGATGACTTACTGGTATTCAAGTTAATATTAAGTTATTTATATTGTTGAAATATGCTAGTTAGATTTCGTCAACATTACCCAAATGGGCAAATTAAACCCAGAAAGGTATAATATCTTAAACATCATGCTCTTTTCCAGATTGTCAGGAACGCTGAATTCAGCCTAGGCAGTGCATTGGAGAAACCCAATGTAGACTTCAGCTTAGACAACGTGAACCTTTCACTGGGCTTCAAGAGTACAAAATCAGACGGAATCCTGCTGCAAACCAGCAAAAATGTAAGCATCCCTTCCACAATTATATTTACTAAACAGGGCAATTGCGTGAGAGCGCAAAACCAAAAAAACGCTGACGGGAGTGGAAAGTTCTGCATGTGATCTTCTGACCACATGCAAATTCAAGAACACAGACACAGCCGGATCATTTCCATAATGACCAACGCAATCTACCAAGAGCAGAGCAAATTAACCTCTTTTTTGGGGGCGGTAAATAATGGCGCAAATACCAGTAAACTGACAAGCGCAAACCTTAGTAAAATCCCATAAATTTTGCATCTGAAAGGGCAATATGCACTAAGATCAGCCATAAAAATAACCGTTCTTGCCTTTTCAGAGCAATTCTTTTACTGTGTGTCATTAGTAAATCCTGACAGTAGTTTTTAAATGTCAAAAGAGTGGAGCAAGCTGTTAGTAAATCTGGCAAAGTAAATGTTAGTAAATCTTAATAAATGGACAAATGCATGTGTACACTCTTCTGATTAATGGGTTTGGCTATTCAAGTAATTCTTAATGCTACATCATACAATTGTGATGATTGTATGTTAAAAAATCAACATGAATTTCAGAATGGCTTAGCATCGATTTGTTCTCCAAAACCTGCAGCACTAAAGCTGACATGAACAAAACTTTGGCCAATTGGATAAAAATAGCCATTATATGTCTTAAGAACTAGTCTGACTAATTAGCATTTAGCCAAGGGGCAATCTGTCTTACTTTTCACTATCAAATTAGACCAATCTACGTTTTTATGTAACTGACTACTTTTTATGTAACTGAATTTATGAACAGCCATAAGAAAAAGATAAAGAAAAAGAAAGAAAAGATGACTAATTACACTAACAAGACTATTCCTGGTGCAACAGACGTAGACCAGTGAGAGCTGTGCATGTTAGTGCACCCGCCTCCCACACCAGAGACCCCGGTTCGAATCCCACTCAGAGCGGGTCAAGTAGGACCGGTCACATTTGGTGCCATGACCAGGATGGGAGTGAGGTTTAAGGCAACTGATGCTAGAGGCTGTGATCTTTAGTGTCCTTGTTAGCTAGTCTGCCTCCCATGCTAGAGACTCAGTTCGAATCCCACTCGGAGCGGGTTGAGTGGCGTATTGTGCTTCAGTGGAAGCAAGGAAATCTGATCGTTTGTATTAAGTTCAGATGCTCAGTGACACATTTTATTAGCAATTTACAAATTGTAGTAAAATATCATATAGAACACTGTGTTTAACATTGGCTCTGTGATTTTTCTGTGGTAGAATAATAACATTGAACTTTCCATGGAGAAAGGATATGTGGTCCTGAAATTCCAAGGCAACATGTGGAAATCTACTAATCAGTACCAGGATGGTGAATGGCATTATCTCACTGTTGCAGGACAGGGTCAGGGGTAAGATTCATTTGATTTGATACCATACATTTTTTTGATATCCCAAAATTGGTATGGAAACCTAGCTATTGTAACATAACGTAAGGGAGGATTTCCTTACTATAAATTATATTCTAACACCCCTGCCTATGAGAAGTGTGATGATAGCCATATAAATGGTTAATGTGCAGTGGTAAATACTGGTAAACATGAGTCTCTTGAATTGTAAATGTGCCTCTTTTTTTTTTATATATTAATGTTCACCTTTGTTTTAGAATTGAACTTCGTATTGATGAAGAAGATGTTGGACAGAGAGTGAGAGACTCTTCATCTGGACTGTATTCCTCTAGCTTACTCCTGGGCAAGGACAACTTTAAGGGCTGCATCTCCAACCTTTATCTCAGGAGGTCACTATTTCTAACATTTATTAAAAACCTATTATTTCTGCACTGGAAAGTCTCCCCACTTGCCTAGATTTCCTTGTAAACATATATTTACATTATCTGAGTTTATACCAGTACAAATGTGTCAGCTCTTACATGTTTGTGTATGTGTGTGTTTGCAGAACTGATTCTCTTTATAGAGCAGAGGACCTGAGTACTTACTCTTCCAGAGGAGACGTGCTGTTGAGCAAATGCAGTGCCACGCAAAATATGTAACCACGGAGTAACTATTAGTAGGTCAGTTTATTTTTTGCACCATTAACAGCATTACAATATTGGGTTTTGAGTCAACAGCAAACTCAGTGTTCTGTTTTGTGTTCTTTGTTTCCAGAGATGAAGAGTACCTGACACAAACATTTTACAGGGAGATATTTGGAATTTTGACAGAATAACCAAGTTACTTTAACCGGCTACTGCGCTCTACATGTTATTTTCATAATTGAAGACATTTTAATTGCATATCTGTAGTCGTACTTAATATCAAGGTGCCATAACTTATATAAAAGATGCATAGTAAAAGAATACAATTACAATTTTATAATATTGGAAACTTTAGTTCTGTTATTGAGAGGATGCAGCTCATCTAAACACTGATCCATCAGCTTGGTTGGCATTGCAATGTTTGCAAACAGTATATCAAACCTATTTTGTTGATCCTGGAACATTCCTGTCCAAAAATCTAATCATAACCATATCTCTACCCCTATACCTAACCCTAACCCTACCCACAAGTTATCCCTAAAAAGCTGAGGGAAATGATTGTTGAATAGAACTGATGTAGAAACATCAATCCTAAACTTGACACAAACTGTAAACTTGTAAACCCTCAAATCTGATTGGTTGATTGAAATGTTGTTCCAGGAACACTTGGTGATATCAGGTTCTGTCGTCTTGAACAATGAGGGACTTTTTTTTGGCTGCTTACGTGAATAAAATACATTTTACAAAATTAAATTGTGTACTTAAATTATTAAAAACAATGTCTTCTTTTGTCTTAACATTTTAATGAATGAATGAATGAATGAATGAATGAAGTTTTCCAAAGTGACATTAAGTTAGGTAATGTTAGTCTTCAAAAACTTATCTGTGAAGTTGATTAAGCTTAAAGAAAACCTAATAGAAGATATAGGCCACAAAAACTACAAACTCTACACAGGGGTGTGAACATAAAATCATATAGAATTAGAAATAGAATTAGTTTACATTTCACTGCCGGTTGTTTTACATTTCACTGCTGGTTGTATATTCTGTATATAACTGTGTATGTGACAAATAAAACTCTTGAATCTTGATCTTGAAATGACACCTCACTGTAAAACTGTAACAGCATCATCTGGAACTGACACCTCTTTTTTATTAATATTGCAGCTAAATATTGATTGATATTGACTGAGAAAACAAGGCATAACACAATCACCACAACACAAAGAAAACAGGCCACAACTCAACAGAAACAAGGCACAACACAATGGAAAAAAGCCACAATACAGCGGAGAGATGTCAAAATACAACAGAATCAAGACACAACACAACAGAATTGCTACAAAACGACGGAAACAAGGCACTACAAAACAGAGTCACCATAATGTGATGGAAACAAGGCTTACCACAACCACAACACAATGGAAACAGACCACCTAGGGGGTATTCCAGAAAGCAAGGTTAACTTACCGTCACATATACCTTGAACTCTCGGTTGATTAACCCAAACCTTGCTTACTCGAGGTATGCTGGTTCCAAAAACGTCCAGCAGTAAGTTCAGACAACCCAGAGTATGTTAACCGTGAACACACAAGACATTCTCAACAGAGCAACGAATCGATGATTCACCATTGAAACTAAGAAAGAGCGTGCCATTCCACTTCCTCTTCTTCGTTTGTTTAATGGCGAGTTACATAACCTACTTAGTGCATATTGCCACCTATTTGGTGGTTATGCAATCATTTTTTCAATGTCTTCGTTTAATAAGTAATCTTTATTCACTGAGAATAAGGATTATATTGTTTGTTTGATGCTAATTAATTGAATGCAGATCCATGTGTGAGATGACAATAAACTAAATAAATATATTTGAATTTAACTAATTGAACTAGTTCAAAAGCCCGTTATGAAGAAAAAAAGACCAAGGACCAAGACATCACCCGGCATGGCGCAGCCAGGGCCCCACCCTGGAGCCAGGCCCGCATGGGGCATGGCCGGGCTCAGCCCGAATGAGCAACGTGGGGCCACCGTCCCATGAGCTCACCACCTGCAGGTGGGATCATAAGGGGCTGGTGCATAGTAGATCGGGCTGCAGCCGGGGGCGAGGGCCCCAGAGACCTGATCTCTGGACACGGAAACTGGCTCTAGGGACATGGCGGGGAAGGAGTCTGAGCTTGTATGTGAGATTGAGAGGTACAGACTAGAGATAGTCGGGCTCAGCTCCACATACAGCTTGGGCTCTGGAACCACACTTCTTGAGAGAGGTTGGACTCTCTACCACTCTGAAGTTGCCCATGGTGAGAGGCGGCGGGCTGGTGTGGGTTTGCTTATAGCTCCCCAGCTCAGCCACCATGTGTTGGAGTTCAACCCGGTGAACGAGAGGGTTGCTTCCCTGCGCCTTCCGGTCGGGGACAGGTCTCTCACTGCCGTATGTGCCTACAGGCCGAACAGCAGTCCAGAGTACCCGGCCCTCTTGGAGTCTCTGGGAGGGGTGCTGGAAAGTGCTCCGAATGGAGACTCCGTTGTTCTGCTGGGGGACTTCAATGCCCACGAGGGGTGTGATTGGGAGGAACGCCCCCCTGATCTGAACCCGAGCGGTGTTCTGATATTGGATTTCTGTGCTAGTCACGGCTTGTCCATAATGAACCCCATGTTCAAGCATAGGGGTGTCCATCAGCGCACGTGGCACCAGGACACCCTAGACCGGAGATCGACTTTGTGGTCATCTCATCTGACCTCCGGCCGTATGTCTTAGACACTCAAGTGAAGAGAGGGGCGGAGCTGTCAACTGATCACCACCTGGTGGTGAGTTGGATCCGATGGTGGGGGAGGAAGCTGGACAGACTCAGCAGACCCAAATGTACTGTGAGGGTCTGTTGGGAATGTTTGGATGAGACCCCTGTCAGAGAGATCTTCAACTCCCACCCCCGGCGGAGCTTCGACCGGATCCTGAGAGAGTCTGGAGATATTGAGTCTGAGTGGACCATGTTTGTCGACACGGTTGCTTGGAGTTGTGGCCGCAAGGTCTCCAGTGCCTGTCGAGGCAGCAATCCCCGAACCCAGTGGTGGACACCGGAAGTAAGGGATGCCATCAAGCTAAAGAAGGAATCCTATCGGGCCTGGCTGACTTGTGGGACCCCTGAGGCAGCTGACGGGTACCGGCTGGCCAAGCGGACTGCAGCCCGTGTAGTTATGGAGGCAAAAAATCGGGCCTGGGAGGAGTTTGGTGAGGCCATGGAGAAAGACTATCGGTTGGCCTCGAAGAGATTCTGGCAAACCGATCAATGCCTCAGGAGGGGGAAGCAGTGCCCTACCAACACTGTTTACAGTTTACAGCTGTTGACCTCAACTGGGGATATTGTCGGACAGTGGAAGGAATACTTTGAGGATCTCCTCAATCCTTCCAACGTGTCTTTCATTGAGGAGGCAGAGGCTGAGGGCTCGGAGGTAGACTAGTCCATCACCCGGGCTGAAGTCACCAAAGTAGTTAAACAGCTCCTCGGTGGCAAAGCACCGGGGGTGAATGAGATCCGCCCGAGTACCTGACGTCTCTAGATGTTTGGGGCTGTCTTGGCTGACACACCTCTGCAGCATCACATGGCGGTTGGGGACAGTGCCTTTGGACTGGCAGACCGGGGTGGTGGTCCCACTTTTCAAGAAGGGGGACCGGAGGGTGTGTTCCAACTATAGGGGGATCACACTTCTCAGCCTCCCCAGAAAAGTCTCCGGGGTACTGGAGAGGAGAATTTGGCCGATAGTGGAACCTCGGATTCAGGAGGAACAGTGTGGTTTTCGTCCTGGTCATGGAACACTGGATCAGCTCTATACCCTCTCCAGCTGGAGGGTTCATGGGAGTTTGCCCAACCAATCCACATATGCTTTGTGGATTTGGAGAAGGCATTTGACCGTGTCCCTCGTGGCTCTGGGAGTATGGGGTCCTTAGGGCTCTTTGGCCCTGTATGACTAGAGCAGGAGTTTGGTTCGCATTGCCGGCAGTTTCAAGTCGGAACTGAAAGTTGAGGTTATCCGCTAATTTACTCTTAAACATACCCAGGTATGTCACATAACCTGTTTTCTGGAACACCCCCCCAGGACACAACACAACAAAATCACCACAACACAACAGAAACAAGACACAACACAACAGAGTTGCCACAAAACAATGTAAACAAGGCACAACACAACGGAAACAAGCCACAACAGTCTTGTCACAACACAATGAAAGTTGGCCACAACACAACAGAAACAAGCCAAAACAACAAAATCACCACAACACAACGGAAACAAGCTACAACTCAATGGAAACAAGTCATATAACGAAAACAAGTCAAAACACAAATTAAATTAAAGCTGCAAGCAGCAATGATGGGCCCAAGCCGGTGGCACCACCACCCTGGTGGCATCAGCTTAACTGTGCACAGCAGGCAATAGGCATTTAAAATGGGAAAACATAAAAATGATTACGTCAAAATAATTTGAATTCACCACATTAACTGCAGCAGTTGGTGCTGCTATGACCACTAACCACAACAGCCACATCTATGACATCAATTACATTTTATTAATTTCATGTCAGATGATGTCAAATGTCAATTTCAAATGAGTACAGAATACCGTCTGAATGCTAATGTTGTATTATCCTAACACTTCTCTTCACGTTTTTTGACCTACTTTAACTACCGTTTGTGCACCAATCTTATGCACCAAAAAGCATGCTTTCATTTCAATATGTGTGGCATCCAATAAAATTGGTAAGAGTAAGATGTGTGTCTAAATTTTATGGAAGTTTATTATAAACAGCCACTTTTATAAAATCATGTAAAATTTACTTTTTTAATAAATTTTAATTATATCCGTAAATAATTAATTTAAAGACATATGCGTCATACGTGATCTTTGCAAACACAGCACATGACCGTCTGTAAAGCCTGTGTATAGAAAAAACACACGCACTCCTCTGTGAAAAAAAGAGTACTGTCTGAATGAGTACATGAAATCACAGATCAAATGTCACAAAGTTATTTAGAAAACTAGTCATGTCCAAACAAAGTCTAGTATTTATCTAGAATTAACTAATTATATAAAACTTTATTGCACGATGTACAAATTAATGAGTTCAGAATGACATTCAGAATACAGCAGCTGAACCCGTCCCCCTTCCACACACACACACACACACACACACACATAGCCAGAGGCAGAGAGAGGCAGGTTTTTAAAAAAATGAAACAATACTGCCCTCTTTTGGGATATACAAACCCAATTCCAAAAAAGTTGGGACACTGTACAAATTGTGAATAAAAAAGGAATGCAATAATTTACAAATCTCATAAACTTATATTTTAAGTCAAGTCAAGTCACCTTTATTTATATAGCGCTTTTAACAAGTCCAATTGTTTCAAAGCAGATTCACATTGTTAACAGGAAAATAATGCAACAGAATTTGTACAGCCGTTCTGGTGAAACAGTGATGTTATCCAGCTAATTTCAAGTATCATATAGTGTCAATGCGGGCAGATCGGTAATATAGATGAAATTTAGGTGTCCCCAACTGAGCAAGCCAAAAGCCAGAGGCAACGGTGGCAAGGAACCAAAACTCCTTCAGGGTGAGAATGGAGAAAAAAACCTTGGGAGAAACCAGGCTCAGTCGGGGTGCCAGTTCTCCTCTGGCCGACGAACAAACAGTGTATGATTATAATTCTGGCAACATAGCAGGTCTTAATTCATATTAGGTAAATAGATATTTGTAAGATTATTCAAAAGATTAGAGTCGTCACGCCGAAGACGGATTTAATGAGGATGTCGTGTCGATGCAGCATTTATGGGTGTGGGGGCCTAACAATCATTTACTGATTTGAATAATAGAAATTGATAATGTTTTATGTGTAAGCCATAGTAAAGAGATGCGGTTTTAGTCTAGATTTAAACAGACAGAGTGTGTCTGCTTCCCGAACAATGCTAGGAAGACTGTTCCAGAGTTTAGGCGCTAAATAGGAAAAGGATCGACCGCCTGCAGTTGATTTTGATATTCTAGGTATTATCAACTGGCCAGAGTTTTGAGACCGCAATAGACGTGATGGAGTATAATGCGTTAAGAGTTCGCTCAAGTACTGGGGAGCTAAACCATTTAGTGCTTTGTAAGTAATAAGCAAGACTTTAAAATGTATACGATGTTTAATAGGGAGCCGGTGCAGTGTTGACAGAACCGGGCTAATATGGTCATACTTCCTTGTTCTAGTAAGAGCTCGAGCTGCTGCGTTTTGGACCAGCTGGAGTTTGTTTATTAAGCGAGCAGGGCAACCACCCAGTAAAGCATTACAATAATCTAGCCTTGAGGTCATGAACGCATGAATTAACTGTTCAGCATTTTGCATCGAAAGGATGTGCCATAATTTAGATATATTTTTAAGATGGTAGAATGCAGTTTTACAGATGTTAGAAACGTGGCTTTCAAATGAAAGATTGGTATCAAAGAGCACACCCAGGTTCCTAACTGACAACGAGGACTTGACAGAGCAGCCATCGAGTGTTAGACAGTATTCTAGGTTACTACTTGCAGAGTTTTTTAGTCCAGTAATTAAAAATTCAGTTTTTTTCTGAATTAAGTTGCAGGAAATTACTAGACATCCAATGTTTTATATCAGCTATGCATTCCGTTAATCTTGTGAATTGGTAAGTTTCGTCAGGCCGTGAAGAAATATAGAGCTGAGTATCGTCAGCATAACAATGAAAACTAACACCATGCTTCCTAATGATATCTCCCAGTGGTAGCATGTACAGGGTGAAGAGCAACGGTCCTAGCACTGAGCCCTGCAGTACTCCATACTGAACTTGTGATCGGTGTGACATCTCTTCATTTACTGCTACAAACTGATAACGGTCAGATAAGTATGATTTAAACCATGCCGATGCAGTTCCAGTAATGCCAACATAATTTTCGAGTCTATTCAAAAGAATGTTGTGGTCGATAGTATTGAATGCAGCGCTAAGATCGAGTAACACTAATAGAGAGATACAACTATGATCGGATGATAAGAGTAAATCATTTGTAACTCTGATGAGAGCAGTCTCAGTACTATGATACGGTCTAAATCCTGACTGGAAATCCTCACAGATACCATTTCTTTCTAAAGAAGGAGCACAATTGTGAAGACACTGCCTTTTCCAGTATTTTTGACAGAAAGGGTAGATTTGAGATCGGCCTGTAATTGACTAATTCTGTAGGATCAAGTTGAGGTTTTTTAATAAGTGGTTTGATAATAGCCAACTTAAAAGTTTTCGGTACATATCCTAATGACAAAGATGAGTTAATGATATTAAGAAGAGGATCTATGACCTCTGGTAGCTCTTTTAATAGCCTAGTCGGTATAGGGTCGAGCATACATGTTGTTGATTTAGATGATTTAACGAGTTTAGCCAATTCTTCCTCTCCTATAGCAGTGAATGAATGTAATTTTTTCTCAGTGACACAACAATGCTCTGTCTGATGTGACACTGTAGTAGACAGCTGCATGGTTATAATTTTCTTCCTAATATTATTGATCTTACACATAAAGAAATTCATAAAGTCATTACTGCTGTGCTGTTTACAACCATCAGAAGTAGAAGCTTTATTTTTGGTTAACTTAGCCACTGTATCAAATAAATACCTAGGGTTGTGTTTGTTTTCTTCTAAGAGAGTCGAGAAATAAGCAGATCTAGCAGTTTTATGGCCTTTCTGTATGCGATCATACTCTCTTTCCATGAATTACGAAAAACCTCTAGTTTTGTTTACTTCCAGTTGCGCTCCATTTTTCTGGCTGCTGTTTTAAGGGCCCGGGTGTGCTCGTTGTACCATGGCGTTGGACTATTTTCTTTAATCTTCTTTAAGCACCGGGGAGCAACTGTATCTAAAATGCTGGGAAAAAGAGATTCAATAGTTTCTGTTGCAAAATCGAGTTCCTCTAGGCTATCTGGGATGCTGAGGAGATGAAACTGATGAGGAAGATTATTTAAAAAGCAATCTTTAGTGGCGGCAGTGATAGTTCTGCCATATTTGAAGCGAGGGGACGGCTTTGCAGCCTTAGCTAAATTAAGTATACATGATACTAGGTAATGATCTGAGATGTCGTCGCTCTGCTGCAGAATTTCAATGGTATCAACATTTATTCCATGTGATAATATTAGGTCTAGAGTATGATTAAGGTGATGAGTGGGTCCTGACACGTGTTGCCTTACTCCAATAGAGTTTAGAATGTCTCTAAATGCTAATCCCAATGCATCTTTTTCATTATCTACATGGATATTAAAATCACCAACAATTAGTACTTTATCTGCAGCCAGTACTAACTCTGATAGAAAGTCAGCAAATTATTTGATAAAGTCTGTATTGTGCCCTGGTGGCCTGTATACAGTAGCCAGCACAAATGTCAAACGGGATTTATCAATTACACTACATAATGCTACATAAAGCACCAAAACTTCAAAATAATTTTATTTGAAACTAGACTTCTGAGTAAACCTGAAGATATTATTATAAATTACAGCAACCCCTCCCCCTTTACCTTTCAGACGCGGCTCGTGTTTATAACAATAATCTTCTGGGGTGGACTCATTTAAAGTAATGTAGTTGTCAGGTTTTAGCCAGGTTTCTGTCAAACACAGCACATCTAGATTATTATCTGTAATAATATCATTAACAATAAGCGCTTTTGGGGAAAGGGATCGAATATTCAGCAACCCAAGCTTTATCATTTGATTATCTGTATTATATCTGTTGTTTATTTGTTGGACATTAATTACATTTTTACTGTTGAGTGGTCTTGATGGTTTTTTGTATTTACTAATTCGGGGAACAGACACAGTCTCTATGTGATAATATCTAGGTGAAAGTCTCTATGTGTTGGGATTTATCTGACTTCTGTAACGGGAGACAGCTAGCAGACGGTCGGGGAAGCCAGTCCGTCTGCTTCCTGACCTGGGCCCCAGTTAGTCAAGGTTTAGCTTTAAGACTATATGCCAAATTACTAGAGAGAAGAGCGGCACCACTCCGAGAAGGATGGATGCCGTCCCTCTTCAACAGGTCAGGTCTGCCCCAAAAGCTTTTCCAATTGTCTATGAATCCTATGTTATTTTGCAGACACCACTTAGACAACCAGCCATTGAGTGATGATAGTCTGCTAAGTATCTCATCACTCCTTTTAACAGGGAGCGGACCAGAACAAAAAACTGCATCTGCCATTGTACTTGCGAGTTCACACACCTCTTTAATGTTAATTTTGGTGATCTCCAACTGGTGAAGTCGAACATCGTTAGTGCCGACGTGAATAATAATCTTAGAGAAATTACAATTAGCTTTAACCAGCACTTTTAAATTTGCTTTGATGTCAGGCGCTCTGGCTCCCGGTAAACATGTGACTATGGTGGCTGGTGTCTCTATTTTCACATTCCGTGTAATAGAATCACCAATAACTAGGGCACTTTCAACAGGATTCTCAGTGGGTGCGTCACTGAGTGGGGAGAACCTGTTTGATGTTCTAATCGGAACGGAAGAGTGTTTTTTTGATCCACGACTATGCCGTCTGACCGTCACCCAATTGCCCTGCTGCACGGACTCTACAGCCGGAACCGAACAATGTACAACGTTCACTAAGCTAGTCGCATCCAAAGCAGTCGCATCCTTTACATTTCACTGCCGGTTGTATATTCTGTATATAACTGTGTATGTGACAAATAAAACTCTTGAATCTCTTGAATCTCAGTGTCTAAAGCTGTTACATTCTCACTACTCTCAAATAAAGTCTGGATGCGTGTCTCTAATTCTGAAATCTTCTCCGTCAGCCTGACTATCTCCTTACATTTATCACATGTGAAGCCCTGCTCGCCAACGGAGACAGATACACTAAACATGAAACATGCGGTGCAAGTGACAATGACTGGAGAAGAAGACATGGCTTACCGTATTTGTTGATTAATCCAACTTAACAAAGTTGTTTGATGGAGTCTATTTACTAATCCAACTCACCACAGTTGTTTAGTGAACTCAGAAAACAGGAAATCCGGGTGCAGAGATGGCAAGCTAACAGGCTAGCGAAAAGCTAACGTGCAATAGTGATTTTGATTAAAAGCTAGTGATGTCAGATTTAATGTGGTAGGCAGTGTTAGACAATATATGAAGATGAGTAGGTTATAATTAGCAGTTTAAACAACAGATAATTATATCAAATAAAAATCCCAAAAGAGCAGAGCAGAGCACATGCGAGCACAGCAGCAACAGCAAACAGGGTAGACAGGAGCAATCAAAGACAGGAGCAATCAATCCAAGACAGGACAGGTGTGCTCTGGTTTGGGAGAGAACCTGGTGGGAGTCTTTGCACTAATGTTAGTCTCAAGTCATGTGCAGTTGCACACAAGAAAATCACCAATCACTGGACGTGGCAATCAAACATCAATTTAAAGAATTATTAACATACAGTAATAATCATGAAATATTTTGAATGAGACTCGAGTGGACTCGGGAATAAGTCCAATTCCTAATATGTTTGAATACGAGTCAATACCAAATCCAAATGCACACGAGTCCATGACAAGACCGAGTCACAAGTATACAACACTGATTTAAGGGTTAATACTCATGATTTGCTATTCCTGCTTAATCTGATATTTTATTGTTTATTATGGTATTTGTATTCAAATTTCATTCAAAATGCCCTGTAGTAGAAAAGATAAAAAAACACAACTATACAGCCAGAGTCACCCCAGGCAGAAGGCCGTAACAGAACCTGCCTCTGTCCTTAGTGGACAACTCTCACTTTAGGCATTTCATGTCAGAAGTGGAAGAAAAAATATAGTCCAGTTAGTAGGTGGACTTTGGGCGGACAACTACATGACCTAACAATGATCAAAGAGGCCATGATCAAAAACAATCTAGAAGACAGGATTTGTGCCTTTTTCTGTTGACGTTTGGATTGACAGGACCATGAGGGGTTTCACAGGAGTAACGGCCCATTACATGACCTTAGAAGAGAAGAAAACTCCAAGACTGGAGTCAGTTCTGCTGAGTTGTGACAGATTCACTGGATCACACACAGGTGAAAGGATCTGTGACAAATTTGAATGAATCTGTGAACGTTTTGGCCTCAAACATAATCCTGCAGCTGTATCTAATAGATGGAATTCTACACAATGGCTCTGTCTTGGATCAGCAGGGGGGAACTCAACTGTACATGCCAGAGAAAGTCTGCAACATCATCCTGTGGGGTTCCATGGGGTGCCAGGAGGTGTTCCGATGCAGCCAGAAGATGTTCTGATGCAGCCACCAATGCCCAGAGAGCCGTGGCCAGCACAGCCCCAAATGAGGGCCTTACAAAGGAGACAGGACCCCATTCAACGCTTCTAAAATACACTTTGTTATGTTTGGCAAGTATGCTATTTATTTAATGAGGAACAAGGGCAACACACGTGTAATGGAGGCCAGCTAGTAAGAGTTGTGCAGGTAACCTCACTCCCCTGATCTCAATAGGCATACTAGCGACTGACACTAGAGACTGCAGTCTTTAACATCCTTGTTAGTGTGTCCACCTCCTATGCCGACGACCTGGGTTCAAGGCCCGCACAGAATGAGGCAAGTAGGACCTGAAGGGTTACATTGGTGCTGTGACCTGGATGGGATTGAGGTTTAGGGGGTGAGTGTAACAGAGGCCAGCTAGTGAGAGCTGTGCAGGTAAACCTCACTCCCCTGGCCTCAAGGGGCGCACTAGCGACAGATATTAGAGACTGCGGTTAGTGCGCCCGCCTCCCATGCCAGTGACCCGGGTTCGAGGCCCGCACAGAGCGGGGTGAGCAGAACCCTTAGTGGCTTGGCTCTGACTGATCTGCAAGAGAAAAAATAATTAAACATGGTTGCAACATGCTTCTTCAAGTCAGATAATTTTTTCTTCAATTCATGGCAACATGAGTTTTTACATTGAGTCAAACAATTTTCAACTTTTTTATAAGGTGCCTTAACTACAAGATTCAACTCACTTTTCAAAGTCAGTTTAACTTAGTTTAATCTGAAATAACTTATACAGCCGATAGTTTAAGGCAGCAAAAAAATTTGTATGTGTATATTTAAAAGTGAAACAATAATATAATTAAATAATAATAAATAACATGAAATTATATTTACAAACATTAGGCAATTAAATATTCAAACCTCAGCTGGTGTTCGATTCACGGTGCCAAAGTTGTTGACCGCAGCTGCGATCTCGATCCAAACTGCATTTTTCCGACTTCCTTTGATTCCCCTTTTCAAGTTGCCAAATACCACAAGCTGGTTCAACTGAACTTGCAAGGTCAGAATTTCCATCTCTAGGTCAGAGAAGTTCCTCTTCTTACATTTCTCCATGTCGTAAACTCTAGGGGCGAGGCTTCTAAACCGTGAATTTTTAGGCCGCAATATTTATCTCTCACATATTCTAATTAATCTTTTGAAAACTCTCTTGTGCTCATGCATTTATTTGACCAAAAATACAGAATAACTCAATTTAAAATAATGTTTTTCTATTTTAATATACTGTAAAATATCATTTATTTCTGTGATGCAAAGCTGAATTTTCATCAGCCTCAATTTTCATTCATTTATTCATCCAAGAATCCTGAAAAAAAGTATCACAGGTTATAAAAAATATTAAGAAGCACAGCAGTTTCTAACATTGATAATAAATCAGCAAATAAGAATGATTTCTGAAGGATTATGTGACACTGAAGACTGGAGTAATGGCTGATGAAAATGTTTACATCAAAATAAATTAGTTTTTAAAGTATATTAAAATAGAAACCATTATTTTAAATTGTAATAATATTTCACATTATTATTATTATTATTATTATTATTATTATTATTATTATTATTCCATCCATCCATCATCTTCCGCTTATCCGGGGCCGGGTCGCGGGGGCAACAGTCTAAGCAGAGACGCCCAGACTTCCCTCTCCCTAGTCACTTCCTCCAGCTCTTCCGGGGGAACCCCGAGGCGTTCCCAGGCCAGCCGGGAGATGTAATCCCTCCAGCGTGTCCTAGGTCTTCCCCGGGGCCTCCTCCTGGTGGGACATGCCCAGAACACCTCCCCGGGAAGGCGTCCAGGAGGCATTCAAAATAGATGCCTGAGCCACCTCAACTGGCTCCTCTCGATGTGGAGGAGCAACGGCTCTACTCTGAGCTCCTCCCGAGTGACCGAGCTTCTCACCCTATCTCTAAGGGAGCGCCCAGCAACCCTGCGGAGAAAGTTCATTTTGTATCCGGGATCTTGTCCTTTCGGTCATGACCCACAGCTCATGACCATAGGTGAGAGTAGGAACATAGATTGACTGGTAAATCGAGAGCTTCATCTTACAGCTCAGCTCCTTCTTTACCACGACAGACCAGTACATCGACCGCATTACTGCAGAATTATTATTATTATTATTATTATTATTATTATTATTATTATTATTATTATTATTTTCTTTATTTTTGATCAAATAAATACAGGCTTGAATGACCATGAGACTTCTTTCAAAAACATAAAAATAAAATGTGTCCAATCTTTTGACAGGTACTGTATATAATTTAAATATAATAGGCCTATACAACATTTTGTTAATACAATAGTTGATCCTGTTATCAGTATCTTCATCCTTAGCTTCCTCTCACATACCCTACCGGAGTCAAAGGCTCATTCATTATGCAGCTCATTATGCATTATTTTGTTCTCTCAGGTGTGAATCACAGCATTATTCATGATTGTTCACGCCTCTTCGCATATGGCTTTTGTAAAGAAAAAGTGTCTTACAAACTTTTAATCAATATATTGTTTTATGTGAATTAGCAGGCACAATGATTCTCAGATCCGTTTGAAGCAAAACCTCTAGGCAACAACACCCATTAGTCAAAAGTCTTGTGGACACATATCTATTGTGTGTTTTGTGGCCTTAATTCAGTGACTTAAATTATTATTAAAAAAAAAAAAAAAAAAAAAAACCCATAAACATTATTCTCTCAAAAATACAAGCATGTACATACATGTTGCTCACATATTACGGTAGCCCAGATTGTGATGAATAGAGTCTAATGACACTTTTGCCATTAATGTGTTTATAAGCAACTGAAAAAAGTACAAATGTCAGAGCATGTTCCAAGGTTCGTATGATCACAAAACTCGGTGCTCCAACATGTGAATAGATCACCACCCGAATGCATGAGTTTTATCACTGAGGTGGCATGCAAATTTATTTTACGGACGTACACATGAGAAACAATTACCGTCCGAATAGGGCTAATGTCAGTGTTTTTCTCCCACCACCAGCATAATTTAGTTGCCGTCCAAATCCACATCTCTGAGTTTACAAGAAGAGATCACTTCAAAATTTTAATTTTGAGCATACGATAACCGTTGTGCTTCACTCTAATTTGCATGTATTTTAAAGATGTACACTTTTATTACTGAAATGCTGGAAAATACTTAAAAGAACAATATGTCATCACGCTGTCAAAAACAAAAAGGAGAAAGAGAAAAAAAGCACGTAAACATTTGAAATGGGCCATTATTGTGGCAGCAATATATGCAATGCAATTTTAAAATATGCATATACAATTATAAACATTAAAAATATAAACCAAGCAGCTTTATATTTACCTCATGTGAATAAGAGGCTGCATTAACTTATTTCTACTAATTTTTAAAATTACATCCATCATTTTGACATAAAATGCAAGATAGAAAACCATTTCTAATATAGCATGTCTATCTTCCTATTTTTAAACAGGATAATTAATTAATCATAATAAATAAGACATACGTTTTCTATTATTAAATTAAATATGACTTTATTATTATTATTATTATTATTATTATTATTATTCAAAGCATATGACATTTTATTTACAACAGACAATCATGCAACTGACCACGTAAGCAGAGCGTTCCAGGGTTCGTAAAATCACAAAACTCGCTCCTCCACCGTGAATAAATCACCATCCAAATGCATGAGATTTATGACTGAGGTGCCATCCAAATTTATTTCTACAGGCATTTAAACAATTAGCATCTGAATAGGTCTTTTGTCAGTATTTTCGAGAAGCATCTGGCTGCAGTCCATGGGCGAGTGGAGCTCCATGAAATACGTCACATCCACTTGAATTAATAAAGGAGGGTCAAGATGGCATCGTTGTGAGCTCTTCGAAATTTAATTCAGGTATTTTTACCTCAGTATCGCTACATTGGCAGACTGATGCTGCTGTAACATGGAAACTTAATGTAGCTCAAGAACAGTGCGTAGAGCGCTTAATGGAATGATTTTCCATGGCTGAGCAGCTGCATCCAAGCCTTACATCACCAAGTGCAATGCAAATCGTTGGATGCAGTGGGGTAAAGCATGCTGACACTGGACTCTAGAGCAGTGGAGAAGTGTTTTCTGGAGTGACAAATCACACTTTTCTGTCTGGCAATCCGATGGAAGAGTCTGGGTTTGGCAGTTGCCAGGAGAACGGTACTTGTCTGACTGCATTGTGCCAAGTGTAAAGTTTTGTGGATGGGGGATTATGGACCGGGGCTGTTTTTCAAAACTGTTTAACAGCTGTTTTTTTGTGTGTAGGCAGCATAAACAACCCTTTCACTGTCAGTCAAAGCTATGAACGCTGGGCACCCTGGATTGGGAGTGAAAAGCATCAAAGTGGCACTGTTCTTAACACAGAGAGAGAGAACATAAGTGAGAACATTTCCCTCTTCAACTGAAACACAGCTGAGCAGTGTTACTGAGGACCATCTGATTGATGAGCTGGCAAAACAAAAGGTGATGTTGTCTGGTGATGAAGGTGATGAACCTCTCAGGGTTTGAGGTATACGAAAGTTTGTCATAAATATTATCAGGTTGGAGTTGTGAGAAAATTGTGCAGAGCCTACAACATCGACAACAAGGGCTCCCGCCTTGATCTCATAACAAGACTGAAGGAGAACATGAAGAGCAGACAAACGTATGACAAGGTCTTCCAAATCATATGGGGGTGCATCTGGTAAGTTACAGTGTTGCTCCATAAACCATGATATTAAGTTATTAATATCGCAGGTGGATGGTCTGTTGTACTTTGCCCACTTAGCATTGCATACATAATCAAATTGAATCTACGTGCTGAAAGTCCTAGGGACTTTGCAGACCTTCGACTCTTCTGGAAGCACTTCCCCAAATGTCTGTGTTTATGATTTCGCAAGAGGTTTGGTGACGCATCAATTTGCGGTTTCCTCATTTACTGCCTTTCCAGCCTTATAAGGGCAGACTGTCTGAACCCACAGAAGAGAATGTGAAGGCAGTCAGGGATGGAAAATTGCAGGTGTCACTGCCATGGCTATATGAAAGGGTGCACTGTGGGGAGGAAAATGCTCATCCAGTCACTGGATCATTTGAGCACTATGTCTTAAATGACCACTTCCATGAGAAAAACTCCACAGATCCAAAGGACATACTACGCAGGATCCAACATGTCCCTGAGTTGAAAGGGTGGTTAAATAGCCAAGTTGCAGAGCAATTTTTTTCCCAAAATGCATAAAAGCAACTAGTTTTTATTTTAGTAGTTTTATTTGTCATTTGTCATTTTATTTTGTATATATATATATATATATATATATATATATATATATATATATATATATATATATATATATAATCTGTAGAATTATAAATAAATCAAGTAGAAAAAATAAATAAATAGAGAAGTGGAATAAAATAAGTGAAATAAACTGTGCAGTGAGTAAACTGTAGACTTATAAATATGTGGTTAACAGAAATGTACAAAGTATAATGTGCAAACAGGTTTATAACAGGTTGTTACACAGCAACAACAAGAACAGAAAGTGCAGTGCAATGTCAGTATATCGATGTTTATCCTGAAGTGAAGTCACGTGATATTAAGTGACTGAGTTCAGGAGTCTGATGGCCTGGGGGAAGAAGCTCCTCCTGAGTCTCTCAGTTTTGGCCATCAGGCTTCAAAGCGCTACCAGATGGCAGCAGCGTGAAATGAGGGTTTGCAGGGTGATTAGAGTCCTTGATGATCTTAGTAGCTCTACCTTTGCAGCGTTTGGTGTAGACGTCCTGCAGAGACGGGAGAGCTGACCCTGAGATACGCTCGGATAAGCGCACAATTCTTTGCAGGGCTTTGCAGTCATGACTGGTGCTGTTCCCATACCACGCTGTGATGCACTGAGTTAATACACTTTCTATCACCCCTAAATAGAAAGTTTTCAGGATAGCTGGTGAAACCCTGAATTTCCTCAGCTGGCGCAGGTGGTACAGTCTTTGCCTGGCTTTTTTCACCTGTGTCTGAATGTGAGCAGTCCAGGTCAGGTCCTCGGAGATGTTTACACCCAGGTACTTGAAGCTGCTCACTCGCTCTACTGGTGATCCGGTGATTATGAGGGGGGAGTATGTCCGTTGCTGTCTCTTCCTGAAGTCCACAATCATTTCTTTGGTCTTGCCAACATTCAGAGAGAGACAGTTGTCCTGGCACCATGATGTTAGATGCTCCACCTCGTCCAAGTATGCCGTCTCATTGTTGTTGGAAATGAGGCCCAGGACAACAGTATCATCAGCAAATTTGATGATAGAGGTGGAGCTGTGTGTGGACAAACAGTCATGCGTGTAGAGAAAGTAGAGCAGGGGACTCAGGACACAGCCCTGTGGAGCTCCCACACTCAGGGTGATGGAGGTGGAGGTGGACTGGCCTACTCTCTCCACCTGAGGCCTGCCAGTGAGGAAGTCCTCAATCCAGTGGCAGAGAGAAGGATTCAGGCCGAGATCCAGGAGTTTGGCGGTTAGCTTAATGGGAACTATGGTGTTAAAGGCTGAGCTATAGTCAATAAATAGCAGCCTTACGTAGTTCCCACTTTTGCTGTGAGGGAGGAGTGGAGGACATGAGAGATGGCATCTTCAGTCGATTTATTGGGACGATAGACAAACTGAATAGGGTCCAAAGTGTCAGGAATGAAGGAGCAAATGTTGTTTTTAATGAGTCTCTCAAAGACCTTCATGACTATAGACGTGAGAGCCACTGGACGACAGTCATTTAGGCAGGAGGGTTTACTGTTCTTAGGGACAGGGATGATAGTGGATTTTTTGAAGGAGGTGGGGACCACAGATGTAGCGAGGGACTCATTAAAGATGGATGTAAATAACCTGGCGAGCTTATCAGCACAGGACCGCAGAACACGACCTGAAATACCATCCGGCCCGGCAGCTTTCCTGACGTCCACACGCTTGAGTGCCCTCCGAACTTCATCCTCTGAGACAGAGATCACGTGGTTGTTGCTGCTCTGAGTGATTCCCTCTGACGTGTCACTTGGCGGAGTCGCGCTGCCGCGATTACAATCAAAGCGAGTGTAGAAAGAGTTTAACTCGTTCACAAGCAACGGATCAGCTCTCACCTCTGCAGAGAATTTAGATCCAAAAGAACAGATGGACCTCAGTCCCTGCCACATGCGCCGGGAGTCATTGAGTTGGAAATGAGACTCCACTCGATTCCTTATAACGGAGCTTTGCAGCTTTAACTGCGTGTCGGAGAGCATAGCAGGATGATTTGTAGTCAGTCATGTCCCCCGATAGGAGACCGGCGTTGTATGCGGCAGTGCGTGTGTTCACTGCCGACTGCAGCGCGGATTGAATTCTCCACCCACGGTTTCTGATTTGAGAAGGATGTTATTGTTATTGTTTGTGTGGCTTGCTCTGTAAGCGTGTTGATGAAGCAAAGTGCCACATCCGTGAACTCACTGACATCAGATGAACTCGCCCGGAACATGTCCCAGTCGATGTCATCAAGAGCTGCCTGTAGCGCAGTCTCTGAATGGGGTGACCAGCGTTTAACTTCCCGCCTCACCGGGGGTTCCTGAACGAGCCTTTGTCTGTATTCAGGTGTGAGGAAAATGGCGGCATGATCCGATTTGCCAAAAACTGGAAGTGACCGAGCTTTATAGGCATTCTTAAACGGAGAGTAGCAATGATCCAGTGTGTTTGCTCCTCGTGTAGGACAGGAGACGTGCTGGTGAAAGTTTGGCAAGACTTTCTTTAGGTTTGCTTTGTTAAAATCGCCCGCAACGATGAACGCAGCATTGGGGTGTTTGTTTATGAAGCCGCTGGTAACATCATGAAGGCCAGATAAAGCCAGCCCTGTGTCTGCCTCTGGTGGAATGTAAACGGCAGTGGCGATGACCGAGGAAAACTCAACAACATGGCTTCATCAACCCATGTATTTCTTATGAGAAGTGTTATCCATCATCATAACACCTCCACAAATAGAGAACTTCTGGAGAGGCAGTTAAACTCTGGATGCCATCTGGAACTTCTGAGCATCATCACCTTGTCTGCTTTAGGACAAGGTGTCATAGGTTTAATGATGCAGTACTTTTCTGTGTTGAATTTACATAACATCAGTACACAGACATAGTTTTGTTTCAGTTTTTCTGTGCTCATGTCTTCTTTGTGTCCCCAGCCCAGCAATCAGCTGCATCAAATTGACAAAGCACATCTGTGGTGGCACAGGCACATTCAGCAACAAGTAAATTGCTTTAAAATGAATGATAATACAAAGTCCGTCATGTAAGTAAGCTTGACCCATGTGACGTAACAGTTCATGTTTTGTCAAAAATTTTAAACTTAACTGTAATGATATTCTAGTCATTTAATTGGTTCAAAACATTAAATGCTTTTGTACTCAACCTTAAGGACCTCGACTCACTATAGCCAAGCCACGGTCAACTGAAAGCACAGCTGCACAACCACCCACTAATGAAGCACCAACACACAGTGAGCATTATTGCTGCGTCCCAAATCGCATAGAATTAGTATGTCCCAAATTGTAGTATGTTGAAAAGACTATTCTAAAGATACCCGGATGGTCTACTGTTTCCGGTCAGAATTCGAAGTGCAGATCGACGCACACTCTAACGGCTGATATTGCCCACAACCCATTGCGATAACAAGTGTTGAAAAAAACTACAAACATGACGGATGTGCGAATCTGACAGTTAAGTAGGGAGGTTTAGATAAAAAGGTTTGAGTGATCAATTATCAGTATTTAACCTGACGAAAAGATATTTATTCTGTAAGGTCCATCCGTCAGCCCAAGGACGGAATCTAATGGCCTGGTCGAAGGACTTCTGCGTGTAAGCCTTTTCAGCACTTCTGTTGAATTCACTTAATTTATGACCATCAAATTTTAAATCTGACTCCAATTCTTTGTAACTTTGTTACATTTGTAACTTAACAGCTGATCATAAGTTTAGTTGTGATTTAATTTAGATCGTTGATTTTTCTTAGTATCTCTTAATTTCAAATATTCGTTCATCAAGGGACCCGATATCGCACAGGAACGAAGCGTCCGGTTTCGCCCGCCCACGATCACAACCTAGTCAGTTCTGATATTAGTCAGAGGATTACAGAGTGAATATTTTACCTTTAAGTGGTCACACATGCTTACTCAAGAAAAAGTGTAATTTTAATAATAGTCACAAAAGCTGCAACTTGCTAATACAGTAATAGTCAGAAATCAGATTATCCCGCATGCTGCGCTCCATGCTTCAGTCAGGGGTCCTCAGTTTGATCTATTCTGGCAAAAGAATTGCGGAAATAAAGGACTCCGATTGATCAATACTAGAAGAAATGGTTTCAGAATAATACAGAATAAATCAAGATTAACATTTATTTTGGCCAGACAGAACTTAAGGAACATAATGAAACATGAATCCATGGTACACAACTTTCAGCATAAAAATATAAAATACAATTACCAAGTATTATGAAAATAGTTTCAAAGAGTCATATCTGGCACAATACATACAGTGTGTGTGTGAGTGCCTCTTAGGACACTGACACAACACTGCATGGGGGCTCTGTCTACAGAATGTTCCCAAATGGCAGCCCTGCTACCCTTCCTTAAATACCCAGACCAGAACAAAGGGTTGTAAATATTTGCAACACAAAACACCTAGTTTGGGGGAGAGGATCAGATATCTTTGGAGAGACCACTCAAAAAAGGAGAACACAATTCTCATATGTTTCAATCTTTCTCACCCTACCAGTGACTTCAGTGATGTTGAGACTATTTTACCATTCGCACTGTGACCTTTAAAAAGACACCAGACATGAAAGGGATAAAACAATAGATTCACAAGATAAATCATATGTAGTATATCTGCATTTTGTGACTTGAATCAGGGGGAAGGGGGGAAAGGGAGGTAGAGAGGGGGAGAAGGTTTTGGTCAGGGCGGTGTCCCACAGTTCCTCTGTGAGATCTTCTCTTCAGATTGAGTTTTATTGTTTTATTGCAGGGCGCTGGATCTCGGCTTTTGTCTTAGCAGTAAAACCGCTCCTTACAATTCAATGTTATCCACATTATATTTCACCTGCAGCAGCATTGTGAACTTTTGTAATGATATGTTTGGTCATTAACTTTGAAATGCATCATTCCCATTCAGTCGGTCACTCTCGACGCCACGTCAGAGTACCGACGTATAGGAATCTCGCTCGCGAGAGCCAATCTACTTCGAGTGTAACTAAAACGAGCCAATGCACCAGGTGCTCATGCCACGCCATGCGGGTATAAATGAGACACAGGTGATTGCATCAAATCAGCATTTTGCTTCGGAGCCGAGTGGTAGATGGTTACGACAGATATCACTCCTTACTTCGCAGTCCTGACTGAAGACGGAAGCCGCCTTTTGGAAACGATCTCTTCACTCGGTGTTGGTGTGACGGCACAGCAGCGGGTCGTGTGGTTTTCCGATCATCTCTCTTTGTTGTTTGTTAGAACGATCACAAAGGCTGTTCTCACAGCCGGTTCGGTGCGCTAGGTGGAGAGCGCTAAAAAGCCGTTCCTACGGCTGGTAAGAGCGCGCCGTGTGAGAGAGCGCACGTCAGGCTGCACTATCCCCTGACGGTGTCGCCGCGACCCCTCCCCCTGCGTGCTTCAGCACCAAGGAGAGCGTCCTTCTGAAAGAGCTTACACAGATAGAGCTTGCGTCTTTTTCAAGATGACATTCTATCTGTGTGTTTCTGGATGCGGTGGTTTCCTGTCACCGAGGGATGGTCATCAGCGCTGTATCTCGTGTTTGGGCGTTCAGCGCGCTGAGGCAGCGCTGGTGGATGAATCATGTTCTCACTGCGGGAACATGACCATCTCGGAGTTGCGATCGCGGCTCCGTCTCGCAAGGGGCGGAGCCCCCGTGCCTCTGCCTCGATCTAACCCTCCTCAGAGAGTTACTTCAGGCAGTGGCCCGGCTGATTTGAGGGTTACGGTGAGCGCGTTTCCCCCAGGGAACCAACCCCCGGGGAACCCTCATCCCTCTCGCACTCCGCAGCCAGTAGAGCTGCCATTGGAACGCGGTGGGGCATCCACGAGATGTGCATCATCCGTATCCTTTGGGACTCCCCTTGAGGACCAGATGTCCATTGCTGCATCGGAGGGAGGGTCAGAACTCTTTGGAGAGGATGTGTCAGCGCAGGGGGCTCCTCCGGGTAGACCCGCTGTGCCCGATACTGATCCGGAGATGATGGCTATGCTTGCCCGGGCCGCCGAGAGAGTCGGGCTCGTGTGGAACCCTCCACCGTGCCCCGAACCCTCAAGGCTGGATGATTGGTTTCTCAGGGTGGCGCGCACTGGTTCTCAGCGCCCCACCCCGGTTCCTTTTTTCCCGGAGGTGCACGAGGAGCTCACAAGGTCGTGGACGGCACCTTTTACTGCCCGAAACCGGCCTCGTGGATCCTCCTCCCTCACCACCCTCGATGGCGGACCTGCAAAGGGATACACGCAGGTTCCTCCCGTGGAACGGGCCGTTGCTATGCAACTGTGCCCTAACTCCACTTCCAGGGGGAACCCGTGTCTTCCCTCCAGGCCTGTGGGTACTCATCCGATCTGATCGGGAAGGCCTACCAGGCTTGTGGAGAGGCAGGCTCCGCTTTACACGCTACGGCGTTGTTGCAGGTCCATCAGGCCCAGGCACTGAAGGCCCTGCACGAGGGTGGTCACGATCCCACAGTTCTCCAGGAACTGAGAACCGCAACGGACCTCGCGCTTCGTGCGACGAAGGTTACGGCGCGGGCCGTGGGTCGTGCGATGTCCACTATGGTGGTCCAGGAACGCCATCTCTGGCTGTGTCTGGCGGACATGAGGGAGACCGACAAAGTCAGGTTCCTTAACTCCCCCGTCTCCCAGACTGGCCTCTTCGGCAACGCGGTCCAGAACTTCGCCCAGCAGTTCTCGGCCGCACAGAAGCAGACTGAGGCGGTCAGTCACATTCTGCCACAGCAGTCAGCTGCTGTCTCCACCCCGTCGCCGGCAGCGCCTCAGCCTGCTCGTCGCTGAGGGCAGCCGCCTGCGTCTGCCTCCACTCCCGCACCGCAGCAGCAGCCTCCACCCAAGCGGCGTCGTGGAGCCGGGCGCAAGCAGGCCGCCCTACCCATCCAGACGCCTGCCAAGAGGGGTGGCAGGGCCAAGGGCAAGCTGCCCCGAGACGGGCGACCTGGAGGTGAGGAGGACTGCTCTTCTGGAGATGGTGACCGCACCGCTCCATCCCCTGGTGGAGGGCCGGTGGGAGAATCTTGTGTTCCATTTTGTTTCTGTTCCACCGCTGGGCTCAGCCCCAGTGGTACCCAAATTCTCAACACAAGAGCAGTTCCTTCCATCTCCGGGTCTGCAGGGGGCTTGGAGAGTTGTGGCCGGTCAAACGCCGGACCACACTCATCCTCCCCCTTCGCCAGCGGGCAGCAGTGGACAACCCCCTCATGTTCCTGGCCACCTGTGGAATCAGGTAAGTGTTGCACGGCACACTCTCACCTCGCTACGGGCCACCTCCACGAGACAGCCGCCCCAGTCCGGTACCTGCATTCCACCTCGCTGCCCCACGGTGGGTACGCCGGTGGTCCCTATGGTCCTGCCTGTACAGTCCCTGGAAGCCTGGCTAGTGCTCCTCGGTCCATCTCGCTGGCTCATTCAGACCATCAGGCTCGGCTACGCGATTCAGTTCGCCCGGCGCTGCCCCAGGATCAAGGGCGTCCGCTTCACTTCGGTGAATGCCGCAGATGCCCATGTCCTGCGTGTGGAGATCGCTGTCCTGCTGGCGAAGGATGCGATAGAGCCGGTCCCTCCAGCCGATATGAAGACCGGCTTCTACAGCCCGTACTTCATTGTACCCAAAAAGACCGGTGGGTTACGGCCAATCTTGGACCTGCGAGTCCTGAATCGGAGCCTCCACAAGCTACCGTTCAAGATGCTCACGCAGAATTGCGTTCTCAAATGCATCCGTCCCCAAGATTGGTTTGCAGCGATCGACCTGAAGGACACGTACTTTCATGTCTCGACTCTTCCTCGCAGGCCGTTTCTGCGCCTTGCGTTCGAGGGTCGAGCATATCAGTACAAAGTCCTGCCCTTCGGGCTGTCCCTGTCCCCCTGTGTCTTCATGAAAGTCATGGAGGGGGCCCTTGTGCCCGTGAGAACTGGGAAAAGAGCAAACTGGCCCCGGGCAGAGGATCTCTTTTCTCGGTATGGAGTTGGATTCGGTCGAGCAGGCAGCGCGCCTCACAGAGGAGCATGTCCAGTCGATGCTGAACTGCCTGAACATGGTTCAGGGCAGGATGGCGGTTCCACTGAAACAGTTTCAGAGGCTCCTGGGGCATATGGCAGCCACGGCGGCAGTAACGCCACTCGGCCTGCTTCATATGAGACCGCTTCAGCATTGGCTACACGGCCGAGTCCCGAGATGGGCATGGCAACCGGGTGAGCATCACACCGGCCTGTCGCCAGTCCTTCAGTCTGTGGTCAGACCCCTCGTTCCTTCAGGCCGGAGTGCCCCTGGAACAGGTGTCCAGGCATACTGTGGTTTTCACGGATGCCTCTGCCGTGGGCTACTATTTAACACCATAGTTCCCACCAAGCTAACCTCCAAACTCCTGGATCTCGGCCTGAATCCTTCTCTCTGCCACTGGATTGAGGACTTCCTCACTGGCAGGCCTCAGGTGGTGAGAATAGGCCAGTCCACCTCCACCTCCATCACCCTGAGTGTGGGAGCTCCACAGGGCTGTGTCCTGAGCCCCCTGCTCTACTCTCTCTACACGCATGACTGTTTGTCCACACACAGCTCCACCTCTATCATCAAATTTGCTGATGATACTGTTGTCCTGGGCCTCATTTCCAACAACAATGAGACGGCATACTTGGACGAGGTGGAGCATCTAACATCATGGTGCCAGGACAACTGTCTCTCTCTGAATGTTGGCAAGACCAAAGAAATGATTGTGGACTTCAGGAAGAGACAGCAACGGACATACTCCCCCTCATGATCAGCGGGTCACCAGTAGAGAGAGTGAGCAGCTTCAAGTACCTGGGAGTAAACATCTCCGAGGACCTGACCTGGACTGCTCACATTCAGACACAGGTGAAAAAGCCAGGCAAAGACTGTACCACCTGCGCCAGCTGAGGAAATTCAGGGTTTCACCAGCTATCCTGAAAACTTTCTATTTAGGGGTGATAGAAAGTGTTTTAACTCAGTGCATCACAGCGTGGTATGGGAACAGCACCAGTCATGACCGCAAAGCCCTGCAAAGAGTAGTGCGCTTATCCGAGCGTATCTCAGGGTCAGCTCTCCCGTCTCTGCAGGACGTCTACACCAAACGCTGCAAAGGTAGAGCTACCAAGATCATCAAGGACTCGAATCACCCTGCAAACCCTCATTTCACGCTGCTGCCATCTGGTAAGCGCTTCCGAAGCCTGATGGCCAAAACTGAGAGACTCAGGAGGAGCTTCTTCCCCCAGGCCATCAGACTCCTGAACTCAGTCACTTAACATCACGTGACTTCACGTCAGGATAAACATCGATACACTGACATTGCACTGCACTTTCTGTTCTCGTTGTTACTGTGTAACAACCTGTCATAAACCTGTTTGCACATTATACTCTTTATACATTTGTTAACCACATATTTATAAGTCTACAGTTTACTCACTGCAAAGTCTACTTCAATTATTTTATTCCACTTTATCCTTATTTGTTACCTTTTTTTTCTCTTGACTTGATTATTTATAATTCTACAGATATAGACATATATATATATAGAGAGTACTTTTTTTTATATCCTATTTCCATTATAATTTCTTCCTTGTGTTTTTAACTGTGAATTTGCACTGTCCATGGAGCGGACCTGTTTACATTTCACTGCCGGTTGTATATTCTGTATATAACTGTGTATGTGACAAATAAAACTCTTGAATCTTGAATCTTGGGCTGGGGAGCCACGTACAACGGGCATGCAGTGTCAGGGGTTTGGACGGGCCCGCACCTGCATTGGCACATCAATTGCCTCGAGTTGCTAGCAGTACATCTTGCTCTGAGCCGCCTCTAAGGGCGGTTACGGGGCAAAGATGTGCTGGTCCGCACGGACAACACTGCGACCGTTGCGTACATCAACCGACAAGGCGTCGAGAGTGACCGACTGAATGGGAACGTCTCGGAGGGAACGGAGACGCCACGTCCCGTCGCCATGTCCTCTGCACCCTGCTGGGGTGCCTGTCTACCTACTCGGCTCCTCAGCAAAAGGCTGATTTTATGCAATCACCTGTGTCTCATTTATACCCACACGGCGTGGCATGAGCACCTGGTGCAATCATTGCATGCCAATGTGCATTGGCTCGTTTTAGTTACACTCGAAGTAGATTGGCTCTCGTGAGCGAGACTCCTATTAGTCGGTACTCCGACGTGGCGTCTCCGTTCCCTCCTTCAGGGAATGAGGGTTACATACGTAACCGAGACGTTATATTTAAACTGCAAACACATGAGATTAACTGTGACGATGATTGACAAGGCAGTTTAAATGTTGACGGGATACACGTAACTAAGCAACAGAGTCCATTATAGATGAAAAAGTAGTATGTCCCAAAGCTTGCATACTCTTCTGCTACACACTCAAAAGTATGTACTTTTTTTTCACAAAAAGAGTACATACTTTTAGGTCGTAGTATAAGTAGGCAAATTGGGATGAAGCATATGAGTACGAGTTGAAAGAACTAATGCCTGCTAACTGGGAGCAGTTTAATGTTGGGGATAGGGAAATGCTACTTGTCTGATCAAATGCAGTAAGTATTACGCAAATAATACGCAAATCACATCATACAGCTCAGATAGTCATGTATCATATGTAATTTGAAAGCTCTCACGGAGTAGAACATAACAAGCCTAATTGTTTTGGGCTTTGACTAAATTTGAGTGAGTTTTTGTAAGTTAAGTCCTGCAAGACCCATATGTACATATTATACTGATGCGGCATTCACGAGCCGTTTTTCATTCGTAACTTCATGAAACGTGGAAAACATCATTATTTACAGCAGATTCTCACGATTAAAAAGAGTCACCATAATCTGTCTTTTAGATCTAATGATATTCCTCGTTGAAGTATAACACAAAAAACAGCACAGACGCACATGAGCGGAGTAAAAAAATAACAGTTGCTTAGGCTTGGCATTTACGCTAATAACTTCATGAAACATGCTCCGATCAATGAAAATGGCACATCCTTATTTTCAGCAGACTCTCGCGATTAAAAATCCATCGTAAAATATTCCCACATAGATTTATAACACATTATAACCTGACAGGAGCACATAAGCTAAATAAACTATTGTAGCGCTAAAGTGGCATTTAGGCTTGTAACTTCATGAAACATGCTCCGATCGTTGAACATGGCACATCCTTATTTACAGCAGACTCTCACGATTAAAAAGAGACCAAGGACACCATAATCCATCACTCAGTTCGTAAAATATTCCCATATAGATTTATAACACATTATAACCTGACAGGAGCACATAAGCTAAATAAACTATTGTAGCTCTAAAGTGATGTTTAGGCTTGTAACTTCATGAAACATGATCTGATCGTTGAAAACAGCACATCAGTACTTACAGTTGATGCTCCCGATTGAAATGAGTCCAAAATCAACGTAATCCATTGTGTCGTTCATGAGATATTCCTCATGGATGTTTGTTGATCAGTGCAGTTTTGAAAAATATGACAATTAATTTTTATAGCAGCTAGGTGGCGCCCGCAGGCGGTACACTCCGGCTTAGATGAATAACCCAGCATTGGAAAGCTGAGATTCTAAGCTAACAAAAGATACATTTTGACTCTCCTTGCTATAGTTTGAGTTATGATGAAAACACGCACGTTCGTGAATAACAGTCCTGCATGGTATGAAATGTTCGTTAAACTTTTCTACTACCATCTGATAATCGCTGGAATGGGCAGTCTCCGTGAACTGAAACAAGGTGAATATTGTCTCTGCCTCCATCCCTATGGTGTAAAGCAGTGAATTTACTTGGACATCACCTGTCTCTTTGTCCAACTATGTAGAAATCGAAACATCGACATCTCTGTTCGTTTAGTCAATGGGTACGACAAACTTCTGACCATGTCACATATACTCACACACTGGATATACACTCACCTAAAGGATTATTAGGAACACCATACTAATGCTGTGTTTGACCCCCTTTCTCCTTCAGAACTGCCTTAATTCTATGTGGCATTGATTCAACAAGGTGCTGAAAGCATTCTTTGGAAATGTTGGCCCATATTGATAGGACAGCATCTTGCAGTTAAAGGAGATTTGTGGGATGCACATCCAGGGCACGAAGCTCCGGTTCCACCACATCCCAAAGATGCTCTATTGGGTTGAGATCTGGTGACTGTGGGGGCCATTTTAGTACAGTGAACTCATTGTCATGTTCAAGAAACCAATTTGAAATGATTCGAGCTTTGTGACATGGTGCATTATCCTGCTGGAAGTAGCCATCAGAGAATGGGTACATGGTGGTCATAAAGGGATGGACATGGTCAGAAACAATGCTCAGGTAGGCCGTGGCATTTAAACGATGCTCAATTGGCACTAAGGGGCCTAAAGTGTGGCAAGAAAACATCCCCCACACCATTACACCACCACCACCAGCCTGCACAGTGGTAACAAGGCATGATGGATCCATGTTCTCATTCTGTTTACGCCAAATTCTGACTCTACCATCTGAATGTCTCAACAGAAATCGAGACTCATCAGACCAGGCAACATTTTTCCAGTCTTCAACTGTCCAATTTTGGTGAGCTCGTGCAAATTGTAGCCTCTTTTTCCTATTTGTAGTGGAGATGAGTGGTACCCGGTGGGGTCTTCTGCTGTTGTAGCCCATCCGCCTCAAGGTTGTGCGTGTTGGGGCTTCACAAATGCTTTGCTGCATACCTCAGTTGTAACGAGTGGTTATTTCAGTCAAAGTTGCTCTTCTATCAGCTTGAATCAGTCGACCGATTCTCCTCTGACCTCTAGCATCAACAAGGCATTTTTGCCCACAGGACTGCCGCATACTGGATGTTTTTCCCTTTTCACACCATTCTTTGTAAACCCTAGAAATGGTTGTGCGTGAAAATCCTAGTAACTGAGCAGATTGTGAAATACTCAGACCGGCCCGTCTGGCACCAACAACCATGCTACGCTCAAAATAGCTTAAATCACCTTTCTTTCCCATTCTGACATTCAGTTTGGATTGCAGGAGATTGTCTTGACCAGGACCACACCCCTAAATGCATTGAAGCAACTGCCATGTGATTGGTTGATTAGATAATTGCATTAATGAGAAATTGAACAGGTGTTCCTAATAATCCTTTAGGTGAGTGTATTTCTTTTAGTATTTATTCAGAGCAACAGCTCATCCCGCACTCACGTGCAACACTCGGTCATCTCTCTCTATCTCATCTCATCTGACCCTATCCTTGTCACCCCCTTTTCTTACATAATACACCCCCAAAGGCTTATGGGTAATGTAGTATGAAATACATCCAAGCACTTTTTTGGGCTTCAAACTCGTGATCCCCGTCCATGTTACTCCAGTTGTTCAAATTTAATATTATTAAGTGACGAGAATACTTTTTGTGTGCAAAAAAAAGAAAAGAAAAAGAAAATAATGACTTTATTCAACAATTTCGTTCTAGCCTGTGCCAGTCTCTCACAGAAATCAAGGGTAACGCAGGTATGACGTCAATGACAGACGACGCATGGACATGGTCCGTGTCCAGTTTAAAATAGCTTTATTTCTCTGGATTTAAACATTCTTGGAAGTTTAAATCCAGAGAGTACAGAAGTACAGAAGTCAACAAATGTTCTAGTGGGTTTTGGATATCTGTATATCCGTACATATTGTGCCTTTAAACTGCTCAGTTCATATGGGTTTCTTTTTAATGATCTCTTATGAACTTGTTGAGTGTCAAATTTTGGTTACCTGGGCTTTAAATGGAGGGACAGAAATCAGATTTCATTAAAAATGCTTAATTTGTGCTTCGAAGATGAACGAAAGTTGGTTTGGAATGGCAGGAAGGTGAGAAATTGATGACTTAATTTTTGACTGAACTATCCCTTTAAGAGAGCCAAAGTTTGTAGCTGACAGACTGGTTTAATGGCTGACAGCAACATTTGTTCTATAGTAAGAGGTTTTACCTGTCAAACATCATTCATCCATATATATATATATATATATATATATATATATATATATATATATATATATATATATATATATATATATATATATATATTTCTTGATTACATGTTAATTTGATGTCTTTTATTTCGTAACATTGAAAGTTAAAATGTTTAAATAAACAGGTGTTGTACTTGTTGTTGTAGCCTATATTTCTCTTTTATATCGAAATAAAACAATGATTGGTGATATTATTTTGTTAATTTGTCAGTGAGGCCAGCAGGGGGTGCTCACCCTGTGGTCTATGTGGGTCCTAACGCCCCAGTATAGTGATGGGGACACTATACTGTAACAAGCACCGTCCTTCGGTCCTGACTCTGTGGTCATTAAAAATCTCAGGATGTCCTTTGGAAAAAGAGTAGGTGTGTAACCCCGGCATCCTTGCCAAATTTGCCCATTGGCCTCTGTCCATCATGGCCTCCTAATCATCCCCATATGGCTCCTCTCCACCAATAAGCTGGTGGATGCTGCACATTGGTGGTGATTGAGGAGTCACTTTGAGTACCCAGAAAAAACAGTATATAAATGTAACAAATTATTATTATTATTATTATTATTATTATTATTGACACTGACTAATCGGAATTTAGACTGCAGTTTCATGTTTTTCGTCTGCAAAGCAAAATTATGAAGCTTGATCTAAATAGACTACACAAGGAATAAAAATGACAAACATGACGCTTGTAAATAACATTACTTAATACCTACAACTGAATAATATATAATAGTTTTGTTTCAACCGTATAAGGAATTACTTGATACCTTTTTACCATAAATTACTATCACTTGACGTTTTGCTGTATCCTTTACCCAACTTTAACCAGCAGATGTCCTCAGCGTGCAGAGTTTCGATACATTGACATTTCTCCTAGAATTCTTTTTTTCCTCTGGTGGTAATGCGCTGAATGGCAGAGTTGAGGCGGCAGCTGAAGTTAACGATGAACTTGTTGAAAGAACAGGAGACTGATTGACAGGCTGAAAATGTCAGGGAAAAGAAAACATAAATCAGGGTACCAGAAACGCCTTGAAAAGAACGAGAGGGAGGCCAGGAGGGTTGCTGTATCCCAGTCGATCAAGACGTTCTTAAGACAGGTTAGTAACTTGGTGTATTGTTATTTCGCTGCCAGATTTACTTTCGTGGGAACAGGAAAACTACCGCCTGCTGCCTGTCATTTTTCATTAATGCATTCAAGGTACACATTTTTACATTTGGTCAGTTCTTGCTTTCCCTGGGAATCGAATCCACGGCCTTGGCGTTGCTAGCGCCACGCTCTTATTGTTTGAGCTACAGGAAAGCCTACCTTTTCATTACCGGAGGCACCGTGACATGCAGCGCCGTTGAACCAATCGAATGATTACGCTATTGTAAATAGAGTGTGTTATAACACACAGAAAAAAAAAAAAATTGATACCTCACAAGCATTATGCACATGCCGGCTGTTGATATATTTTATTACAGTCAGAAAGAAGAAAGAAAGAAAGCACAAATACGACACACTGCTCTGGGATGGATACTTTTATTAGCTTTATTTAATAATATATTACCCAGTTCCATAGTATTTTTATTAAAAAAATAAGCAAGCAATTTTAGTGGGTTTATTTTTTACATTGACTGCATTCTTGTCAATTTATGAATGTTTACTTTTGATTTATGAATTATAACAGACTGGAAAAACTATTATATTGCTGGTCCTTTTGTAAAATTGGTTTTATTATTAACAATTCCTTGGTTTTTGTTAGTTTTTATTAGTTGTAAAATGTACATAAACATTTACCTTTTAAAATAAAGGGTTTACGACAACATCACGATCTTCTGTTACATGTAAGACTGTCATAGTGACTTATACTTATGTTCTGCAGCAACAGATGTGGCATCATCTGTCTCACAACCCCACTCCAAAGATGAGATAGAGGGTCAGTGCAGAAGATACTCATTGAGTATATTAACTTCTCAGGAATCACTTTATTTATTTGTATTAAGTATTGTATTATACTGAACTGGAAAGTATTGGTTTATTCTTGATACAACTATTTGAGCCATGGTATTATGTCTACAGAGCCAGGCCCCTCAACCCAGCAAATGCATGAAAGTAGGCCAACATCAGTTAATGAAGGTCAAAGTGAAGAAGCTGAAAGTAGCACCAGTCAGGACACAGTAACAGACAGCACAAACTCAGGAAGAGATGAAAACGAGAGTGAAGGAGATTTGACAACTGATCCAGGATTATGGCCAGAGAGGTTAACAGATCATGAACGTGAGGTGATCGTTAGAAAGCTAGCCACTGCCAGTCAAACAGACCTGAAAAATATTATGCCCAAGGACTCAGAAGGAAAGAAACTTCCAGAGTATCTCCAGTTTAGTAAGTCAGCAAATGGGCAAGAAAAACAGAAGAGAGACTGGTTGATGTACAGTCCAAGCATGAATTCATTATATTGCGTGCCATGTATGCTCTTCACAGGATGACCCCAGAAAGACATCATCTAGTGTGCTAAAAACTAAAGAAGGGTCTAAAATGGCGGAGAAAGTACAATAAATTCCCTGACCATGAATCAAGCAAAGCACACAAAGCATGCTACCTCAAGTGGAAAAATCTGAAATATGCTTTGATAGAAGCAAAAGGAATAGATAGCAGCTTGCAAAAACAAATACAGCTGGAAGTTGAAAAAACAAAACAAAAAACAAAGCAATTCTTGAAAGAATATTAGATGGCATCAAGAAACTTACCATTCAGAGGGACCACAGACAATTTCGGTGATGTTCACAATGGTAACTTCCTTGGCACGTTATGATCCTCTGCTCAGTGATCATTTGCAAAATGTGTCAAAGAAGACCGGTGCGAGAATGACACATTACCTTAGTTCCAGAATCACAAAATGAATTAATTGAGATCTGTGGAGAAAAAGGTCTTGAAAGGAATATTGAAGGAGAGGGAGCATGCAATTTATTATTCTGTGATCTGTGATGCAACTCCTGACATGTCGCATATGGAGCAGAATGCGATTCGTTTAAGATATGTAGCAAAGAAGTCGAACGATCAGTGTGAAATAATTGAGCGTTTTTTACAGTTCAAGGCTTTCAATGCTAAGGACTGGCCAGGAAATATCAGAAATGATATTGAAGACTTTAGAGGAGCATTGCATTGATATTTCAGATTGCACCTCCGAACATTGCATTCTGTGACTCCAAATTTTTTGGCAGCTTTGCAATTATTAGATGATTCTGCCTCATTCACGACCATAAGTTTAAAGTTGGTGTCATAACTGTTTTGAACGTGTTGGTTTATTTGACCAACTTTTGAAACTCTTTTCTCAAAATGATCTCTTGATTTCTCCATGGCGGCACTTTACTGTTTATTTAATTCATAACACTGTCACTAATTACGTAGCCTATCGTGTTGGCGCCCTCTACTGTTTCCCCCTGCTTTCCCTGCTTTAATTTTTTTAAATTGCGGCCAGCCTAAGGCACACCTGTGCAATAATCATGCTGTCTAATCAGCATCTTGATATGCCACACCTGTGAGGTGGATGGATTATCTCGGCAAAGGAGAAGTGTTCACTAACAGATTTATGCATGGTTTTACATGTGGATGCAGTGGCCTTCTTCACAAATGCAATTTAATAGAACTATTGGGCGCTTTAGGGCAAATGCAAAGCAGAATCAAAAACTTTGAAGTCTGCATCTCCATAAATTATGGACTAAGCTATCAGGTACAATCATGTGTCATTATTTTCTAATGATTTTGACTGTAAGAACTCCCAGCTCATTCCTACTGCCAGAATAGTTTGTCCCCATTTAATATTTCCGTATACCTGTTTAACCTACACTTCAGTTTCTAAGAAAATGACTTTAGTTTTTAATTTAAAAACATGAGGCAACAAACAATTCACATCTGTACATTTAGTAATATGTGGTAGTGTCCCAATTGTAGAAATACATTATTTTAGCCATTTCTTAAAATTGTCCCAGTCCCTTAGACCTAGAGAAATCCTTTCCCATTCATCCATGCAGAATACTCTACAAACCCTTAACCCTGTTCCTCGAGGCTATTTTCAATGTCTCCTTTGTCTGATACCCATTTTCAGGTCTTAGAAACATCTATTTCCACTTCTACTAAGCTGAAGACCTGAATCAAGTGTGTTTAATTATAGAAACTCAAAATGTTCCAGTTTGGGAAACCACTTTTTTAACAGATATTGTAGGACAGAGTTTCCGCCAGTATTTAGCTCCAACCATAATCACTCAAATGGAAGGCTGCGTCCTTGTAAGGCTGCATTTCTCGGCTGCCACATTATCAAGCACTGCCAAAGGCGGTCTTTTTTTTTTGGAAAGCAGCCTTCATTTTGCGTCCTTCATTCAACTCATTTTGAAGGATGCATTAGGTGCGTCCCAATTTGGAGGTCGCATTATTCAAAGGCCACATTTGAAGGCCTTTTACGTCACAGTGGCACAACGAAGGCTGTCCCAGTTTGAAGGCTCCTTCGAATGCAGCCTACAAATGCATCCTTCTTTCACTGGGCCACGAAGGATAGAACAAGTGGATCCTTTACAGCCTAGCCTATCCAAAGTTTCACTGCGCACCAGTAATGGCAGGATTTTTTTCAAAGAAAATGACAGGTGATAGTTCTGTGGCGGCTGAGATGTACACTTATAAATGTAAGTACTGTGTTTTAATTTACTCAAATAGCTAGCGAAACAAGTGTTAAAAGCCAGGGGTGTTACCTCTGTCCGGCTTCAATTGTTAGGTGGTCTGAGACAAAACTCGTTCTAATATTTTGTTTTGTTTTAGGGAGCAAGAAGCAGACAGCTCAATTTATAAAAATGAGGGCCGAAAAAGATTATTTATTTACCGGGGCCAAAAACTCGGCCAGTGTGGCTTGGAGGTAAGGCCTATTTCCACTAGGCTCACTTGTGTATTATAGCAAATAGCCCTCACCCTATACAAAGCCCACAGCAATAAGACAACCAGTAGATGAGGCAATAGTCTTTGACTTTGTGTCATGCAAGCTGTGTCTACAAATGTTTTAACCTAATTTGAGGATCCAGAAATATGATTTCTGGAGTATTTTGTAAGCATGTCCTGCTTATTTTCTAATCATTTTAAGTTTACACCCGTCTTAATATTTTTCACAAGTGTTTCCTTTTCTCTTGTTTTAGGACAATTTTGGAGAAAATGGACCTGCTGGGGAAGGTCACTCCCTTGCAGGCCAAGAAAAAATGGGAGAACTTAAAAAGAAAATACAAAGTATGCAAATTAATAGACTTTGCAGAAATGTATGGTGTTGTTGTTGTTGTTGTTGTTAACAGACATGGCTTATTTGCTCTGCCTTAGAATTGCAAGTGTCCTGTGTCCGGTGAGGGAGTGAGTGGGAAACCCACTGCTGCAACTTGGCCGTGGTTTGTCCTCATGGATGAGGTGTTGGGACAGAGGCATTCCAACAACCCCCCTGTCCTAATTGCCTCTATCCCTGAGGACACACCAGGAACAAGTTCAGCAGTGGATGACCAAGATGAAGAGGAGCCAGCACCAGCCAAGAGAAAAAGAGACAGAGATGATGAGCTTATCGAGCTAATTATGGAGGACATAAAGTTTGAGAGAGAGACAGAGGAGAGGAGAGCACGGGAGAGCAGGGAGAGAATGAACAGATTGTTTTCTCTTCTTGAGAGATTGGTCGAGAAATAAAATGTATTTAAATAAAAATTTGTAAATGAAACAAAATTTTCACTTGCAGTAAGTTTTACAACTATTTACAACACTCAGAAAAAAAAGGTACAGAAGCTGTCACTGGGATGGTACCCTTCAAAAAGGTTCTAATATGTACCATTTAGGAACTAATATGTACACTTTTGGAACCAATATGTACCCTTGAGGGTCTAATATGCACTCTTTAGGTACAAAGGTGTACCTTTTGAAAAGGTACCGTCCCAGTGACAGCTTTGGTACCTTTTTTTTCTGAGAGTGAACATAACTTGTGTTTAAAGTGAAAGTTCACCCAAACATGAAAATTCTGTAATCATTTACTCACAGGTAGCCATTGACTACTATGGAAGTCAATACCACCAACTGTCTGATTACCAAGATTCTTCAAAATATCTTCTTTTGTGTTCAACAGAAGACAGAAACTCATACAGGTTTGGAACAACATGAGGGTGAGTAAATAATGACATAATTTTCATTTTTTGGGTGAACTAACTAAGATCAGAAAAAACTAAATATAAATTCTAATTAACAGCACGTACAACAGATTGGAAGAAAAAAAAATTCTGTAGACTTTTATTGAGCTCTGCAGGGAGACCCTGGATGGGATGTAAACCCTAATGAAATAATATATAATTAATTGGTTTGATTGGTTTGAAGACAAACTTAAATTAAACAAATTAGTTCATTCAAATGAAGTTTTATGAGTATTTAGCTTTCTTTTTTTTCCAAGTTCACAAGACTGATATATTTTAAAGGGCACCAATTATGCAAAATCCACTTTTACATGGTGTTTGGACATAAATGTGTGTTGGCAGTGTGTGAACACAATCACCCTACAATGATAAAAATCCACCCACTCCTTTTTTTTCCACTTATCATCCATGCCATTTTCATTTTCTGAAGAAAATGTATAAGAGTTCATGTAATTGTAGAAGTAAATGTAGTTAATGTTAATCTATGCTAATGTTGAAGAGTTTCTGTTAATGTGGGTATTTGGAGAGTTACCATCATGGTGACAAGTGGCGCATGCTTCTTGGTTTAAGAGCAAGTATGTTAAATGCTTTATATTGCTGTACTCATTCAGTAAGTGTTATACCATGCTATTGTTAACATGTTAGCAAATTAGCATTTTCTGAATTAGCTTGTTATAGCTAGCTAGGTTTATAGTAATAAAAGTGTTTGTATCGAGGTTACATGAAAATTTAAAAGTTAAGAACAATTAAAATTAGTACAAAATAAAAATCTGCCAGTTCTTGATTACCTCAAATTGTTTGAGTTTTGCCAAATTATTTGGGTTTACAGTGTGGGCTGCCACAATAGAGACCCTGGTAAGGCCTCTGCCAGTGGGACATCATCTGGGATGAGTGCATATTTCCACTGTGTTGTCTACCAACAGGTTTGCAGGGCTGACTCAGTCGACGGCTGCCATGTTGCGAAGATGTTTTCAGAAAGAGATTAAAGGGATAGTTCACCCCAAAATTTAAATTAAATGTTTATCTGCTTACCCCCAGGGCATCCAAGATATAGGTGAATTTGTTTCTTCAGTAGAACACAAAGAAGATTTTTAACTCCAACCGTTGTAGTCTGTCAGTCGTATAATGCATGTGAATGGTAGCAAAATCTATGAGTAAAAAAAAACATGCACAGACAAATCCATATTAAACCCTGCGGCTTGTGACGACACATTGATGTCTTAAAGGATTAATTCACTTCAAAATGAAAATTTCCTGATATTTTACACACCCCATCTCATCCAAAATGTTCATGTCTTTCTTTCTTCAGTCGAAAAGAAATTAAGTATTTTGAGGAAAACATTCCAGGATTTTTCTCCCCAAGAGTCATGTTCATGTTATTTACTTTATGTGCACTTATCCGCCGATAGCCAACAACACAGACATTTGAAGCAGTTTTACTCACCGCCTGCTGTTCCAACGCATGACCATGAACCTTTATCATTGGGACTGGTCCATCTTTCAGCATTAGATGATCTGCAAATCAGTTGAACTGGGCCTTGTTTATAAAACAATCATCGCCGAAATGCAGGGAACAAACAAAAACACTTGCGCAACTCCGTTGCTGCTCCGGAAAAACAAACTCCATCCACTGTCCCCTTAACACTGGATTCTTTGGGAAGCTGAACAGGCCCTGACAACCAAAAGCACACTTATTTGGTGACGTTGTTGATTTCATGAAGTCCTGTGACCTGTGCAGCGCAGCTGACAACGTCCCTAAAGCCAGACAAAGTGTGTTGATGGCGTTGATGACATGCTTTTGCTCTTTTGCTCTGGTCGACGTGTGCATACCCTTCCGGGAGAAGTGCCCGTACAAGGAAATTCCGCCCTGGTTGACCTCAAATAGGCCCATACTCGAGAAAAAAAAAAAAAAAAACTTTCCAAAACTTGTGAGAAACCGGAAGGAGTATTTTTGGCACAGAAATCATCCATCAAACGTCCAACTTATTTTGTTTAAACTTTGTCCATGTTTAGCATGGGAATCCAAGTCTTTAACACTGTAAAAAACGCAGAATGCATGAAATAGCATTATAACCCCCTTTAAATATCTCAATTACTGATTTCTTTTTCCTATAAACTTTTTGTTAGCATTTAGTTATTTAACAGATAGATTTACTTTTGGATACTACTGTAACAGGCAATGTCAAACATCACACACACAACCCTAAAGAAAACCATCATACAATGTGGAACTTAAAACTGGAACGCCATGTCATCCGGACTAAAGAGGACAAGGACAACCCAAGTTGTTCTCAGCGCTCCGTTCAGAAGCCTGCATCTCTGATGGTTTGGGGTTGCATGAGTGCGTGTGGCATGGGCAGCTTACACATCTGGAAAGGCACCATCAATGCTGAAAGATCTGCAGTCCAGATCTTTCACCCATAGAAAACATTTGGCGCATCATAAAGAGGAAGATGCGACAAAGAAGACCTAAGACAGCTGAGCAACTAGAAGCCTGTATTAGACAAGAATGGGACAACATTCCTATTCCTAAACTTGAGCAACTTGTCTCCTCAGTCCCCAGACGTTTGCAGACTGTTATAAAAAAAAGAGGGGATGCCACACAGTGGTAAACATGGCCTTGTCCCAACTTTTGTGAGATGTGTTGATGCCATGAAATTTAAAATCAACTTATTTTTCCCTTAAAATGATACATTTTCTCAGTTGAAACATTTGCTATGTCATCTATGTTGTATTCTGAATAAAATATTGAAATTTGAAACTTCCACATCATTGCATTCTGTTTTTATTCATAATTTGTACAGTGTCCCAACTTTTTTGGAATCGGGTTTGTACATATTTACACCTTATTTTCACCCTTATTGGTTAAAAGGCACTTTTTAGGAATAGATATTGAAGACTGGCAATGGGATGAAGCACAAGAACAAGTTCATTCTTCTTCCATGTGTATAAAACCTACATCGATTCCACCTGTCTAAACTAAAGCTCTCTATTTTCCTCTGTAGACCCACTATGTGATAGGTGTGGTTAAACAAAAAAATCTTTGTCCTAAGATTGGTAATTCTTAGATTTCAATTTTTCAGTTACTGTCAGATGTGTTGGGAAAGCAGTTGGATCCAGACCCAATTTTAGCTGTTTTTGGTGTCAGTGATAAAATGGAGCAAAAAACAAACAAACAAAGAAAACAAAAATTTGTATGCATCATGCAAGCCTTTTATCAATTATTTTAATAAGAAAGCAGTAGTTGAATTCTAATACAAGCACCACCCCACACACCTTTTTTTTCTTTTTCCTTTTATTTTCTTTTTCATTTTTCTCTTCTTTTTCCACATATTATTACGATGTTAAAATCTAGTGCTAAATCAGGATTTGTATAAAAGTGTAAAAATTGTATTGGAATGTTTTAACATATAACTAATAAAGAGGATGTTTAAAAAATAAGTATTTAAAAACATTTTAAACATTTTAAATTAAAATTTGTGGATCATCAATATTACAATGTTACCCTGCCTATGCAAAATGCATTTCAAAATGCCCCCCCCAGGCATTTTTTCTCTGATCTGTTTAGCTACTCCCGCCCCCAACACATAATCAGCACTTGGGAATATGCTCAGGAACTTCTAACAAATCTCCCTCTCTTTCAATTATCGAGAAGGGATTTTTTCTGCTTTGTTGACACTGCAAAGTTGGGGCTGTGTGGTCTCCTTCAGTCCCTTGGTCCTGCTCCTGTGTGTCCTTCTCCTCTACTCCCTCTCGTTGACCTGTATTCAGGTCAACCCTCGTCTCGTCCAGTGACCTAGACGGTGGATCACAGTTAGCACATGCAGACAAATGGAACCAAGTTTTTCCCTTACCCGCTAGTTGGACACAATGGCTAGTTCTTGCCGTGACCCTTAAAGGTTCAGACCATACCCACTGCTCCACTCCTGTCTGATTTTCCGAGGTGTCGACCAGTTCCTCGTTTGTTGGCGCTGCTCTAAATGGTCATTTTTTAAATGTGTGCCATTGTCTGATCTAATCAATTTAGGAAACCCATGGTGTGGTATGTACTGATTCACCAAACATTTTACCACTGAGACAGCATCCTCTTTCTTACAAGGGTATGCTTCAGGCCATCCACTGTATGCATCTACCAACACCAGTAGATACCTTTTCCCATTAACTGGAACTATCATATCAGTGAAGTCCATAACCACTTCGTGGCCTGGACCCTGATTTGTTGGAAAATGGCCAGTTCCTGGTTTCAATGCTGGTTTGACATTGTGTTCTTGGCAGATCTTACAATTAGCTATAGTGCTGCTAATTAGATGTGGCATAAATGGGTGCCACCAGGCTGTCATTCTTCTAGTCATGTCTCGCTCACTGCTGTGTGCAAGGCTATGTGCCTCCTTTAGTACACAGACTGCAGTACTTGCTGGCAGGGTAGGTTTACCCCCTGGTCCTATCCATAGGCCAGTCTCGTTAGCCTTGCCCCCTTTGCTTATCCACTGAGACTTCTCCTCTGCTGCAGCTCGTTGCTGTTCACTGAGAATGAAATCAACAGTTAATTCTTTTGCTATGTCAGTCAGTTCATCACCAGAAGTCACCATTAGCTGGTGAGCGGTATATCCAGCTGTTTGTTTTGCCGCCTCGTCTGCTGCAGTGTTACCCAACGCTATCATATCCGTTCCCCCAGTGTGCGCTGCACACTTTACTATAGCTACTTGCTCAGGAAGCATTACAGACTTCAACAATAGCACTGCTTCCTCAGCATGTTTTATTGGCCTTCCTGTGGAGGTTACAAACCCATACCTTGCCCACCGGGCAGTTCAGTTAAGGCCGCTGAGACAGCATAGGCAGAGTCGCAATAGATGTTGACCCTTTGACCCCTACCTGACTGTAACGCTGCTATCAGTCCTAACAATTCTGCCCTTTGTGCTGACTGCCGTCCTTCCAGCTTCTCAGCTACCACCACTGTGTCCTGTTCCCCTACCATCCTCACTACAGCAAAGGCTGCGGAAAGTGTTCCATCCTGTTTTCTGAAACAACAACCATCACTGAACAAATTTAATATCTCTCCAGACAATGCAGTTCCAGTCAGATCTGGTCTTATTCTGTTATCTGTCTCAGCTATTGGCTCACAGTTATGTGGTTCTCCTTCTCCCATCAACCCTGCCATATACTCCTGTGTGCATGTGTATAATATTCGGGGCTGTCACTGTTTTTAGCATCTTTTGTTGTCTTAGTACAGAGAAAGAAAATGCAGAGGATGTTATGAATGATACCACAGAGTGGTTCGATAGTACTTTCAATGGGTGGCCCATTACAATATGCTCTGCTTTAATGATCATCTTAGCTAACCCAGCTACAAAGCGGGCACAAGGGGGTTGTTTCTGCTCAATGACCTCCAAGGGAGCACTGAGATAAGATAATACCCTCCTTTGTTGATTGTCCTTCTGGTAAAGTACACCGCTAGCACTGTTGCCATTTTCAATGACGTCCAAGTAGAAATCCTTGCCATAATCTGCCAACTGCAACTCTGTTGCCTTCTCTAGGGATCTTTAAAGGTCGATGAATGTCATTTCAGCTTCTGTTGTCCAATTTAATCTTCCCCTAGCATTCTTCATTCCTTGTTCCTTCACTAAGGCTCTCAACTTAGCTGTCTTTGCAGTGTAGTCAGGAATGTACTGTCTGCTATATCCTATCAGACCTAGAAAGGCCAGCATGTCCTTCAGCTGAATGTGTATTTAGTTGTTTGAGTGCAGATTACCGTAGCAAATACACCCGTAGGAAGCATTAGGTGTAAATGTGATTGACAAATGATCCTAGATAACCAAATAACTTTGAGCTGAAAAGGCTCTTTTGAGCATATTTAAAAAGATCAAAGAAAAGTACAAAGTAAAAAGGATATGTTTTCTTCAGATGTTTTCCCAGCTAAGCTTCTGTCTACTACTTTTCTCTAGCCTGGGCATCCCGAACCTCTCGTTACAGAAGTGGCGCTGCTGCTAATGATGAGGCGAGAACCCATAAGCCCCTACGTCATACAACTATACGAGTGGTTTGAACACCCTCGAAAATTCACTCTCGTTTTGGAGTACCCCGAACCCTGCGAGAGCTTGCAGAACGCCATCACTCATAATCCTCAACTGTGTGAAACAGTAGCACGGGTCTTCATGCAACAGGCTGTGCTGGCGGTACAACACTGCATCGAGCACGGTGTTTTTCACAGTGACATTCATGCGCAGAATTTCCTGTTGAAGAAAAACACGTTCGAGCTCAAGCTGATAGACTTTGGCTGCGGTCAGCTATTCAGTAGTGATGGCTACGAGAGCAACATATACCTCGGTGAGCATTTTGGGAGTGTGGAAACTTGAATGTAGTGACTTACTAATTATTTGATGCTTTAAAAAAAAATGAAAAAGCTCAACAATGTGCAAATATCTTGCTTACAGGATTACAGGATTACTGCCCACCTGAAGTCTTCACAGAACCTCGATTCCACGCCGTCCCAGCAAATGTCTGGTCTCTAGGAGTGCTGTTGTACGAGATGGTGAACGCACGCCGTCCTTTTCGCAATAAAATGGAAATCACACAAGCCCAAGTTAGATTTCAGAACGCCAACTTATCCCTAGGTGAGTGAATAATATTGAGAAACATTGATAAACGCACATAAAGCAAAGGCTCTGTACAGAAACAGTTAAAGGTGAAGTGTGTAGGTTTTTTGAATATAGCTCAACGTATAGCGAGTTTGGGGCGTGGCTACTGTAGCAGGGGCGCAGCCATGGGAAAATAAATTCAGCTTTAGTTACAGAAGCGAAAGCCAAAATTCGCTCCATTTATACCTTCAAAGATTAAACGGGTCAAAGTGAACAGAGCATCGTGATGCTACGCGCAGAAAGACATATTTTCATAAAGACAAATGCAACACAGCTAAAAGTATTCCTGATATGTTGGACCTGAAACATGCCTTCACAAGAACCAGTAAGAGCTGCGTGTGTGATGTTTAAGTTGGGGAAGACGCAATGCATGAAAGGGGCCTTTGCAAGGTTTTTTGAAAATATGTTTCTTTTCGAAATACCGCTAAGGTCGCAGAAACTACATATTTCACATACTTCAAAGATAAGGAGGAACATTTTACATCACATGAATCATGTTTTAGATGCTGTTTTCATAAATGGCCATGACTAACCAGCTTTCTCCTTGTTAAAATTTGTACAGGATGCAGTGATCTGATTGGCCAGTGCCTAGCCCGGGATCCAACTAAACGGCCGACGTTAGAGCAGATGTTACAACATAAATGGATTACAAATGACTGCTCTACTGTAGATTGGAGAAGTTCGGGGATTTCAGGTGTGAGGAAGTGTAACAGACAGAGTAGGATTATTATCATTTGTCTTCAATTCAGAATTTTTTGTAGTGAGGTTTTCAAATGTGTGTTCACTGTGATGTTCTTGCTATAGTCAAGTCACGTCACCTTCATTTATGTAGCGCTTTATACAGTACAGATTGTTTCAAAGCGGCTTCACAGTAATAAACAGAACCAGTGATTCAATTCTGTTGTACATCAGACATTCACGAGTTGACTTGTTCATATAATCTTTGTGTTGGACAGGAAATCACATACTTGCAGTCCTTGGTGGAGGGCTTGAGCTCGAGACTTGACCCAAAGCCTGAAGTCCAACCCCAACCTGACAGGAACTCCAGCCGCCACACCAGAGATCTCAGAGCCGGTCCACGTCTGAGCAAGAACACACGAGAGACTGAAGACTGGAAAGAAGTCATCAAGTCAACACAGACACATTTACTTTGTTTCTCACTGGGCATCACAGGAATTCCACTCCACTGGTTTGAATCTCACAGGTAGGTCTTTCAAAGTTGCCTGGAGAGGGGAGGTATCCAAAGTACATCAACTGACCACAGGGGTTCCTCGGGCTCAGTGCTTGGACCTCTCCTCTTCTCCATTCTCATACAGGCACATGGCTTCTCATACCATTGCTATGCAAATGACACACATCTCTACCTTTCATTTCAGCCAGATGATCCCACGGTAGCTGCACGAATCTCAAGCTGTCTGGTCTGAGCTTCTCGCCTTCCCTGCCAATCCAACTCTACAACACGACTTCTCGCTGATATTTCCCCTCTTCATGACGGATCATTTCCTGTGTTCCTCAGTTGCAAGTCGCTTTGGATAAAAGCGTCTGCTAAATTAATAAATGTTTTTAAAAGTCAAGACAAATCTGTCTTTGTTTATATAACGCCTTATATATGACCAATCTGTATATATGACACCTGAAATGAATGCTTTCAATGAATACAAAGAAGATATGCTTTTAAACAGTCTCGGCCTCTGATAAACATTCGAAGTGAAAAGGCAAAGGCCTATTTGGTCCTTCCTGAAATAAAACTGTTCAAAATTTCTATCTATATGATTGCAAACTTCAGTGCATTGTAGAGCCTGTCTAAAACATACCCTACAATAAAGCGAGACTAGAGCCTGTGGACAATAATAATAATTTGGCGCATGACACCCCATTGGTTATTTAGGTTAAAGAAGCTTCTCTTGTATTATTAGAAAGATTTAGGTCAATCTTGAAGCTTATAGGAACAGTTACCAAAAACAAATACAAAGTTCTGTCATGAAACTCTAGGTGGCGCAGGCGTATAGATCCTTAACTCAATCTACTTGCAATCCCAGCTCCATCTGTATTACTGAAATCGTAAAGAATTCGGATTGTTACATGTAAAATTACACATAAAACATGGGATTACTAGTAAAAGTCACTTTGTTGAACTTTGATTATTGTAGGTTCTGGTAACTAAGTTCAGTTAACTTTGATTAATCTAGGTTCCCACTAAGGACGATAACGTCTCGATTCGTTACGTATAACCCTCGCTCCCTGAAGGAGGGAACGGAGACGCCACGCCGGAGTACCGACGAATAGGAATCTTCTTCGCGAGCCAATCTACTTCGAGTGTAACTAAAACGAGCCAATGCACATTGGCATGCAATGATTGCACCAGGTGCTCATGCCACGCTGTGCGGGTATAAATGAGACACAGGTGATTGCATCAAATTAGCCTTTTGCTGAGGAGCCGAGTAGGTAGGCAGGCACCCCAGCAGGGTACAGAGGACATGGCGGCGGGCGTGGCGTCTCCGTTCCCTCCTTCAGGGAACGAGGGTTACATACGTAACCGAGACGTTCCCATTCAGTCGGTCACTCTCGACGCCACGTCGGAGTACCGACGAATAGGAATCCCTACCAAAGTGCCATGGCCTCTGCCCCCTTCCAGTGCCCAGTGTGAGCCACCTGAGCTCTCTTACCTGATGAGACGGGGCTCACACCAGGAAGTCCATCACTGCTGTTCCGCATGACCCTGTTCAGTGATTATTGGATGACACTGGGAAAGCGTGCCTAGAAAAGGGGCCGCTGCGGAGCCCACATCGTACCCCGGAGGAGTTATGTGGAGTACAAAGCTGAGCCGTAGCCCGCAAGGGAGGAGGGGGCTCAGTCCCGGTGACGGGAAGGCTCTCCCAAGGGAAAGACACGGGCTTCCCGTAGGAGCGACCGTGGAAGAAATATGGGATCCCCGCAGGGTCACTCATATAAGCCCAGCCCATTACCGGTTCTCAAGGATTCAGCGGCAAGGGGCCTGATGCCCGACGTTCCGCGACGTCCGGCACCGAGGGAGATGGAGGACTCACAGAGTTTGCTTCTGGAGAATAAGAGCGCCGGAGCGCAGCAAGCCGACAAGAGCCGGGGCCTCTCAGTGCTTCTACCCGTTTGAGGTGAGAACACAGGAGGAGACCGGCTCTACACGTAGGCTATAGAATCTAGCGAACGTGTTGGTGTCGCCCAGCCCGCAGCTCTACAGATGTCTGACAGCGAGGCGCCACGTGCCAGCGCCCAGGAGGATGCAACACTTCTAGTAGAGTGTGCTCGCACCCCGAGCGGACAGGGCACACCTTGTGCTTGGTAAGCCAAGGTGATGGCATCCACTATCCAGTGGGCCATCCTCTGCTTGGAGACAGCCTTTCCTTCTGCTGGCCTCCGTGACAGACAAAGAGCTGATCTGAGGTTCTGAAGCTTTGAGTTCTATCCACGAGATCCGCAGAGCGCGGACGGGACAGAGCAAAGCTAGGGCTGGGTCTGCCTCCTCCGGGGCAGCGCTTGCAGGTTCACCACCTGGTCCCTGAAGGAGTGGTAGGAACCTTGGGCACATAGCCAGGCCGGGGCCTTAGTACCACGTGGGTATTACCCGGCCCGAACTCTAGGCACGATTCGTCGACCGAAAATGCCTGCAGGTCCCCTACCCTCTTGATGGAGGCCAATGCAGCCAACAGCAAAGTCTTCATAGACAGAATCTTTAGCTCTGCTGACTGCAAAGGCTCGAATGGGGCATTCTGGAGTGCTCGGAGCACCAGAGCAAGATCCCAAGAGGGTATGGAGGGGGTCGAGGAGGATTTAACCGTCTCGCCCCTAAGGAACCTGACGACCAGGTCGTGCTTCCCAACCGACTTACCTTCTACGTGGTCGTGATAGGCGGATATAGCAGCAACATAGACCTTGAGGGTGGAGGGTGACAGCCTACGCTCCAACCCTTGTTGCAGGAAGGAAAGCACAGACGCGATCGAACATCTTCGGGGTCCTCTCGGCGAGAGAAGAACACCACTCGACGAACAGGTTCCACTTCGAGGCGTAAGCCTGTCTTGTAGACGGTGCACGTGCCGAAGTGATGGTGTTAACTACCTCTTGGGGTAAGTCACCTAGAACCTCCGCGTCCCGTCCCGGGGCCAGACATGAAGCTTCCACAGGTCTGGACGCGGGTGCACACAGGTGCCCCCGTCTCTGAGTCAGAAGGTCCTTCCTCAGAGGAATCGGCCAAGGAGGGGCTGTCGCGAGGAGCATAAGTTCTGGGAACCAGGTCCGGTTGGGCCAGTACGGCGCCACCAACAGGAGCTGCTCCTCGTCCTCCCTGACCTTGCACAGTGTCTGTGCAAGTAGGCTCACTGGGGGAAACGCATATTTGCGCAGCCCCTGGGGCCAGCTGTGCGCAAGGGCATCCGTGCCGAGTGTACCCTCGGTCAGCGAATAGAACCACTGGCAGTGGGACGTTTCTGGGGAAGCAAACAGGTCGACCTGTGCCACCCGAACTGTCTCCCGATCAGCTGAACCACCTGGGGTGGAGTCGCCACTCCCCTGGGAGCGCAGCTCGTGAGAGCTCTGTCGGCCACACGGTTGCGCACACCAGGGACATGAATGGCCTGGAAGCGACCTCAGACACTTCTGACTCCAGAGGAGGAGATGGCGGGCGAGTTGCGACATGCGACGGGAGCGCAGACCACCTTGTCGGTTGATATACGCAACAGCCGCAGTGTTGTCCGTGTGGACCAGTACATCTTTGCCCCGTAACCGCCCCTTTGAGGCGGCTCAGAGCAAGATGTACTGCTAGCAACTCGAGGCAATTGATGTGCCAATGCAGGTGCGGGCCCGCTCCAAACCCCTGACACTGCATGCCCGTTGTACGTGGCTCCCCAGCCCATGGCGGAGGCATCCGTGAAAACCACAGTATGCCTGGACACCTGTTCCAGGGGCACTCCAGCCCGAAGGAACGAAGGGTCTGACCACGGACTGAAGGACTGGCGACAGGCCGGTGTGATGCTCACCCGGTGAGTGCCGCGTTGCCACGCCCATCTCGGGACTCGGCCGTGTAGCCAATGCTGAAGCGGTCTCATATGAAGCAGGCCGAGCGGCGTTACTGCCGCCGCGGCTGCCATATGCCCCAGGAGCCTCTGAAACCGTTTCAGTGGAACCGCCATCCTGCCCTGAAACGTGTTCAGGCAGTTCAGCATCGACTGGACATGCTCCTCTGTGAGGCGCGCTGCCTGCTCGACCGAATCCAACTCCATACCGAGAAAAGAGATCCTCTGCCCGGGGGCGAGTTTGCTCCTTTCCCAGTTGACCAAGACCCAACTGGCTGAGGTGTCTGAGCACCAGGTCCCTGTGTTCGCACAACTGATCCCAGGACTGTGCTAGAAAGAGCCAGTCGCCGAGATAGTTGAGGATGCGAACGCCCCGTTCTCTCATGGGCACGAGGGCCCCCTCCGTGACTTTCGTAAAGACATGGGGGGACAGGGCCAGCCCGAAGGGCAGGACTTTGTACTGATATGCTCAACCCTCGAACGCAAAGCGCAGAAATGGCCTGCGTCGAGGAAGGATCGAGACATGAAAGTACACGTCCTTCAGGTCGACCGCTGCAAACCAATCTTGGGGACGGATGCATTGAAAATGCGCTTCTGCGTGAGCGTCTTGAACGGTAGCTTGTGGAGGCTCCGATTCAGGACTCGCAGGTCCAAGATTGGCCGTAACCCACCGGCTTTCTTGGGTACAATGAAGTACGGGCTGTAGAGGCCGGTCTTCATATCGGCTGGAGGGACCGGCTCTATCGCGTCCTTCGCCAGCAGGACAGCGATCTCACACACAGGACATGGGCATCTGCAGCATTCACCGAGTGAAGCGGATGCCCCTGATCCTGGGAGCGCCAGGCGAACTGAATCGCGTGGCCGAGCCTGATGGTCCGAATGAGCCAGCGAGACGGACCGAGGAGCACCAGCCAGGCTCCCAGGGACCGTACATAAGCAGGACCATAGGGACCACCGGCGTACCCACCGTGGGGCAGCGAGGTGGAATGCAGATACCGGACTGGGGCGGCTGTCTCGTGGAGGCGGCCCGCAGCGAGGTGAGAGTGTGCCGTGCAACACTTACCTGATTCCACAGGTGGGCAGCAGGAACATGAGGGGTTGTCCACTGCTGCCCGCTGGCGAAGAGGAGGATGAGTGTGGTCCGGCGCTTGACCAGCCACAACTCTCCGAGCCCTCTGCGGACCCGGAGATGGAAGGAACTGCTCTTGTTGAGAATTTGGGTACCGCTGGGGCTGAGCCCAGCGGCGGAACAGAGACAAAATGGAACACAAGATTCTCCTCCCGGCCCTCCACCGGGGGATGGAGCGGTGTGGTCACCATCTCCAGAAGAGCAGTCCTCCTCACCTCCGGGTCGCCCGTCTCGTGGCAGCCTGCCCTTGGCCTTGCCTCCCCTCTTGGCAGGCGTCTGGGACGGGTAGGGCGGCCTGCTTGCGCCCGGCCCACAACGCCGCTTGGGTGGAGGCTGCTGCTGCGGCGCGCGGAGCGGAGGCAGACGCAGGCGGCCGCCCTCGGCGACGAGCAGGCTGAGGCGCTGCCGGGCGCGGGTGGAGACAGCAGCTGACCGCCGAGGCAGAATGTGACTGACCGCCTCAGTCTGCTTCTGTGCGGCCAAGAACTGATGGGCGGTTCTGGGCCGCGTCGCCGAAGAGGCCAGTCTGGGAGACGGGGAGTTAAGGAACCTGACTTTGTCGGGTCTCCCTCATGTCCGCCAGACACAGCCAGAGGTGGCGTTCCTGGACCACCATAGTGGACATCGTGACGACCCACGGCCCGCGCCAGAACCGTGCGTCGCACGGCGCGAGGTCCGTTGCGGTTCTCAGTTCCTGGAGAACTGCGGGATCGTGACCACCCTCGTGCAAGGTCTTCAGAGCCGGGCCTGATGGACCTGCAACAACGTCGTTTGCGTGTAAAGCGGAGCCTGCCTCTCCACAAGCCAGGTAGGCCTTCCCGATCAGATCGGATGAGTACCTACAGGCCCCGGAGGGAAGACACGGGTTCCCCTGGAAGTGGAGTTAGGGCACAGTTGCATAGCAACGGCCCGTTCCACGGGGAACCTGCGTGTATCCCTTGCAGGTCCGCCATCGAGGGTGGTGAGGAGGAGGATCCACTAGGCCGGTTTCAGGCAGTAAAAGGTGCCGCCCACGACCTTGTGAGCTCCTCGTGCACCTCCGGGAAAAGGCACCGGGGTGGGCGCTGAGAACCAGCACGGGCCACCCCGAGAAACCAATCATCCAGCCTTGAGGATTCGGGACACGGTGGAGGGTTCCACACGAGCCCGACTCTCTCGGCGGCCCGGCAAGCATAGCCATCATCTCCAGATCAGTATCGGGCACAGTGGGTCTACCCGGAGGAGCCCCTGCACCCGACACATCCTCTCCAGAGAGTTCTGACCCTCCCTCCGATGCAGCGATGGACATCTGGTCCTCAAGGGAGCCCCAAAGGATACGGATGGTGCACATCTCGTGGATGGCCCACCGCGTTCCAATGGCAGCTCTACTGGCTGCGGAGGCGAGAGGGATGAGGGTTCCCCGGGGTTGGTTCCTGGGGGAAACACACTCACCGTAAATCCTCAAATCAGCCGGCCTACTGCCTGAAGTAACTCTCTGAGGAGAGTTAGATCGCGGCAGAGAGGCACAGAGGCTCCGCCCTCTGCGAGACGGAGCCGCGATCGCAACTCCGAGATGGTCATGTTCCCGCAGTGAGAACATGATTCATCCACCAGCGCTGCCTCAGCGTGCTGAACGCCCCAAACACGAGATACAGCGCTGATGACCATCCTCGGTGACAGGAAACCACCGCATCCAGAAACACACAGATAGAATGTCATCTTGAAAAAGACGCAAGCTCTATCTGTGTAAGCTCTTTCAGAAGGACGCTCTCCTTGGTGCTGAAGCACGCAGGGGGAGGGGTCGCGGCGACACAGTCAGGGGGTAGTGCAGCCTGACGTGCGCGCTCTCTCACACGGCGCTCTCTTACCAGCCGTGGGAACGCTTTTTAGCGCTCTCCACCTAGCGCACTGAACCGGCTGTGAGAACAGCCTTTGTGATCGTTCTGTTCAAACAACAAAGAGAGATGATCGGAAAACCACACGACCCGCTGCTGTGCCGTCACACCAACACCGAATGAAGAGATCGCTCCAAAGGCGGCTTCCGTCTTCAGTCAGGACTGCGAAGTAAGGAGTGATATCTGTAGTAACCATCTACCACTCGGCTCCGAAGCAAAATGCTAATTTGATGCAATCACCTGTGTCTCATTTATACCCGCACAGCGTGGCATGAGCACCTGGTGCAATCATTGCATGCCAATGTGCATTGGCTCGTTTTAGTTACACTCGAAGTAGATTGGCTCTCGCGAGCGAGATTTATTCGCCGGTACTCCGACGTGGCGCGAGAGTGACCGACTGAATGGGAACTAGAACTACAGGGTTCGACATCAACGCTTTTGTGTGGTATTGTATAGGGATTCTGATTTTATTACATTCAGTGTAAACAGTGATTGATAATGGATAGTGTTTCCGGTAACTTTATGTGAGGTGAAGGTGTCTGAGGAGACGACTAGGTGGATGCTGCTCCTGTCTTTAATGGGAAGAATAAATGTGATTAAGATGAACATATTACCGAGATTTTTATGTCTTTCAGTCGTTACCACTTGCCCCTCCTCCCGCTTTTTTACAAGGAGCGGGTGTAAGCATCTTTAATGCTAATTTTGTCTGCAGTAACAGGAAGCCTAGACTTTGACTTTCCCTTCTACACCTGCCCTATGACAGGAGAGGGCTAAAATGACCAAATTTATTGTGGTATTATTGGGCTGCTCAAATGAGTTCTGCAATGTTCTGGTTCTCTAGAGATATGAATATGCCTTGGCTTCAAGTTGTTTCTCGGAGAGAGGCCCCATTGTTGTCTTGCTTCTCCCCGATTTGAAGTGATGAATATTTCAGCCCAGCTAAAAATGATATGGGGCTTAAACCATGGTTCAACAAGGGTATTGTTAGATCGATGGATTAATATGAAGACAATATTTTAATGTCATTTGACAATCTGGTGTCGAAGTTTCATATACCCCAGAAATATTTTGTTAAAATATTTGCAGTTTTCTTTTTTCAAGACTAAAGAATTCTGTACAACTCCCTTCATTTTCCACACAAGACTGTTTTAGTAAAATTTAGTAAATTATATAATATACTGGTACGGAATCATAAAGAAAGTTCCAAAAAATAATAGGCAAACAGGATTTAAATAAAGACATTTCATTAGATGAGTGGGGTACAGTATGTTTAAAAGCAAACTCAAGCTATAAATACTCGGTTGAGACTCTTACAGTACAATTGGATAATGAGAACCAATATCACTCCCAAGAGATTGAATAAATTTAACCCTATATTATTTCTGACTTGTGTTTTAAGTGTAATACGTTCCAGGGTCATTTTTTTCATTGTGTGTGGGAATGTGAGGAGTTGTTATTCAGGAGTAAAGTTATTCAGTATGTATCTCAATTTACTACTTCTCCTATTCCTTTAAGCTCTGTAAAATGTGCATTGGGTATCTGTGCGGACAATTGCTCTCTGCCTGTCAAAGAAAGAAACCTGGTGGACTTGTGCCTACTACAAGCAAGACATTCAGTTGCCCTCTGCTGGAAGAATGCTAGCTGTCCTTCTCTTGACTTTGGCTGAAAAAGCTTACGTATGTAATAAAGGGGAAGTCTCTGATTTTTATGATATTTGGGGGATGTTTTTGAAATTTGTTAAAGAAGGAGATATTGAAGACCTTTTTAATACCACCTTATGTGAAATTCAACACCAAACCTGCAATTGAAGCACATATATAGCCTATATGTATAGTAGCAAGAAAAAGTATGTGAACCGCAGAATCTGTGAAAATGTGAATAATTTGAACTAAATAAGAGAGATCATACAAAATGCATGCTATTTTTTATTTAGTACTCTCCTGAATAAGATATTTTAAAAAAATGTTTACAACAAGACAAAAATAGCTGAATTTATTCAAATGACCCTGTTCAGAAGTTTATGAACCATTGATTCTCAATACTGTGTCGTTCCCTGGATGATCCACGGCTGTTTTTTTGTTTTGTGATGGTTGTTCATGAGTCCCTGGTTTGTCCTGAGCAGTTAAACTGCCCGATGTTCTTCAGAAAAATCCTCCAGGTCCTGCACATTCTTCAGTTTTCTTCAGCATCTTTTGCATATTTGAACCCTCTCCAGCAGTGACTGTATGATTTTGAGATCCATCTTTTCACACTGAGGACATTTGAGGGACTCAAACACGACTATTAAAAAAGGTTCAAACATTCACCGACGCTCCAGAAGGAAACACAATGCATTAAGAGCCGGGGGGTAAAAATGTATTGAATTTGAAGATTAAGGTAAATTGTACTTCATTTTTCTTCCGGGAAACATGTAAGCATCTTCTGTTGCTTCTGAAGGGGCGATACTAAATGAAAAAATAAATTAAAAAAAACTCTTAGCCTCGCGCCTATTTTTGAAAATGTTCTGAAAACGACTTACCCAAATAAAAATGTCTGCGGCTCTTAAACCCTATGGTCTATATTCACAAATCTGGTCTTATTTTAAACTAGACACTTGAAATTTTGTTACCCAAGAGTGATAGTAACTCAAAGTAGTATAGGAACAGAGTAAAACAAGGAAAACATACATGTTTTTTTTTTTTTATTATTCACTTAGGAAAAAAATAGAGACTTTAATGTTAAGGGCCTGGAAAATAACCGAAACATAAAACTGAATGTCTGATCATGTTTTGATTCAAATTTGAGGATGATTCTCTCAAAAATGTAGCTTCTGTAAGCTTTTATGTCAAAAAAGACTAGGCGCCCTTCAAAAAGGCCATTTATTTCAGAACATCTGTAATTGTAAAGACTAGTTTTCCATTCAAATAAATCTGCAATAAACTGCTGAATAAACTATCCATTATAATGGATATACAGTTACTGAAAACTAAAGCAACTATTTACAGAATTTACAAAGTGTAAAAACTCATTTAGTGGATAAAAACAGTCTGTCATAGAGTTCGCGCGCGCAACTGGTAAGCTCCGCGCATGTGTCCCGTATCCTGCACAACTGGTATTCACCAACAATGCTTACAAACACTGCGCAAGATAATGCCTTTTGATTGGTTACTACATCCATCAATCAAACCTTTGTTGGCAAGGCATTGGCTAGGCATTGACTGCCGATATCCAACGAAAACCATGGGCGCTTTGATTGACAGCTCGCGGAGCTAGTCATGCGCTTCCTGTATATAAAGCGTGACCAGAAAGCCTGTGATTGAAGAGAGAGACCTGGGAGGGTCCAAAGTACAGGGGAGATCGTCAGAATAATGATTACAATCCATGTTTCATTGAAAATGGACATGATTGATAACTCCTAACTCAAAAACGCTCATGCAAACAAAGAAGGATTTCTTGTTTTTTCCCCCTATTTTGTCGTTGTTTTGGATTTAAAAGTGGGATGCATTTTGAAGAGTGGACCTTACAGTGACATGTATGCAGTTGTTTTTTTGGATGCTACCTGATCTGAGATGAAAGATGAGTACTGATGGCCCGGTCTTTTATGATTTCATTTAACCCTTTCTCTCTGTTGTTTTTATTGCAAAAACAAGTTCAGAACATGAATCTTGAGTGTTTTAGCTTTCAAATGATGCATAGTTTGTGATAGTTGATTGAACATTTTTATAAAACAAAAGTTAATAAAATTGCGCACCGGAAATAGACGCGTGCTGAAAGAGCACGTGACTTCAGGTGTGAGTGATTCGTAAACTTTAGTTGCTATAGCTGCGACGCCTGTTATGAATTCTGACTACATAAACAAACTCAGGCCGATCGCTGTCTGTTGGTTGAAAGACGAGGCGAATTCAGACTTTTGCAGAGTATTTTTCTGTGAATCTTGAGAAACTGTTTGTGCGGAGAATTTCTGAGAGGAGACATTTATTCCGGAGGATATATCTTTTACATAGTTCTGTTTTTTTGTAATATTTATTTCGGAGGAATTTTTATTGTGTTGTTGTTTTCTCATTTGAGTTTGGAGTTTTATTTAGGATTTTCTTTTTAGTTTTTTTTATTTAATTGTATTAT